>RSEF01000001.1:155319795-155335852 GCA_003993805.1 Himantopus leucocephalus | reverse complement strand
TGATACAGGCCAGGATGCCGTTGGCCTTTTTGGCCACCTGGGCCCACATGTGCTGAGCGGTAGGGCCACAGCAATCTCTAATCATGCTTTTGTAAATCATTTTTTGTAAAAGTTGGGCAAGTCCCGTGCAAGGGGAGAAGCTGGAGTGGGAGGGAAGTGAGCAGAGACGGGGAGACAGGGACGGCAGGGGAGACAGGGTCATCCCCAGCACACTGCTGGGGTGGTGTTGGAAATGATGGAAGGAAACATCCTTCTGTTTTCTTGTTACAGTGCCTTGTCCTTTCCTCAGAAAACAGTTCTCAGGTGGCTCATACAGATGTTAAATATCAGCTACAGCCTCAATGTCTCTGAAAGTGCAAAGCCACGTGTGCTAAAATTCAGTGGCTGAAGCTACTGTCAGAAAAACACCAGCTCTTAAGTTCACCGGCTCTGAAATAAGCAGTATCGTAGCCTCCTCAAAGCCATCCTTGAACAAAATAGGTCTTAATTATATTCCGCTCATTGGATTTTACGATGGACTCCTCTGATAGTCCTTGCACTAGACTGCAACAGCTTCACTATGTTTATGAAAATGTCGCCTGCTGGGAGGATATGTGAAAACTGAAGGCATTTAATGAAGGGTCTCTAGCAACCTCAGAACAACAGAGTTTTTGTCTGCTTTAGATCACATTACACAATTTTCTTCATCTCGTTTCCATTTGCATCAGGGATACACCAGCCTGAAGACTGACCTACTTTCCCTGCAATATTTGCCTTGCTTTTAATTATAGCAATTATAGTGCCCTGATCACTGGCATAGTCCCCAGAATGTTGACTTTTTCTCTTAATGTTATTGTTATATAGATTACACAGACTCTTTGCCAGCTTGTTGCCCTCTAATTATCCAGCTGAAGATGTTGCCTGTGCCACAGACAAGCAGGAGAGCTTTGTGTGTGGGATCTTTGAAGATTTCTCCGGAGGCCGCTGTGCAGCAATCATTATGCATAGACTCCTTCAGGGGACAGGTAGGGCTGTATGTTGCTCCTAAACACCCTCTTCTTTCTTATAATGTTGTTCCCTCACTTTCACTGCAGCCTTTTTAGCTAAGTGTCTGACACAGAGCAGCCTGGAAACCATCAAACGGTTGGCACATCTCTCAGCCTACGTATCACAGAACAATTTTTTACCGTTTTTAGATAGATGCATTAGGATATTTTTTCTTTACAAAGCTATTTTATGTTTTTTTTTTATTAACTAGCTTATTAACTTTTTTCTGTCTTTATTCTCTTTATTAACTCATTTAACCTGAGAACTAACCAAGGTTAATTATATTATTATTCAACAACAGAGCAATTTGTGTGCAGTTCAAGAGATTAGGAGGGTGAATCAAACTGAGCGTGGTGGTATGTAACACCAGAGAAGAAACCAGTGATGCTCTTCTGTTTCATAAATTGACCCAACATTTCCTGGTTTCAGAGTAATGAATATTTGGGCTTTGAAAACCAGATAGTAGTGAAGATTACTTTTGCCAAAAACATACTAAAGAAGGAAAATATTCTTACATCACAAATATTATACCATAGGAGTGATTGCATGGCTTGATTAATGGGAAACTGTTTCAAGAACTTCCTTCTGGTAGAAAATGCTTCTGTTAGTGCTTCAGAGCCCTCCTCCTTACCCAGTCTCAATCCATGTACCTGCTCTGTCCTGATTCCTTATTAAAGGATCTCAATTAAACAATGCACCAGAGGCTTTTTGCTGAGAGCTGGATGAGATCTGTTGTGTCCTGGTCTGGGCAATCAGAAAGTCACTGTCAAGCCCAGACAGGGAGGGCACAGCTGGTCACTGTCTGATTTTACAGGGGCCTTTTCTAATTGTCCTTCTCTGAAGGGTACTACATACCTGTGTGAAAATCCTTGGCCTTCTTCGACATTACTACTGGGCAGGAAACAGTCAACTGAGAATGTTTTAATATTCCCAAATGTAATTGAAAGATGTAGTAAATATATTATTGGAGCCAGATCAGAATCACTGGTACCTCTACACCCTCTAATAATTTAGTTCCCCAATTCACCCCTGGGTGAACTGATCCCATAATTGCTCATGCTGCAGAAATGTTAATTTGCTTATGGGGACTCTCTTTTGGAATGAGCTGATGTGTTACTATTAATAAAAAAATGAAAACAAAAACCTGGATTTGCTTCTCAGACATCCAGCCTGGGCACTACTTCCAGTGGGCAGCATGGAAGAGTCAGTCCCCGGCTTGGGTCCCTCTGCCCAACCTACTTCAGTGCTATCCTAACAAGTTTTGCACCTCCAAACACCCACCTGCCCTCATACTATGCCGCAGGACATGCATTGCATACGCAGTATTTCATGCTATAAAAATATCATCCTGACGGGCTGAAACACAGCCCACGTCATTTCAGAAATTTGCAACTACACTAAACTGCACATAAAAAACTACCTGTATCTGATGGCTAAAATGATACCCCATGCAGCCCGGGAGTGACCCCAGGCTATGTGCTTTACATCATGGATCTGTCTGCTGTTCTTTGGAGGGGACTTCAAGGCACTCTGCTCTGAGTCGCTCCACACCACCTGGCCAGGAGCTGAAGATCATTTCTGAGAGTAAACAAATTTTGTAGTGTAGGTGCAGCCAACAAGGAGTCCCAGCTGTAACCTTGCTCCTGTGCCAGCTCTAATTCTTACACGAGATGAGCAGGCCCTGTTCGCATAATGCTATTCTTGTTCTGGCAGCCCCTGGGACAGATCTCAGGTGCACCAAAATATCTTGCTCAGGGAAGGCGGGTGGCCTAAAACTGCCAGGTCACGTAGACCTTGGTACCTCTTGACAAAACCCTTCAGGTCCTTCTTTAAGGGACATCCATGGCTGCTCTCATCCCTTGCCCACCAGTGCCCAAGCTTTCACAGGGAGATGAAGGGGCAGTTGTGGATAGTATGAGCTGTCCCACCAAACCATCTGGCTTTATGACTTGCCAGACTTCTGCCCCCTCTCCCTTCCTTTCATCTTAATTTGCTTTTATTGACATAAATGCGTGCACATTTCCTCTACATGTACGTGCCACGTGACACCTTTCCACTCATGGCTGCACTGGCACAGCCGGTCCCTTGGTTTTTAAGTAGCAATGTTATATAATGAACATTCAAATCCCATGAACGCGGCAGGAGGCTCCTGACAGTTGTAATTATATTCCACAAGGCATGAAGTTCTCATTGTGCTCCGCTCGTGATGTTTTGGCTTTTTTTTTTAAGCTGGAAAGGCAGTTTTTTTGGTTCATTTCATCCATTTAAAAGCCGAGGAGGTGTGTTCCTTTGGGGTGCTGTGAAAGGTTGACCGCCTTTGCAGACATAAACAGAGTGTGGGGATTAACAGGGGATTGAGAGGACATGGCTTTCTATAAATACAGCAGAGCAAATATCAATTTTAAATAACGCTTTTCATCACAAGGTACTTAGGTAGTGTGACAACACACACGTACAAAATGGGGATAAATTCAGTTTCTATCACAGCTTTCTTGCCAGAAGGGAAAACAGAGCCTTTACAGATACAGACCCCACTGTTAGCTCGATACATTAACTAACTGTAAAAATGCGATGAGGGTAATCAGCATAGCAGAGGCTTTTCCCAGTGTAAAATGTTAAAATGTGTTAGAAATCTAAATTATTAAATCTCCATCTATACACACAAATTTGGTCTGGTTTAAGTAGTGTCTATGTGTGTACCATCTTTCAATTTAATGAGGATTTCCCTTTCCTTACTTAACCTGTTTATGAGTTATTTCAGGACCACTGAAGTAAATAACTCTCAAGACAGTGCAAATGTCTTATTTCAGTTTCATTAATCCAGTCTAAATTTAGCCCATATTTGAAATACTATGGTTCTCATTTTGGACAAACCTTATGTATCCAAGTGAGATAGGCCAATGTCTCCTTTATTTACGTATAAGATTTAATTTGCTATTAAAATAAAGTTCTTTTAGACAAGCACTGGTAGCCAGATGCACTTGACAACTTTATTTAAGTCGGGGACATATCAAAGAGATAGGAAAAGTGGCGGTGCTCTCGGTCTGAGCTATGGCTGGGACCCTTTTGTTCCAGGAACAATTTTTTTGTGGAAGATCTTGTTATTTCTGCCCCTTGATGGGGAACTTCACCACTGCCAGATTCCCTGCTCCTCATCTGCTTTACCCTCATGGGCTCACCTGGGCTTGACAGGTCTAAGTTCTCAGCACTGGAAGCCAAAGCAACTTCTTTCAAAAAAGTGCACTATTTATTCAAAGGCAGAGGGAGGGTGTTCAACAGTGTTGTTTTTGTATTTCTTTGCAATTCAGGGAGTTCTGCTCAGTTCAAATCCAAATTCCCTAACCCCAGCTAGGAAGAGGTAGGAAACCCCTGGAGCTGTACGTCAGCGTCTCTCTGTCAGTGATGTCTCTGACTGCTGCCGCCCACACGCTTGTCTTTTTTCACTGGACCAGAAAATCCAATAGATTAGTGGCCCTCTGACTCCAGGCATTGGCCTAGAGAGAGAAGAAAACTTTGTTAGTCTTGTCTGGGCTAGCTGACCAGCTGCCATTTAATAGTTATGTTGTAAACAATAATTGATAACATTCTCCCTGGTTGTATTGCATCTCAGTTATTATTTTGCTTCTTTCTTTTTTTTCCCCTCTCTCAAACTCTAAGAGCCTCCTTTTATTTCACTTTATCCTTTATGCTTTTATAAAAGTAGTAAGTTGCTCTCAGCCAGCACAAGAGTCCTGGAAGAAGTGGGGGAAAAAAAAGAAAAAGGGGTAAAAACTGGAAGAGTCCGCAGCACAGCCTGGGAACACTGGGCAGCTCTAGCTCAACATACAATCAGCAAAATACAGCCCTTGATTGACACGGCACCCAAAAAACAGAGAACAGTGTAGATTCTGAAGTGTCATTCAAAGGAAAAATGGTCTCTACTGAAACTCTTTGGAGAGCCAGCCCTAAGAATTGCTCTCCACACATCTGTCTAACTTAATTTTGACAAGACAATTCAAAGAGGCTTGTAACATCTTGTTCCTTCCTCACATCCTCTGAAGTTTTAATGGATTCTCCAAAAAGGAATGAAACGGTGGGAAAGGAGACAGGGAAGGTTGGTTTCCAAATTACTTAGCCTGTTCATGTCCACGTATTTGTTAGCTCTGGCCTGGCTTGTGGCTGTGCTACAACAAATGCTCTTCAGGCTGTTCGACACTCATGGGCTCTGTTAGCTCTGTGTTGAAAACCATCCTCAAGTGTGCTTTCCGACCTGAATCAAAGATGAAATTTCTCTGTGGCAGGTTTCCATTTCAATGGAGCAGTAACTTCCATTTGGCATTTAATGACTCTGCTACTCTTGCTGCATGGCCAGAGGAGAGAGAGGTTAAGAGGTCTGTCAGGGATGGTGGTAATTTGAGTCAAGCCTCTCAAGTTTCAGTGTTTTTTTAGAGAGCAAATCATATATCCAAACAGGATGTTTCTGAGCTGCCTTCCTACTGTGTGCAGTGATTTCTTCCAGTCAGTAGCTGCTGGCATAAGGTTGCTAAATGGTACACAATTTCTGTAAGTCCCCTTTTTCTAAGGCCTCAGTGTTGGCAGACAGTTTGAAGAACTACAGATAATATGTATCTAAAAAGAACCTATAATGGCATGTGTTGCTGTAAAAATTTTATTACAAGTTTGAGATGGTTGCATTACTCATTAGTGACATTTCTTAGGCCAGTAGCAGGAAAACTTTTACGGCCCTTCACATCATCATATAATGTCTATCCCCACAGGTTTTTAAAACAGGCATTAAAATCCAGTAAAGACAGAATTTTTGTCATTCTTTTATCTCGTTCTTTTCTTAAATATTTTGGAGTCCTTACAAATATCAGGCAAGGGATGGTCACCACTGTAGTATGGAGTTACTGTTGAAAATGAATGCAATGGCTGTTTTCTGGGAAATAAAGATGTTCCTCATGCTTTTGATGGGAAAATACATTGTAATATAAGTAAATCTTGACTAAAAATAAGAGTTTCTCTCTTTCTGGACAGGTTTTGAAATAAGACATGGAAAGTACCTTTTTAAGTGTGACTTTCTTCTCCCCATTCAAACGAATGGTAAATTTATTGACATTGGTCAACTTTTACATTCTTCATACCTCCCCATCACCTCTCATAGTAAATAAGGGAACAATATAACTGTTCAGGGAAAATGTTAAAAATTTAAAAGCTTTGCAATGCAGATATTGTGAAGGGAGGGGACTTCTCTCTAACAGAGTGATAAATATTAAGATTAGATTAGGACGGCAGACTGATAGTGCTTCATTTCACACCTCCTGCAGCCCACAACACTTTATCCAATTTGGTCTCATCATCAACTCAGTTTATAAATGAAAAAGCCACATACCTCAATATTTATAGGTCAGAGCTGCAGGTCTATTTAGTGACATTATGAATACTGTAAATCAAGTCATACCATAAACTATGAAGGAGACCAATGGTATAACAGTAAAACCAGAGAGAATTTATTGTCAGGTAGCAAAAATATATTTTAGATTAGTTTTTTCTCTCACCTAAAATAGATGTGCTGAGAGAGCAGCAGAAGTACGATTAACATTCTCAGATGAAGCAGAGCCTTCTGTGGGCAGCCAGGAGTGATGAGATGAACCACTGGCGTGATTCATTTTGACCATTTTTTTTCCTGCGTATCTGGTAGACCTGCCCTGGAAATAAACAGTGCAATTCCATCCAGTTTTGCTAGAGGACATGGAAGGAAAACAGAGACAAAAGACCAGAGTGCCAAACACTTGTGTGCTGTGGTGTAGCCCGTTTGGAATAGTTCCTTGCAAGTCCCTTAGCAGCTGACTGAGCTCCTGTTTTAGTCCATTCAGTTTTGCTCCAGCACTTCCCAGGTTCACCCACTGGGTGCAGCGAAAGGGCTGGTGTAATATGGGTGTTTCCCTGTCTCTGAACTGTGTGTATCCACATGCTCTGAGCTACAGTCACTGACAGTAACATGAACTACTTGATTGAAAGGGAAATTTAACAAGCCAAAATGGTCTGATCGATGCCTGCCTTTCCAGATAGGAGTTTGTGGAGAAAGGGGACCAGCTGACTTCAGGCTTCTCCTGAAAACTTCTTGACCTGGTTTTGTCTGGGATAGAGTTATTTTTCTTCCTAGTAGCTGGTGTAGTGCTGTGTTTTGGATTTAGAATGAGAATAATGTTGATAACAGACCAATGTTTTAGTTGCTGCTGAGCAGCACTTGCACTAAGTCAAGGACTTTTCAGCTTCTCATACTGCCTCGCCAGTGAGGAGGCTGGGGTTGCACAAGAAGCTGGGAGGGGACACAGCCAGGCCAGCTGACCCAAACTTGCCAAAGGGATATTCCATACCATAGGACGTCATGCTGGACTATAAAACTGGGGGGAGTTGGCCGGGGTGTGGCAGCTGCTGCTTGAGGACTGGCTGGGCATCAGTCGGCGGGTAGTGAGCAATTGCATTGTGCATTACTTGTTTTGTATATTCTTTTATTATTATCATTATTATTATTATTTTCCCTTCCTTTTCTCTCCTATTAAACTGTTTTTATCTCAACCCACAAGTTTTACCTTATTTCCAGTTCCACTGAGGGAGAGTGAGCGAGCAGCTGTGTGGTGTTTAGCTGCCTGCCGGGTTCAACCCCAACGCTCCTTTTCAAAGTTCCTTGGGAGGAAACAACTCCCTGCAACAACACGGCCAGTGCCCAAAGGAGGAAGAATAGCATTTGCTGTAGATTTTTCACTTGCAACAGCCTTTGTCAGGTTAACATAAAAATGTGTAAGGCATGCACCTGACCCAGGTGGTTTTGTCTGAGGTAAAATGCTAAAGTAATCATCTTGTTTATAATTTGCACTGCGTGGCTTTCTGGGCCACTTTTATTGCTAGGAGTCCTTTGAATTCAGTATTGCTCTTAACCCTGATTTCATGTTTGGCTTCCTGTGCAGCATTCCCTGCTGGTAACAGGTATGAAATGTTAGCAAGCACAGCTATATGTTACTTTATCCCAGATATAGCATCATCCCCAAACCTTCCTATCACTTCTTGAGCCTTCGTGGATAACCATGTGGTAGCACACCCGTGTCTTGCTGACAACTATACAAAAGTGAGTGCCTTGGGAATCCCATTGGTTTTTTTGCAGCAGTATTGTATGGTTTTAGAACTGAGCCTGCTTTTATTTTTTTGTATTCCCTTTATAAAATGGGATTTAATTGTCATGGGCAAGGTAGTGCTTATATCACCCCAGAGAGTAATAGTTGTTGTAGTTCGAAACCTACCATGCCTGGAAAGGGTAAAAACTGAAACTTTGCTTCTGTATTATTTGTTCAAAAGTAATTCATTTTGGTGGCTTTGGACTCTACATTTTTGAATACTAACTGCTGCTGGCCATGATTAGTTTCAGAGCATGTTGAGGTCTGGGAACACTTGAACATCAGATTTGTTTATTGAATGGCAAAGCCAAGCTGGAGGTTGGCATCCTAATTGGTCACAGTGGAATCACTAGACACTGTGACTTTCAAAAGTAAACTCAAAGTTGGTGAAGTTTATCTAAATGTGTGTAAGTAGGGTGTGTTCTGCTTTTTTTTAAATAAGCAATGTATTGAGCATTAAATACAAGGTACTGAGTAGCCTTTAAGGAAGGGAGCCTTCTTCTTCCAAAGTGGAGCATGAATTTCATAGCTAATTATGTGTTATTTGTAGAAAGATCCCTTAAATTTAAATTCATGTCTGGCTAAAAGTGGGAATTTTTTATGTTTGTGACATACAACTTTACCATAAGACCTGCTGTGTGGTTATAGTAGAACTTTGCTTTGAGTACTCAGCCAACACCTTCAAAAGATCCTTGAAATTTGTTGCAGACCTTGTCAGCATTGAGCCAAAAATATATCAAAAGCTATTGAAAGTTTCATTCTTTATTCTTAGTATATTTTTGCATTTCTTAGGAACAGAGCTGTATTTTGAATACATTGGGCTTTGAGTATCTATGTACTTGCAATGTAAACTTGCAGGTGCAAAGTGGAAAATTCAATGTTTAGGGTGACACAAGGCAAAACTAATGAACATTAAGCAAAAGAAGAGGCAAGACAAATCAAAATTTTCAACACTGAGTTCTCCTAAACCACAGAATTTTCTCCCAAGTGAACCTGGGAGGAGAACACAGTGCTGAAGGCATCCAAACCTAGGCTGGACCTGTGTATATCAATGCCACAGTGTCTCAAATATACCTGAAAAAGCAGTCAAGATACTTGTCTTCTGTGCACACTGTTAATTTACAAAGAAGGGTTGTCTGAATATTAGACCTCTGATATCAAAATTGAAGATATTTCTGTCAGCAATTGGAAGCTATTATGCGCCAGTTAACAGCAGTTGATGCTGAGACTGAGTGTTGACAATCTGGGCCCTGAGAAGGAGTGGACACTCACTGAGTTAGCAGATGACACCATGCTGGGGGGAGAGCTTGATGTGCTGGTGAATAGAATTGCCATTCACAAGAATCTCAACATGGTAGGAGAATAGGATGAAAGAAGCCATGAAATTCAACGAATTAAAATACAAAATCCTGCACTTGGGACAAGAAAAATCCATGCAACAGTGCAGACAGGGGGTGAGGGACTAGGGAACAGCTTTGCCCAAAAAGGCCCAGGGGAACCTGGTATACAGCAGGCTGAACATGAGTCAGCATCGTGATGGTGAAGACTACAACAGACTGGGCTGTATTAGCAAGAATATAGCCAGCAAGTCTTTATTCCCTTCTACTTGGCATTTGTGAGGATGTGTGTGGGATGCTGTGTCCAGCTTTGGGCTTCCCCATGCAGGAAGGACATCGATAAGCAGAAGTGAGTGTGTGGAGGACCACTGTGATGGCTGGGGAGCACTTGATGAGTGGAGGGACACTGAAGAGCTTTGGCTTGGTCAACCTGGAAAAGAGAAGGCAAAAAGAGAAGTCTAGCTGCTTTCCTTTACGCTATAAAGAGGGCCTGTAGGAAGAGACAGATGGAGAGACAAGAGGTGATGGTCACAAGCTGCAGTAAGGGAAACTTCACTCGAATATAGAGGAAAAAAATTCTTCCTTCCCGTGAGCATGGTTCAGCACTGCACAAGGTTGTCTCAGGATGTCATGGAACAGCTTGGAGATTCTCAGCACCTGGTGGGAGAAGGCACTGAGCCACCCCACCTAATTTTGAAGCCAGTCAATAAAAGAAATTATAAATATGTTCAAAATAATGATAGTCTAAGGAATATGGATAAGGAGCTTTTCTCCTCTTGGTCTTATAACAAAACCAAGGACTTTCAATGAAATAAATGATGGTAAATTCAAAATCGATAAAAGCAGAGTTTTTTCCTGCATTATGAATTATTAGGTAAAACACTGAAGTTACAGTTTTAAAAGATTGGTACAGGTGTCTGGAGAGTTAGAGGGGAAAGCAGAGTAAGAAGAGCTTTATTAGTTCAGTGCCAGAAAAGGAAGATCAGAAGAGAGACAGAACTCCACATTTTGGTTTTAAAGAAGCTCTAAACATCTGCAACACCCATGAAGTCTATGTCAGGGCAACCTAGTCATCAGATTGTTGCAGAATGTTTTCAGCAGTCCAAGACAGGAATTTATGTTTTAGGAAATCCAAAGCAATCCCTTCCAAAGCAATAGAAAAGAAAAAGAAAATATAAAACAGGATCAAGTTTTCCTGCAGAAAGACGTTATATTCAAATATATAGGCTGTATAAAAAACCTAAACATATTAACAAAGACATCATCAAGTAACAATCAAAGAAGTTATCTTTCCTTACAGCTAACAGCCATGCTCAGAAATTTTCCTTTTTCCATTAAATAATTTATTAAACCGAAAGGACTGAAACCCCTCTGATACTTTTAAAGCCATCCTGAGATCATAAAACTTTGCTAGGAAATATGAACACGGGTGTTGGTGAACTACGTTAAAATGTCATGTATTATTTGCAAACATGGGCAGCAGTGACCTTCGAGTCTATGTCAGCATAAGCTTTTCCTTTCCCCAAATGAACTGCGTACCTTCTCTGAGAAATGCTTCTGCTGACTCCACTCGAACTGTGGGGCCCCCATGTTGTTCCTGGTCCCGGATGGGGTTTCATGATCCCAGGACATGGGGATAAGATTTGGGTCCTTGAAGCTCCCCAGGGATTTTGAGCTCCAGTTTTCATTAGGTGGACCCCAGGTGCGCGGGCAAGAAAGGACAGGGGCATGCTCCCGCACGTCCCCTAGTCTGCAGGACTCTCCAACATCACCACCAAGGGAGCACCCCTTGGAGGACATTTGCCTCGGAAGTAAGAGCAAACACTGTGAATTATTCCTTCCTCCAATATAAAAATAGTGCAATTATTACCCAGTTTAGCAGGGAATTTAAACACAACAAATTTATGTATGCACTTATATCTAAAAAGAGCATGAGAAGAATTTAAATGTAGACTAGGGCCATTCGCATAATTGATGTACCATTGCAAACATGGACATTTCTTCATTTTTGTATGTGCAAAGAACTGTGTGAAAGAAGTAGCAAAACAGAGACCATTAACAAGAAACAATTAAAAATTACAGGCTGTTAAAAGCTGACAGGTCAAAGTGATAGATTCCAGGTATATCCGAACAAGAAGGCAGAGAGTTTTGTTCTACTGATTTGCCACTACAACAGAAGGCAAATGAAAAAAACGAAGTCGGGTAGGCATGAGATCTGCAGAACTGATGTTCTCAACTGGCCTCATGATGAAACACCACAAAATCTGATTGAATTTCACGATGCTTTCAAAAAGTCTATCATTATCTATTTATTGGTCTCAGTTAAAGGCCTCAGCAGAACAGCCTTGGCCTGCTTGGCACAATTGTACTGCAGATTATAGAAAAAATGAAATTATAAGGACTAGTAAATATCCAAATGGCTATAAAAACTATAAGATTTAAAACTCACTAAAATACTGCAATAAACTGCTTGCAGGATTTCTCATGCTTCTTGTTGCACCAGGTCTCTAAAATGGTGTCTGAAATAGTTAAATTAAAAATGGTAGAATTCAAAACACCTCAAGACTCACACTGATATTTGGACATTTTGCTCTGATGTTTGGACATACTGCACTGCGTTAATTAGCTATCTAACAGCAATTTCCACTCTTTAGGAAGGGGAGCACTTCACAAGAAACAGGCAAGAAGTTTGAGTATGCACTTACAAAGTATTGCAAACATATCTGGAAATTAATCTACACACTCTCCCATGTCCCCTACGAATGGAGTCAGTTCAGTCATACTACAGTCTTGAAACCACTTCCTTTAGATTTGCCACGTACTTCACTTCACCTGAAGGAATACAACTTTTCATAACTGGTGACTCATTCATTTCCCATACATATTGTTTTTAAAATCTCAATTTCAGGGAAACACATAGCATTACTTCAAGCGGAACAACATTTCTCTGATTTTTCTATTAGTGAATGACTCTATAGTAACAATCTTAGTTCTGCTGAAAGATAAGGCAATATAGCAGTTAATTTTATAGCAATTTCTTCAGCTTTTTTGCTTAATAGTCATGCAGAATTCTTTCACTTCTAATTCCTTTTGCCCATGAACACTATAATGTAGCGTACACTTGTTTTACTTGTCATGTCCTCATTTGACCCTTAGCAATATCCTTTTATGATTCAGTTTTGATTCTCATTGACTTATGAGACTTTTGATAAACTTCAAGATGCCAAAGTTTCCCACTTTTACTGAAGATGCTCTTATTTTTACAGTCCCTGTCCTTGTGCTAAGCATTCCCTGGGGAGAGATGTTTCGGGCGATTGGAAGGCTCAACATTAGAACATGTAAATGTTTAAATTATGGCTTGCAGATCAATGACAAGAAATAGGACATCTATTTCTGGTAACATTGTAGATTTATAGTTATGAGTCAAGGCTAATGCAAGGTGAACTCCTCCCTTTATGATCACTGCCACAAATGCATTAGCTCATCCGTGAATTTAAAAATCGACCTCCAGACAGTTAGTTGGCAATTTGGCACCTTGCTTTGATTGTATACAATTTAACAAAAGAACATCCAGCACTAATTCAACAGTAATATTGCTTCTGCCTTTCAGGAATGATTTATTCATTTGGATATGATGTCCAAATTACACTTTCTTAAGGAGGGGGGTTTACTTTATTTGTTTGCAGTTTATTGCATTAATTCTCAAGGACATGACAAAAGTAAAACTGTTGCTACTGATTATTAGGTTGAATGTAAGTATGTCTTGGATGATGATCCTCTGTACATAAAACCCAGGGGATGGATAGGTGGATGGGAGGGCAGTTGTTGCCCCATGCTTTCTGTCACATTACAGCCCACCTCATCTGCTAGCTACTGTACCAGACGGACAGGCGTCTTGAACACCAGCACTGCAGACCCCGAAGGATTCACCAGCTCTTTGTGCCGCCTCATCCTTGCAGCTGCAGCATAAGCATCTCAGTACTTCTCGGGGATCACTGTACAATGGGCTTCGCCTTACCTGCGCTGAGCTCCCTTTCAGCGCCATGACCACGGTCATGGGCTGTTGTAGTGCCACAGCGGTTGCTCACCAGTAAAACAGGCTTGGGTTTGCCTAACTCCTTTGGTGAGCAGCTGCCCCAGCTACACTGATGTATAGAAACGTACTCAACATTTTGTACAGCAGATCCCATCCTTACCCTCATCCTAGAGGAGCAGCCTTTCCTTTCCTCACTGTTGCCTGCAAGGGTGACATAATGCATGACTTATTAGTATGTACAATGTTTTTATTGTCAGGGTGTAACTAAGAATTTAGACAATGGATCATTGCACTTATACTTTCACATTAACAATATGCTTATTGTTATTTTTAAATCATGTAGCACAAGTGTTTAGGTGTCAGACAGCCCCTACGTTATTGACATTTCAGGTGTATTGTCTCCTTAGTTATTAACCCCTTGCTCAACTTTCTCTTTCTGGCTGGGATTTTCACTGGATTTAGCCACTTTGGTGCCCAGATCCTGTGGAAATTCATGCCTAGCTGGTTATTTGCACTAGGACTGTCTTGGCTGTGGGCACCCAAATATGACCTAACATTCATTCTTTTCATGCTTTGTAGCCATAGCCCTGCTGGATACATTGTGTAGGGCATTTCAAACGGATATCCTCCCAAGAAGATGGTTACCTGCCCTACTAAGGAGGTCATGCAGCTGTAGGTCTAAGATGTAAACATCGCTGCAGCTGTGGATCTCACATCTGCTCAGTGAGTGCTCAGTGAGTGCTCAGGTCTCCCAGCATCATGTGTGGGGTCTGCACAGACATCTGGACTTGAAACAACCAGCTGTGACTGTAGGTATACTTCATGAGAAAGGATATCTTCTTGGACTTAGTTCTCTCCCTTTGTTTCCAGGTCAGGCAGGTAAGTAACCATATCAGTGAAAAAAACTAAACAGATTAGTATTGCTATCTGACTGCAGCAAATTAGCTGTCAGTGCTGGATGATATAAGGTGGTCAAGTACGTATGTTGTCATTTAATCACAGGCAGTGTTAGGGTTCCCAGAATGGTAGCAAACAGTGATCCAGAGGTCTGCTGGGTCTATCACTGTGACACATGACTTGAGAGCTCAAGCTATGAATATGTCAGCTAGACATATTTACGCTTATTAAGTAAGCCTTGATCAATCAAAGAGGGGAGTTAACAGAAATCAGCGTAATACGGCTGATGCCTCATGTTTTAGTGTCTCACAATGCTAAGGTGATCCAGCAATCTGCTATTTACAGTGTGAGCAATCCGAGGCTTTCCTTCCACTGACTTCCACAGACAATCAGTGGGGTGTCTGTGCCCACCGGCATTTCATTCAGGCTCATTAAGCATTTGATGGGAGGCTAGCTGGCAAGACAGTTTAGCTACCAGCTCAGCTGGATAACTAAACTAACAGTTGCAGAGTGGTGTAGATAGCGTTTAGCTGAAAGAGTAACAAGATGTCACTGCTCACACACCTCTTTGAATGTCAGTCTGTTCAATGATGCTCTTATTAGAAGGAAAGCTGAACACTGCAAGGTTTCAGTCTGGAGCAAACTGATATTTCTGCCTGTTTCACAGGGTCAGTGGAGGTAACTAGCGAGAGAACATATGAAAGGATGCTGTGCCTGGGACAGCAAGAAGATTCCTCTCCTGGAATCGCAGTGTTGCTGTACATGTTTTCTTTCTCCAATGGCTGCATGTGAATGGAGAAAAACAAGAATGTTTTCACACGGGAGCACTTTTGTTTCCATGGTGCATTGACTAGCTGACTAGCTCCTTTCTCACCAATGCTGCTTATGTGGCAAGGCGGAGGAGAGTCCCATAAGGACAGTGATAATGTTTCACTTGAATCAGCTGAAAGACATTCAAATCACAGGTAATGATACAAAAAAATCTCATAATATTAAAAGTTGCAGAGAAGNCTGTCTAACTGTCTGAAAAGATTGCTAAATTTAGCTTTTTTTTTTTTTTTTTTTTTTTTTTGATAGGAAGAGCTCAGGGGTCTCTCTTTCCCTTTCTTTCTCTTTTTCTCACTAATTTTAAAACTTTTCCTTTGGCTTAAAATCTTTGGAGGATTTCCATCTTGAAGGTAAGTAGCACTGGGGATCTTTCTCTTTTCCCTTTCTGCTCCCTGCCATTTCTCAGGATATCCTCTTTTACTGTGTAGCCTTCCAGTATCTGTAGCTTTCCAGTATTCAAAGCCTTCCCCTCCCCATAACATGCATAATAAATCTGTACTGCTCAAAACTTGACTGGAGATATGTGAAAGCTGTCAGACAGGGGAGCAAAGAAAGACAGTGGCTCGCCTTGGACCCGCTTTATTGCTTTAGCTAGGAATCTTATAAACTACTTAGGTTTCCTCCTCCATAAAAATTCGTCTAAGTTGTTGCACAACAGCAGGTGGGGAACTCGGATGCAAAAGCTTTGCAACAGAAGTGCATTTGTGACGCCCTGCCTTTGCCTTACAGTTCTACCAGCAAAAAGTAGAAAATGGACCATCAGTATCCACAAGAAGGAC
>RSEF01000001.1:155302666-155319695 GCA_003993805.1 Himantopus leucocephalus | reverse complement strand
AACTCTACAAATATTATGAAATTAATATCGTGATTGCCTCTTCAACTGTTTTAAAGCTAAGACCAGCGTGAAAGAAAAAAAAAACAAACTACAATATCTCCACCTTTACTTTTCCTGCAGATGTCTTTTCATTCTCAACACATTTTTCAGCTTTANGACTGTTTTAAAGCTAAGACCAGTGTGAAAGACAAAAAACCCAAACTACAATATCTCCACCTTTACTATTCCTGCAGATGTCTTTTCATTCTCAACACATTTTTCAGCTTTATATTGGCAATGCCACTTCTGCAGCCACAGCCTTTGCGCCAGGCGCACAGACTGCATCTCTGTCCTGTCCACCTCCGGAGACGGACCTTTCTCCTGGGTCCCTTTGGGAGGTCTCTTGAGCAGCTCTTGAGACTTCTGTATGAAATTGAACTGAGCTGCTTCCTTGCCTTTGGCAACCGCAGTAACTGCTATGAAGGCCTTTTGGTCCCAAAAACTCATCTCAAATGTGTGAAAGGAGTGAGGGCAGTGCAAACCACTCTCTTTCTCAGAGAAAATGAAGACTTGAGAATGAAATCCCAGGCTGGACTTTGGAGTTTGGAATTGCAAGTGTGTGTTCGTCAGGTTTATTATTGATTTTGTGCCCTGAAGCCCAAAAAAGTGAAAAATTCCCTTCCCCGAAACTTGTTGGGGAGGATCTTGAGCTGATTTCAGGACTGGTACCCTAAATTATGCGCCTGAATAGCCCCATGGTAAGGGTATACTAGGGATAATTCCACCTCTGAGGCGTTCATGATGTGCCAACAATAATCTGGATTTCCTGGAATACAGCTTCTATGTTAAAAGCTAACTGTAACGCTGAAAGCATTTATTCTCTGCAAATTTAGTTCAATTTTGTCTGCTCCGCATGGATGTTAAATTTCCAGCCCTCATAATCAAGCATTTAATAGAATTCCAATCAAGTTATTTTAACGTAGAAAGGGATTTAGTAGACTATAAAAATTACTCTTCTCCTAAAGGAGGGCCAAACATGACATTGTCTTTCATATTCACATAAAACTCCTGCTGAAATGAAAGGGATTTTTACTTGTATAAGGACTACAGCATATGCTCAGGCTCTGGCAAAATGGCAGCATTACGAGGCTGCGGGTTTAAAAAGATGACCTATCTGAAAGGGAATTAAAGATCAAATCCCCACGCCCCCACCTTATGTGGGATGCAAGAAGGGTGTGCTGGATAACACTCTTCCACAATGTTTTAGTTTTTATTGTAAGGTAACTCATCAAACAGTAGTTTGTTATTAAATCATTTGACTCTTATTTCACTGGGGACTGCACTAATTTATAAATTGTAGCAGCTGCATTTTTGGGTTTGCCCAGCTGCTACTATGTGTTATATTTGAAAAATCTCTGGCACAAATGACACCAGTGTGTTTTTCTTCCTAAGAGCATTAGGTAAGCAAAACTAAAGTTTGTGTTTCGAGGAAAATGTGCTAAACAACCATTTCACTTTCTCATTTATTCAAAGGTGAATGTTTTTCGTATTCTGCCATTGGTTCACTCTGAACATCACAGCCACATCTGAACATCTTGGTGGTCTTCTTGAGCATAATACATTTGATAATCTCACCACTTTTTACAAGTAATGTCTATTGTAAAAAGCTGCATTGGAGTAACAGTAGAAGTTGACTCTATTTCATGGATCACAAGGCTGTAATGCAGAGACCATTAGAATTACCCTTTTAATGACTTGCCTCACTGCGCTGCTTGGACCGAGACACCTTGCGTTAGAAGTCTTGCTGTACAAAGAGGACAGGAACACAGAGCAGTTGAAGCCCCTCTTACATAAGGCGCAGAAATGCTGTGTCACGTGTCATAATTTTGGTAGGTAAAATCGCTGTCCTCCCGTAGCTTCATTTCCTTGCCTGCCATCTGTAGGTGTGCTTATAATACATACGTGGACAAAACTGTTATCAGAAAATATATCTAGATATTATTGCCCTTTAATCCTAGCAGGCTGCACTGCTATAAAATCAAATGTCTGTCTAATCAACTGAAACTAATTAAATAGCAGCTTTTAAAATATATTGATTCAGCTTTACAGTTCCTCCACTTTAGTAACAAGATAATGCTAAGCTTAACTTTTTATATAACGACAGAAAGAAAAGTGCTTCGAAGAGCTATAATTAAACCAAAATAAGAAGATCCAACTAAGCCTTTTGTTCATTTTCAGAAGGCCAGAGGTGCAAGCATAGATGGAGAAGAGCATTTTCTTCTCCCTCGGGAAGCTTCGTACTTCGAGTTCCCTCCACTGTTTTAAATCAAGTTTCATTGTAAAGTGTGATTAGGTGGAGTCTGAAGTTGGCACAATGTTTGAGAGATTTTTAAGCCTGTTTTCGCTGGCACGGAAATCCACCTTCATCTTGATCACAGCTGTTGCTTCTTGGGAAGTAACTAGCGAGGGATGCTGCCAGCCAGCAGAAGGAACAGGGCCTGATTGAGCAAAATTTCCCTTTAGACCCCTGACATATGACAAAGCCATGACACCCTCTGGTTGCAATACAGGTTTGCTGGTTTGACGGGCCATCAGCAGAAAAGTGCTTAAAACTTCTATGTAAACGTGTGTTATTACCTTAAAACTGGAGTCAATAGATAGGGGCAGGCTGTGAAACTTCTGTGCAGAGGAGGAGCTACTTTCCCGCTTCTGTAAACAGGGAAGCTCTGATGATGGTGGTGCAATAAAATATGCAACTTGCATAGGGTGTCAGCAGAGCAGCAACAGACAGAGGATGGCTTAATAGACCAGTTCTCCCCTCACTCTAATAAAGTTTTGCTACATTGTAAGTGAAAGCAGGTCTGGGATTCTTGACTCTGACTGACTTCATGACTTCATTTCCAAAGAGATTATGTTCTCAAATAGCAAAAACCAAAGAGAAACATCAAAGTGCAAATGTCCACAGTTTTCAGTTTTAGAAATATATATAACATACAAAATATACAATATATATTAAATAATATACAATACAGGATAAAATATATATTCTGTTATATGATGTATGATATATATAATTTATCACATATTGTACCCCTTATATTTCATATATTGTATGTTATATATTATATATTACATTATATATTACATTTCTATGGGCTGGAAGAAAATCCAAGGATGAGACTCAACAAGGAAAGAACCAACTAAACTTCAGCCCAATGTGCAAAGAAGAGGAGCTGAAGTTTTTTTCTCTAATGCTTCCTTTAAATAAGAAATGCTAGGAAGAGCTGATTTTATTTGCAAAGAAAAACTTGTAGAAAGGCTTAGAAATCTTGCAGAAAAAAAACCCCCACACAATAAAAAACCCCAAACAAAAATACCCATAGGAAAGAAGATCTTGTAGGAAAGAAAATCATGTAGCAAAGTTATATGGTAAAGACAGGGTGACATTCTAGCCAAGGGTGTTTATGTGGAACGTGTCTTGTGGGTGTGGGTGTGTGAGCAACACATGGAGCACCTGGGCAGCCATCTCTCCTTCTGCTGCTGAATTGACGGGAGGGAGCTGCAGTCATGGGGTTCCTTCTACAGCTGATGGAGACAAGCTGGTTTCCCTATAGGTGAGCTAAAACAAAAGCATAATATAGGTGATGTAAATTATTCTCTGTAAAAAGCCTATTTCTCCCATCTGGAAGGGACTGAACCTGTGTGCACCTGATAGTAAGGGCATCTTTGCCGGCACATAATTCCCTGGAATGATTCAGAAATGTCCATCTTGCGCTGCGGTTCAACACAGAGGGAGAGTTAGGTGCTAAAACAGGGAATTCGTAGAAAATGCAGTGCAGAGAGAGTGTCTGGGATGCTGAGAAAAGGTAAGAGACCTACATCAGACCCTCTGGGCCACAAAACACACCTCACGCTGCTTGGGATGCGGAGTGTTAAACCTCTTCTGCTTTTCCTTATCAAGTCCAAGAGTGGTCAAACCTTTGTTTTAGAAGCCCTGACAATGTTGGAGAATGTTAAAATTTCCTTCATACCTTTTTAAAGGTAAGATTGCCTTTTTACCTATTCCTTTTTAAATCAACATTTACTGGATATTGGAGATTTTAGTCCAAATTCAATCCGTGCTTGAAGGGCGATGGATGTTTCAAGGAATGCCCCTGCTTCTATCTACTAGTTCTGTGTAGGCTAAAGGCACTCTTTTTTTTTTTTTTTAAGCCTTTCTGATTTATACCATGTACTTACACACTCATTAGAGTGAAGCCCAGGACATGAGTCCTCCCCCATACCCGATTGCTTTAACAATTAGCTTGAAGAAGCATGTCCTTGTTCTCAATTCAACATGCTGGTCATTAATTTTGTATGGTAGTGGAGGAGCTACAAAGGTCAAGACACACCCCCATCTCCCCTTCTCCCCCCCTCCCCCTTCACTGATGTCCCCAGCAGCTGGGCTGGATCTCCCAGTGCCCCCAGTCCCCAGCTGGCAGAGCCCCGGCTCTCTCCAGTGGTTGCCGGTGGTTGCCTCCCAGCACCCCACATGTCCGTGTCTCTCCAGAGCTGGTTCCTCTGGCCCTGGCCCAGCAGCAGGTGAGCACTCAGCCCTCCCTCGCAGGGTAACAGGGGACTAGGAGCCCTCACCCAGGAAATCCACCAGAAACAGAGTTTAATGAGGAGACAGGAGAGGCCACGCTGGCTGGCACAGGCATGGTCTGACACATGGACTGACCAGCACCCGCTTGCTTGCCACCAGCTCCTTTTATCCTATTTTCCCTCTGTTTTCCCACGCTTGCTCCTCCCCAGTACCTCTTGATCCCTCCCTTTCACCACCTTTGTTCCCTCCTGTAAACATTCCATCCAAAATGCTTTTCCCGATACAGTCTCGTGCCTGCAGGCAGTCACCCCACATCTGTCAAGGGACCTGGCCAGAACCTCTCCTATGGATTCATCTTCATGGGTATCACCCAGCATCATGGGGTGATGCTCCGGAGAGGCCAGGGCAGGGGACTCCACTGGCCCCTGTGGGCTTAAGGGGGCTCCCAAACATGCCCTTGAGCCTCCCTACTCCTTTTGCAAGTCTTTTTCTCCCAGAACCTAAAAAACTTTTGAGTAGACCCAGTAGATGGTGGAAGCATGCCATGACCATGTTTATTTTGGGAAGTTCTTGAGGAGATGTAGGCCTCATTAGTCTGCTCTCTGGAAGCAGGCAAGCGGGGACGTGGAGCTGAGATCCCTTCAAGGAGTGGGGAACATTTTGTGCATGGCATTCATATGTAGACATTTGAGTGAGATCCTAGGAAGCAGTTAAGCCCACTATGGTTTCCCTGGGGGATCTGGACCAGTTTGGGATCCCTCTGGTCGCAGGAATGGGATAAGTTCCACTTTAGCCAGGACACCGCATAGGAACAGGGTGGACTGCCAGAGGAAGAAAACAATGCTCCAGAAGAAGGCAGTAAAAGCGCTAAAAAAGGCATGGGTTTTTTTGTATAACAGAGAAAAAAAAGTCCTTGGGCATTGTGAAAGCCTGCTATCATGAGGCAGGTTTTGATAACCTTTCAGTATTGATTAATCAGTCACTGTGTTCATTTGAAACAAAGCCCACGGCTTGTTTAGGAAGTGGCAACATTGCAGCTTAGTAGTGTCCAAAATACCATATCGCTATCAAGGCTAATTTAACACTGATGAGATCAATAGGATTCCTAGGGCTAGGAGTAGATGAGAAACACAGCTCATTACATGCTGCTTTAGTTCTCCATGGGAAAGAGGAAAAACATGCAGTACGGTGAGAGAAAAGGGACGTGGAAATTGTGGAGTCCTGAAAATCAGGCAGGTACTTTTGGCTTTCTCCAGCGAGTCACCTGAAGTGACATCTCTCTGAAACAATGACAGAAAACTGGGAGAGGTTCCTTTCTATATCTGACTTACTTAGGTAAACCCCTTGACTGGAACATCATTTTTAAGCTGTTGTCAGTGCTTGCTCACTTTCCCTTCTCTCTCGTCCTTTCTATTTGTATAAGCCTGTAAATATTCAAAATCTGAGTTTTCTATACAAAAGTAAGTCTTTATGCAATTCCATAATCTTTAGTGCTATCAAGATAAGCACCACTTTTATACATAACTTCTGGATATTGTCTGGTAAATATTGCCTCCTGGCATGAAGCTTTAGAGTTAGACACAAAAAAGCACCTGCAATCTTGAAAGAGGAGTGGGATGATGCTCACAAACTGCAGTGCAGCCCAGCCCCCAGGATGGCACGTCTCACGTGCCTGTGCTGTGCAAGGGGAGAGACAGAGGTGCCAGAAGTACAGGCAGCAAGCTTTCTGTAGCAGGCCTGCAGTCAGCATGATCAGTGGGCAGTAGCCGGTAGGAAACACTAACTAAAAAGATGAAATCCTGGTCCTCTCTGGGAGTTAGGTATCTTTGCTGGTCCTGGGTGGAAAGCACAGACCTCCGAAGGCAGTAACTGTAGTCTTTTGTTCAAAGGACTGAATGAGGTGAAGGGAGAACGTGTGGCTGATTCCCTTGGGTTTTCCCAGTTTTCATACATCAGTTTAATAATCGAACTAGCAATCTATATAACAGGCTAATAGAGTGCTGAGGAGCAATCAATTCCCTTTCCTCTCTGCCTGGAAGAATTCAGCTTCATGTCCCAGCAGCGAAGCCAACCAACAGTGAAAGCATCACATTCCTGCATGTCCTTTCTTCCTCCAGTCCTGAATGTTTTCTCGCAAGCAGCACCACTACAACAAGACAGATTGGCAATGGTTCTTCCTTCTGTCTCCACCTCTAGTACCATCGAAGAATAACCCATGTAGTCCTTACCCCTTCTTGCAATCACTAGGCTCTGTGATGTTTTGAAGGCTAAAGTTGGAAATAAGTTTAAAGTTTAAAGTAGGCTAGTAACTTCTAGGTTAGATGTGCAACAATGGTCAGAAGGACAGCCTAGGTCTTCTGGTCTTTATCAGAGGATGCTGGCACTTCACACACAGGTCCTAGCATGTTATAAGTTGGATGCAAAGCATTGAAGGGCTTCACACAGCCAGAGTATTCCCTTCTGGGTTGCAGGTTCGTACCCAGGCTGTCATTGCAGTGATGAAGAGGGAACTTCAGATGGCCACTGAGTGATTTATTTGGGAAGTGTTTATTTATACATTCCTATCTGGCACATACATCATCGACAGTCATATTTCATGGTGATGGGAAAGACACTGTGTGTAATTATCTCATCCAGGCAGTCATTTCCTCTTTTTAGAGAAAAGATGAAGAGTTCTGAAGTCAAAAGCATGGCAGGCCCTCCTTCCCAGAAGCACTACTTCTTTCTATGGTAAAAAAGTATGTAGTTCATGTAAGAATTCTCCTGTCTGAGAAAGCTAGCTGAAAAATGCATTTGGGTTGCAGTTTGCTTTCGATTGCCAAACACTCTAGCCTGTGATGGTGGCGGTTCCATGCAATATAATATGATATTTTTCTACCTTGTTAGAGATGTTTTGCTGAAGAAATTATTTTAACTATCCCATTTAACTTCCTAGGAATGCACACACTGACCTGGAGACTGGCCATGGTGACCTCCGGATCCTTTCTAGCAAGTCAGATCTACCAGATTGGGGACGAGCACGGCACCAAGGCTTTGCCTCCCCCATTAACCATTGTCTCCCTACTCCTTCCAAAAGCTTTGGAGCTGCACTGGAAGTTGTGATGGTTCTTCCCATAGCTACCTCATGCCAAAGCAGCTCCACAGCCTCTGAAGCTCTGGGGCAGAGCCCCACATCAGCATCAGGGAAGATCCCCTGGGCTGAATTATGCCAGGAGTGGCCAGCTGCTGTGTGCCAGCCTGTGTTCCCAGCGATGCTGCCCCGCCACCTGTCAGCCCATGGGATCTTTCCCTACATGGGACCCTTGACTGAAAAGGGGCTCGGCCTCCTTATTCCCACCACCCTGTGTATGGGACCGCTTTCTGAGTCTTTCCTCCTAACAACAGCTCCTTTTAAGACCATAAGCATAAATATGGTTTAGAAGAGTAGGGTCCTAGAGGGTCTCAGGGCCCTTGGAACATTGTGACCATGGCACAGTATCCTAGAAGAGAAAAAACACCCTGGAAAAGTTAACATAAAATTGAATTCAGGGATGTACGCAGGAGTATGAGGCCTCAGCCTCTCAATAATTTCCATGGGAGCAAACTTTCAATCAAATAACGCAGTCAAACTTCAAGCCAAAGAAAATGAGCTCAAATAAAAAATGAACAGAGCTCAGCTAAAACTAGAATCAATAGAGTAGCAAACTAATGACCTGTTCATCTTAGTATCATGTAATTGAGCCCAAATTATATTTAAGCAGATAGAAAACTGCCCTTACCGTTTGTTAATAATTACTCATATTCCAGTTACAAGGCTACAGGAGTGTTCCTTTAAATGCATGTTGAGTGTTAGCATTTGTACCCTTCTCCAGGTAAGGTTAGCTGATCAACTCCAGCCAGTAGAGAAGAATCAAATACAAATTAAATATTTAATGGCTTTAGCACATGCAGTGGAAATAGATATGTAAATCCCCAAAGTAAGGAGAACTTTTTTTCAGCAGCATCCTCATTTAAGGGTTACTAGTCTCTTTTATTGTGGAGAGTTACACAATGACATATCCAGTGCAGCAGCTTGTGAGCCCACATTTTTCAGTCACAGTTTTCAGGATGCAGAAGTATAGGTAACATCAAACAAAGGCATGGTGCACTTATGCAGTACAGTTTGTATGCTGTCAGTCTGCAAATAATATCATATTCAGGTTTTAAGATTCGTGATAGCTTTAGTGTAATTAGCCAGTAATACACAATACTATGAAGCATTGGATCAAGTTGCAAAAGAGTATTTCCTTGCTTAGTCAAGAGTGATGTTCAATGAAACTAACAACATAATAATGCATGAAATACATATGACTGATTAGAGAAAGAAAAAAATGGTTCAATTTTTGAAGAAAATCTACATATCTGTCTGAGATGATCCTTTTCCTGATGACATCCTGCTTTTTTCTGTCTTTGGAGGCTAGAAAGAGAATGCTGAATCATGGTGCAATGGGAAGGATTACTTAAACTGTAGTAGGGTGGGGTTCCCCCCTAGCCTTTGCTTTTTGAGCGATGGTTTCTGTGTTTAGTTAGGACCAGACTGAAGGTCTCTGAAGTTAGCAAGCCTTTGGATTGATTCCAAGGGGGTTTCTGCCAGGGCTTAATGCTGCAATTTCATTGTGTCACCGTTTGAGCTTTCTTTCCCCTTTTGGAAGAATAAGCAAAGTCTCAGTATACAGGGATGTGAGAGGCAGGAATGTCAAATACTTGCCTCGAAGCTTGCTTGTGCGTATCTTTGCAAGGTGCAGGTGACCAGTAGCAGAAGACCATTCTTCTGCAAATCAGGCACCACCAAAACTGACCCCTGTCTTGGCCAGGCTGGCAGCCTGCCAAGGTGTTTACCTGGTGTATAAAAAGACTTTGGAAACAAGCCGTGGTGTGAACCCACCACCGAAGAGTTGAAGACTGAGGACCAACGAGATGTTGCTGGATCCATGGTGGTGACTATTCTTTGCTTATCTTTCTGAATACTTGCTTAGTTTCCTTCTCATATTTCCTGCCTTTCCTGTTACTCCATTCCTCTGTGCCTATTCAATAAAAATGGCCTTATTGGCAGCATTTGACCTTGTTTGCATCTCAGTCTCACTGTTGGGATCGTTACGAACCTCCCCCGAGCCTGAAATCGGACCGGGACTTGACAAGGGACAAACTCAAAAGCAATCAAGATGCAACCCCATAGCTAGAAGGCACTGTTCCCTAGCCAAGATGTAGCAACTGACCATGTTGGCCTTCAAAGCCCATTGGAACATAAAGTCAAGTTGATTATTTAAATCAACAAGAGTCTTAATGGAACTGTTAGTGGAGTATCAGGTTTCAACCATCTGTGATAGGCAACATTTTGCATTTTGAGTCACATTAAAATTGTGTCCTAAACAAAACAGGTGTTGTGACACTAGGTAATCAGCAGCAAACCATTTTACTTCACAGTGATGCAGACAAGGAAGATAGTTGGTTACCACACCCCAGCTGAGGAAAAACAAAGTTCTTGCAAGGTAAGCAGTTTTTTCGGAAGTGCTAATTCAATTGCTTGTGCTTATACAAAGATACCCATACTGGGGCATCAATATTTTCATTACACGGTGGACCTCAACAATCAATCATTGTGTCTGCAGCACAGTTTCTCTCTTTTAATCAGTCTTTCAAGGTCTTCTTTCTCTGTTTGTCATATAGATTAAATATAATTAAAAGATAATGCTGCAGAAACCAGGTTACTGCAGTTGCTTAAAACTGTTATTCCATTAATATCTGTATTCCTTTTCTTCAGCTGCTCTTCATGAAATTCAATATATGGAGGACTGATTCAAAGGACATGCAGTTAATAAACAGAACTAGTCTTATCAAGACAATTTTCTATTATGCTTGCCTTTTGGTATGCTGGAATTTATGCAATGTTCATTTCAAAAGTATTCATATTTCTGTAAATATTCTGACTTGAGGCATGAGGATAAGACATTGTTACTTATTATTTGAACAATTCTCCATTTAGAAGAACTTTGTTTATCTCTGCTTCATTTTATTATCCTGGATTTTCAATTTTATATAGCATGGACAACATCCAACAAGAGTGTTTTCCAGCAGAACTCTCACATACAATCCTGTCTCTATTATGAAACCACTTGTGTGGTAACTTTATTAGCTGAGAAAATAATAATAGAGAAGCACTGAAGAACCTTCATACCCAAAACCTGGGGGGAAGAAGCTATCAGAAATACGGCTGCTCTGATTTTAGTCTGAGTGACAAGGTGGAAATGAATGAGAAACTATATGTGTCATGCAATTTGGCTAAGTGAGATTGTGAAATGTTTGAGGTCACTATTTCCAGGCAAGAAAGGTGTAAGATCAGCAGAAACGGGTTAGACAAATTCACACCTTTTCTGATGATATGCAGAGAACTGATTGGTAGATTGGGTACTTGGAAAGATCATCTGAGCTGCTTGGGAGTTCAGGTCCAGTTCCCTGGGACCGAAGACATCATAATATGGCAGAGCAAGAAATCTGAATTTTATATTGCAGGCTTGTAGCTTACAGAGTGACAAATTATATGTGTTGGATGAATTATTGTTATTGTTTTTTATTTTGTTTGAATTGGTACGAATAGCTTTTGTTTTCTTTTGCCTTGTTTTAAGTACAACGAATCTGGGCACCTTTCTGGCATTTCCTGAGTATTTCCAGCTCCTCTCTTGACTGGTATCCTTGACGAAGGCTTTTCTTTACTGTCTTGTCCAAAGGCATCAAAACCAGCTCCTTGTTCCCAGCTAGTTAGCACTGGAAGGAAAAAAAATATATATATTTTGCTTGCATAATATATCAAAAGTCATGGGGTTTTGTTCCAGGAACTTTTGTTGAGTAGAGGCAAATGTCAATAGTCTGGTCATTAGGGCTCTCGCTAGCAGTTGGTTATACATTAAATAATTATATTCAACTTTTTCTGCAGCACTAGGTTATGGAACAAAATCTTGCAGTTTCTGCACTGGGACTACTGCTTTCTTTATCAAAATCATCCAGTGTTTGTTCATCATACTGGACCTAGGAATGCTCTCTGACATATTGTTGTCCAGTATGTCACATTTCTGGAGAAAGAATCTTTAAGTGAATCAACATTTGCTGGTGTGAAAAATATCTGATTTATGAAAAATTCCAAGCTACAGCCATTTCCATTTTTCTGTAGACACTTTAGACATCTGCAAAACCACCTGGAAACAGGGAGAAGCAGGTGTTTTGTGACTAAAGTTCTTCCAAATGACCACTATCTAAATGAACCATCTATTTTTACTGCATAACCTACATAATCTCCAAAAGTGTGGGTGCTCCCATTATGCACCACAGAGCATAGGGCTTCGAAAGACTAGTTTAGGTAAACTGATACAATTTGTAACTTCTAATTCTTTGCAGGAGCCTTGAATTTACAGTGGCATTCACAAAATAAGCAACCACAACAGGTTTGCATACTATGGACAATCAGAAAAGGTGTCAGGGTGAACCCTATTTGGGTTATAACGCTGCTGGTGGTACTGTGCAAAGGTTTGCTGGAGAAAAATTAAGTAGCAGTGGAAGGAAAAGCACTGTACTTCCAAATCTTCCAATGTTCCTAAGAAGAGTTAATATTATCTTTTTCAGGTGCTGGATATAAACACTGGATCTGAAATCATGGCCCAACCCAAACCACTGGAAATTTTGTCATTAACCAGGATGGAGCTCATATTCAGAATTTAAAACGTATGTCAATGAATGCACTACTGAAATGCACAGCTTTTCTATTTAGGTTAGGTTGCTAGTTGCCCTTCTCACGACCTGTCGGGCTAATATTGCCCTGAAAACAGGGAGGACTTGGCCATGCCAAGAACGGACAGAAGTTCTGTGTCTTGATACCCAGCATGCCAGTGGCCCTGAAAAGCTTGCCTTAAGTGGAGAAATCTCTCTGTCTACGAATAAAGCTTGAAAAGAAACAGAAAAACATTAAAATTTACAAAGACGCTTGGGCCTTGATTCGGCAGTCCATTTTTATTGAGCGAATCTATGTGTGCTGGTGCAGTGGGACTAATGAATGCATTGATGTGCTCTGCTCCTTTGTGGCCTGAATGAGATTCCTGTTGCAGCATGAAATGAAGGCTTCTGTGTTTGAAAACATTAGTGGGTTATATGGAGCTGCATTTCTGCCCTCCAAGGGTCCGTCCCACAGATTCAGCCCTCTGGGAGGAGAGTGTCAAACTTGGTGCTTCTGGAAGATGCTTCCTTGCTTTCTTCTGAAAGTGTTTCCTCTCCTCTTCCTCCAACATTTTTGTGGCTTTCACTTCCTGCAGCCTTTCCTCAGTGCCAGAGAGTAGGTATGAATCAAGACATCAGTCTATTGTGCTGATCAAAATGGAGGCATTTTCCCTCCGGAATTTCCATTTTCCCCTGTCTAAACAGTCAAGGAAACAGTCTGCCTATTCAAATTGCAAAACATGAAGTTATGGGTCAGGAATCATCTTAACTTTGTCTGAGAGCACCCAGCATGATGGGTTGTGGTCTCTGGCTTGGATTTAGGCATTGTCACACTGCAAACAGTAAACGTCATGGAAAGTTGACTAAAATAGGATGACTTTTGAAAAAACCCAACCTCAACAGCATCTTTTATTTGTCCACAATGCATGAAGAAAGATTTTTATACAAATCATTTACCATAGGCATAAATTAATGTCTAACACTCTTGTCAGGGAGAGAAAACAAATTTGCATGAAGCACTTTGATGTATTTGTTAACTGACCCTTTTCCTACTTCCTTTAATTAGAATTTCATATCTGGTAAAATGTATCATTTGTTTCTGATTGCTACGTACCAAAAGAGGAAGGAGAGAGTCATTTTAGAACAAGCTTTCACACCTGGTCTATATATAGCTAAACACATCTATTTCATAGCTAGCTTGCAGAGTAGATTAAAAAAAAAAAAGATAAATTACTGCACCGTTTATCTGACTTTTCAAAAAAACCTAATGCCTATTCCATAGTGAGATGGATGTGGAATAAGAGAAGGTCTCATTCTATTTCACACTGTTTCTCTAAAGGCCTTCAGTCATCTTTATACTTTTAAGAAAATAAACAGGGAATTAGGGTTCATATATATTACTTTGTTGTCCAGACACAGTTCTAGAAAGGGAGTGGAAAGCCACAGGAAGGGCATGGACTCAGCATTGCTGCTGTTTGTCTTGGTGAGGTGGTGAGTCGAGCAGATACTAACGCGGAGAGGTGTCCTCCCTTTGTGCCACAGTGTCATGCTAACTTAAAAGTGACTTTGGCCAACTGCACAAGCCACCTGTGTGGGCCACCTTGCTCTCAAAGAGCTGAGGCACCTTTCCACCTATCCGCCTTGCTGCCCCCTTGCATTTCCTCCCTGCAATAAAACCATTCACTATTGTGGACCATTTCATTTGATTATTGCTATTTGTAGCCACAGGCTACTTTCGAACATAATGATTAGCCTGAGATGTGTTATTCTTAAGAAATGACTGCTACTTCAATGTCCCATTTTTTCCTGATTCCCCTGGGCTCTGCTTAGTGGCAACTGAAACCCAGACCTCCTGGATGAGGTGGAGAGACGCTCAGGACACCTCAGCAGAGTATGTATAAAGCCATTACCAGAACACTTCTTGTTCAGCATAAACAGCACAGCAAGGTCTTTGAAGGCTACCAGCAACCCAGTGCAAACAGGACACCTGTGAAGCCCACCTGCCACCCACTGTAGGGTTAAGAGCAAAGTTGCTATCAGATAGATTGAGCACTCAGGGTAAAAATAGCAATGCAGACTGTAATCAGCATCAGCCCAAACTGTCTTATTACCTCTTCTAGGTAAGTCAACCAGGAAAGGATTAAGGACAACCTGTCTTGCCTGTAGACCAGGAGAAGATGTCACAAAGGAGATTGAAATTATGATAGCAGAGGCCATTAGCTCATGTTGTTAGGAATTTTTGCTTAATTTTCTGCAATCTGTGGACTCTGTCTTTGCTTGAAGCACTTTGAAGCAACTTGAAACAAGCCTGAAATGGAAGAGGGTTGACTTCTATCTCTTGGCTGGACAGTCATAAAATCCCACTAGTTCATTCTCTCCCTTGCCAATCTCCTGCCTCATGATAGCAGTTCACCATAGAGGTAAAAAGGCAGGCAAAAGGGTTTCTGTGAATCTGTTTTGGTCAGATAATAGACAAGAGTGCTGCTAGATTTTAGTTTACTAGAAACACAAAATACTCTTGACTGCATGCATCTCCTGAGAAATCTTTGCTAGCTTTCCAATACCAAATTGTACCACTTCATAGCTGGTTAAAAAGGCCTTGCAGATTTCTGAGAACCTGTTTGGGAGCTTTGTCACCAGTGTGGTTTCTTTCTTCCTGAGGCACCTGATGTGTCTCTCTCTGGATGCTACTTACATCACGTCACCTTCCAACACGTTAGCCAAGTCTCATCAAAATACTTAGAATGAGCCAAGTCACATCAGGTATTGCAATATTTACCAGGAACGATGGCTCAGATCTCTGTGGGACTTTCTGTCTGCTTTACTTCAGGTTCCACATCACAGACACTCCACAGTTACATGAGGATGTTTCCAGGTGAAACGCAGCATCCTATGAATTGTCCTCACAGTCTTTCTGTTCTTAGTTAAGAGGACACATTTGCGAGGAGATACAAGGGCACTCCAAATCTCCCATAGCACACACAGGGCAAGAGCAGAGGGAAGGAGAAGAATTAATTTCACCCCTGAGTTAATTTCCCTCGGCCTTTGGCACGCCCACAGTAAGACGGGCATTCACCCAGGCTTACTGGAGGGTGAATCAGTTCCCAAGTGCTGAATAGTCTTTGAAGGAGCTCATTTCTTTTAATTGGCAATACTGTGAGCCTGGGCTCCTCACAGAGGAGATGAAATTAGGTGCCCAAAGATAAGTGGGCTGGGGAATCTGAGCCAAAGATCCTGAGGACAAAAACTTTATCAAATGTTGAGGGAGAAAAATAAATTAAAAAATCATGGGAGGCTTTTGTAAAAAACTGCCTTTACAAATGGGTCTGGGGACCAAGAAGTTAGATTGCAGAGATTGCAGTTCCTCTGTTTGAACCCGTTGTCTGATAAGGTTTTTATGTGCCTTTTATCTCCCTTACCTCCCAGTCTCTAGATGTTGCAGTGCCTAGAGATCAAGTGATGCACATACATTTCAAAGTTTGCTGGTTTCATAAGGTGTGTGAACAGAGATTAGGCCTTAGGCCCTCAAGTAAGACCCAGCACAAGCTGAGGATCAAAGATTTTGGGGTCTTCGTGGTAGATTTTTTGTAAATCTCCTTCTACCAAACAATCCCAGGAAAACTTTGCCAGTGTTGTTCGCAAATGCCTGTTTTAGAAAGGCTGGTAAGTTGAACCCATAGATATGTAGATGGCTGTAACACAAAAATATGCGAATAACCTTTCCTGCATTTTAAGATCATTAAGAATGTTTTTAGTGACACCCACCCCTGTCATAGTGATGTAATAGACACACATTCACAATTACATTTCTTTCATGTTTTTGTACTCCTATTTATTGCATAAAGACTTCTGTTTTATAGTGAGTTTTTTAAATCCAAATTACTGCTTTGCCAACATTTTGTTGCATATTCATAACCACTTGTGACATGATGCCAGTTGCTGAATTAATTATTTAGTGAATATTTAGTGTGACACTTGAAGGAATGTGATGAAAGTGCTGGCTCTAGATCCTATTTTAAGAACTCTTATTAACAAGTGTTAGAAATACCTCAAGGTATGTTGCAGTCCTGTAGATCATGTAATACAACAAAAGGAAGTGGAGCAGCAAAACATTAAATTCCTTAATTTCCCTGTAAGATGTTGAGGAAGTGAACTCATTTGGAGGGACCTGTTCTTTGCTAGCTTGCAATAAGAAAAAGTTTTTAGTCTAGCTAGAAAAATGTAAATACCCCATGAGACATCTTTATACCGAGTCTGGAAATGTTAGATGAGAGAATCCACTTTTCAACCATGCACCTCTTCCTTCATCTTTTCTTTCCTTTCCTTATTCCATCTATGGGTTATTTCATATAAGTATTGCAATTATACTATATATAATATTGCAAAAGCTTATTCAGTCATCTAGTCCAGAGCCTTGCTAATTCTGCATTCCCTACAATAACTGGAATTTCCTAGAGGATTCAAGTTTGGCTCACTCCAGCATCAAGTGTCCCAGAGAGTAGATCTTCCACTATTTCCCATAGGAATCCGTGTCTCAGTCCAATAGACTTTCTGTGATGTGCAGCTTAACTTTTCTTGCTCTAATTTCATCCCACTGCTTCTGGCTATAAGCCTCCACAGATTTACAGAATCTCTTTTCAGACTTACTGCCTTTATGCTGCCACTGTTCAAAACACGAAGTGTTGATTTCTACTTATCTAAGGGGAGGGGAGAGCAGTAGATGTCATCTACCTTGACTTCAGCAAG
>RSEF01000001.1:155280275-155302566 GCA_003993805.1 Himantopus leucocephalus | reverse complement strand
CTTCCAACTCTGAAAATTCCGTGATTCCGTGATTCCGTAAGGATCCTTATATTTAAGACATGATTTTCTGAATGGGATATGTTAAGATAGGATTTTGAGATAGCAAGCTAGTATTCTCCTAAGTGCTGAGTATGACTACAGGCATAGCTTGGATCTCAACACTTTAATAAACTCAGCAGTCAGCCTTTGGCTATTAATTATTTTTAGGCAGTCACATCACCTTCAGCTTTCCCTCAGTTACATCTCACAGGACGGAAACTACAAAAGTGGTCATCAGAGGCAAATCTTCTACCAAGTGGAAACATACGGTGAGGGCCACTGTCATTTTTCATGCCTTTTCTTGAGTATCTCTGTCTATCCCAAACTTTCAGCTCTCTATGGAAGAGAGCAACTCAATTTGAAATTATTACATAATTACATATGGGGAAAAGTCTCTTGACCTGGATGCTCATTTCATTCCAGAACTGATACTTTCCTTCCAATAGAAGCCATTTGTAACTAGAAGACAGGCACAAAAAGCCACTTTTCATTCATTTTCCCATTTTCAAGTTCCAATGAACTTAACTTTCATAGCCTTCACAGGTATCTCTCCTGCTTGTGAGGGTTTTCTGCCGCAGTCCAAAAGGGAAAGTACTTGATGTGGTGATGTGAGAGGTGTTTAAGGCAACTTCAGAAATATACACGAAGATTAATGTAATGGATTTCTCCATTCTTTAACTCCTTCTTAAAAGAAAAAGGGTATGATTTTAACAATTTTATTCTTTAAAATCTTGACATTTGAACACCTAGAAGTAAAAATGTGTACTAATATGTGTAAAATTAAAAGGTAAATCTTAATACAAATAGATTTTGATGTCTGTTTAAATCAGTGTCTGGACAAACTCTTCATGTGCTGGGGGGCAGACAGGGTAAGGAAGAGAAAGGAACTGGACGCTCAGTCAGAAGACAGCTGTGAAATTCCCAGCTTTGAATATTTTCAAATCGATGCTTGCTCTGACTTCCACTGACTTGAATGCTACTGAAGCGCAACTTTAAAAAATAGGTTTGAAGAACGTAACTTGAAAGGTTTCTGCATCCTAGGAAGAAAGATGTTCAAGAACAGTCTCAGTAGTTTAGCTTGAAATCTCTCATCTGCAGACATTTGGAGTGTGAACAGATATTTTTTAAAAGTCAGGAATTTGAAACTTCTGGGAAAAATACTCTTCAAAGGTGATAACAACAACTGTGAATGAAGATGTAGAGATGAAATGCTGTCTGCAGCCACTAGCACTATTATCCTAGCAGTGACTGGTATCTCAAAGACGACTATGTTTTTTCCTGTAACTGGGGGTGGGATCCTCCAACAGTCCAAAGAATGGTGTCGAAAAAGGAAAAAAAGCCTTTAAAAAGGAATTGGTGGCTTGCCAATACTTGATAGCACTGTGTAAAATTTTCCCTGTCAGCCTTTTGCAGTCCTAAAAATGAAACAACAAATTGCTTTGCCTGGCATTGCCCCTCTCAAAGCACCCTCCCTGTTAGATAGCTCTTGGGACCCGCTAGTCCAAAAGGCGTCCTGTACACCCATGGTCTTGGCTGCACCATGATGACAACATCCTTCCATGCCGCACGAGCCACAGCTTCCCCCAGGTACTCTGATCTCCCTGCTGGTTATGGGCTGTGAACCCCATCGGAGAGTTTTTAATGCGGTCTTCCCTTCTCGACGTCCCTTTTGCCATGTTTGCTGGGCCTCTTCTGTTCCTGTGACTTGTCAAGATGATGGATATATTAAATAGCTGGTTAACTACCTGTGATGGTATACAAATAATGAAAGGGAACAGGGAGAACATAATTTCTCAGGAAGCAGCCTGGGACGACATTATTAGCTCTACATTATTATGGGCGAGCAACAAGTACTTGTTGCTTAATAAAGCAGGGGCAAATATTAACAGCTGCTACCAGAGGAGCATACTGCTTGAAATAATCAGAAACAAGCTGCTGATGGTCTGTGTAATAGAATTACAAATCAGAAAAGAAAAACTAACACTCTCTCTGACAGGTTGGTGCAGGTAGAGATGAGATAATTATGACCAAATAAATACCACAACAATAAAAATTCATAGGGAGGGCAGCATCAGGCAGAGACAGGCTGCAGTGCAGAACTAATGAGCAAAATTCAACTCTCTTTAGCTGCAAAATGGAGATTAATTTGCTTTGTTATAAGCCACAGCTATTAAAAACCTCACAGACCTACAGATACATTGCAGTGCAGAGACGGCGAAATGAGATTTCTATGTCAGATTTGTACTCTTACAATTATGCATGAGGCTTTTGTATATTGAGAGGCTGAGATTATTAATGATTAAGAATCATTTATATAGCCTTCGAAGTTACATCCTTTTTCACAAAACTGATTAAGATGTGCTTGCTCTCTTCTCTTACCTCCTTCTCTCTCCTTCCAGACATTTGTCAATTAATGGACAAATATGGTTTCCTCCACTCATTACAATATCCAATTGCATTTTTAGAGAAGTGTGAAAATCACATCAAACTGCCAACCTTTTGAGGTCCACTCATTATCAGACTAGATCATCTGTGTTTAGTTGTTATCAGGTATTCAGAAGCTTTTCAGAAATATCAAATGTACATCTGCCAAATGAAGAAGGACCATATCTCAACATCACATTGCCTTCCCAGGCCTTTGCCGTGCGACAGACCAGGCTGGCAGACCTTACCAGACACCAGACCTTACCAGGCTACCAGAATCACAGGATAATTTAGGCTGGGAGGATCCCCAAAGGTCTTCTGGTCCAGCTCCCACTCAGAGCAGTGCTGCTTTCCATATTAGCGCAGGCGTTGCGGGCAGCAGTTATTTACAGAATCTACCACATGAACTCCAAGTCAGCTGCATCTGCATCTGGATGCTCCCTCCCTGCTCTGTCCTTGTGTCCAGCTATTCTTCGTGAATTCTTGGTGCTTTTTTTTGGTCTTCTTTCCTCACCCCTTTATTTCACTGTATACCAGAGATGAGATACTTTTTTTTTGCTCTAATAGCATTAAGTCCACATTGAGATAATCTGCTTCTTTCAAACCTTTCTGGGTATACCAGACACAGCTATTAAAAATGTTACTTTTACTCTATTCCTTTGCCTTTCTTTGGTGTGTTTCCTTTAGACTCTACTTAGATAGAAAATAATTTGGGGCAGTGTCTGTCAGATCTCAAAAAAACCTCTGTAGAGTGTCATAGGATATCATGGTGTCATCCAGCAAACCAATAATAATGAGGATAATCACTTCTTTCATAGCTGTCAAACTTATTTTGTCAAGAACTTAATTTTTAAAGATACAGAAAATGAAATGTTTGTCTTGACTTTCTGTCAAAAGCATAAAAGTTCAAGTGCATATGAATTTCATTTATTATCATTATTTTCACTCATTTACGTAATCAATCTGCAAAAATGTTAGATATGCAAAAGCACATTAAGTGACATGTTGTCAGTTTATCACAGTTTCACACTGTTAAAACAGTGATTTGTACTGTGTCTGCTGTAGCTCTCACATTGTGGTGTCTCGGTAATGCTGCACTTAACTGCATTAGCTTAATAGCATTGCCTGCTGATTCGGGACTTACCTGTTTTCTCTTTGAAAGGTTTTTGTTCACATCAGTTTAAAAAAAATACATTTTGTGAAAAAATAATATCCATTTTTTGCACTTAAGTATTTTTGTTTAAGTATTTGTTTTTTCATAATCCAGTGGGAGATACTGGGGTGTCCCTAAGCTGAGGCCGTTTCCAGGAGCATTTAATTGTAGGAGTATACTTACAGAAATATCTCTTTGGCTTCATGGGTGTAATTTCACTGAACTTCATGAGTTGTTTCGTATATAACTGAGAAAATTACATGATCTATAATATATATACATTGAAAATAAGCTTGAAATCATGAGTAAGACTGTTTACTACCCAAATAAACTGCCAATCTTCACAGAATTATTTGAAAAGCTTGAAGAAAAAGAAAAAGCTGAAGTACAAACATTTTGTAGCCCTTAAGGTTGACTTTGTACAAAAGCAGAACACAATAAGATCAGCCTAATAATTAAACATTCATCTTTGTACAAAATACCGAGAAAAAACTTCAAACATATATAAGCAATGGCTTATTCTAGCAGATGAAAGCAGATTTTGCTGTTTTCACATATCTGATCAGCCATAAAGCATCTTACGTAACGCAGGTATATTTCATTCTTTCTTCTTCTGTGATTAGACACAGGATCATCTCATTATACAGCTGACTGAAACCAGAAGAGGCTCTTCACTTCGTTATAAAACTCACAGTTGGAACCTTTTTTTTTCTTGTCTCGTTTCCAAAAATAGACATAAGCACAATATAGAAGACCTGGAAAACCTCTCTGCAGTCCTCACACAAAAAATATTATGTTTGTGTGAATTAGGTACTTGGTGACTGTGTAAGTTATGAAAACTGTTGTACACACTACCTGTTCAAAGGCCTTCAGCAAAAAGCAAACCCATTTCAGGATGACAAACTGAATGTTCTCATGGTCTTGTCTGGCCTTAAAATATTTATTTTGATTTCTGCATTGCTCAGGAATTGTGGTCATCACAATCCTCCTGCTTCATTAGGTTTGTTGTGCCACTAGCCACGTTAATGAACTTGGTTCGGTCCTTCCAAGACATTTAGGTGTCCATTCCTAGGCAGGCATGTCCTGGTTTGAGTCACACAGGACTAATTTCTCTTCTAATGCTTGGGAAAACTGCACTTTTAGAAGACTCAAGTGTCTGAAATTGTGAAAATATTTACTTTATAGCCAGCTACAGTAAGTGGATTTCAAGGTCTCAGTGTTTTCAAGCTCACCAGGTGCCCCTAGGGATGAGGAGCAGCGAGACCCCGGGCACTCAACCCAAGCTGGCCAACAGAATTATTTCATACCATGAACATCACATTCAATATAAATTAGAAAGTTTGCTGAGAAGTAATCAGTCTTCCTTAAAGGCTGTGATCCAGAGAACTTCTTGCCCTGGTGCCGGACCACTGAGGCCTTCTCTTCCTTCTGAAGCCATAGCGCTGGCAGTGTCCGACATTTGCTGTCCACTGCTGGGAGTGCACAGCTTCCTACTGATACAGTTGGCTGAGTATAATCCTTGTATATTTTATATTGCTATTGGGATCAATATTGGTTCTTTAGTTATTAATGTTAATTATCTCACCTTATTCTATTACATCTGTTTATATTTCAACCCTCACATTTTCTTGGTTTTTCCTGAATCCCCTTCCTGGGTGGGGAGGGCTCATCAGGTGAGAGAATAATTGTCTAAATGACAATAAATTGTTGTGGGTTTCTCAAACCATAACAAGGCTTCAACCCACTGCAGCTTCAGAAAAATGAGACATCTAGATACGGGCTGGGGAAAAGGCTTCCTGGTGCCTAATTTCATGAGGGGCTCAAACTGGACGTCCTGACTGTCAGTGATGGAGTGACAGAGTTGGAAATGTTTGGAATGTTTGGAAATGTTTGGAATGCGGAAATCTGGAAATGAAATGTTTGGAAGACCCTTCCAAACAGCATACTGCTTTCTTTACTACCTCTAGTCTACAAAGCTAGTTCTACATTATCAAATTAGTTGGTGCCAAAAAGCATTGCCAGGCCCTGGAACAAGACTCATTGTACTGACACAGTCTGGGCCAAATTCCTGGGCACAGCTCAGATCGCAGCATGGCCAAGCAACCATTCCCAAAGGGCGGTTTGCATGCAGCCACTGTATTTTGGGAATTAAGAGCCTTAATAGGATGCACTTGGGCTATACTGTGCCATTTGACTTCAATGCCTGAGGGCCAACCTTAGCATACTTATTTATTAGAATAGACTTAGTCTGAATGAAATGTAATCAATGGATTGAACAGCACCAGTCCCTTTTCCTTAGCCCAGCTTCTTGACCGGTTAACCAAAATTGAGTAAGAGCTTGCAACTTGTCTTTACACCATTGGTTTCTAAACTGCTTACCTAATTCTTTTCTTTAAATTGTCCTTGGCGTAATATCAGAAGAATTGTACAAGTCATTCAGTGCTTAGATCATAAAGCAATCCAGAGATTCCTGATACCCTACTATTTAAAAATGACAACGGACCAAAGCTAGATTGTGAACTCATCTCTCATAATGTTGAGAAATTGCTCACTGAAAGATCCTCTTTGATTTCAGTGAAGCTGGTAAAGGAACAGTGACATGTTAAAATAAATATTTTTTCACTCTCAATATTCTTATTAAAAGTTTGTACAGCCGCTGTATATTAATTTAATATGACCCAGTGCTAAACTATAGGTGAAATTGGCATTTTAATTCATACCATTTGTTTTGAAATGCATATATGTAGCATTTTATATAACCCCTGAAAACAAATGAACACTCTGTTCAAGAATTAAAGCCAGCAATGTCAGATCTGCCCAGAAACTAAATAAAACCAGTGAAAGCAAGAACAGTATGTGTCTTTTAAAACATAGGCATGTTACTAGAGCATTAGTGGATGAAATTTGAAGCTCAGCACTCTCTATGTGTACAAGCAGGTTGGCAATTAAGTTCTTTTATTTGCTGTGTGTCTAGAAAAGCTTCCACCACTTATTTGTTAAGCCAAACATTTTTTTTTCAGCATTCCACATCCTATTGAAACTGAATGTGTTGAGCCCCATCAGTCAATATTGACTCCTCTACCATTTACTGTGTTTACAAAAGCTGCTCTGGAAGCTGTCTCGTGCTGTAGCAGAAGAGCAGCTTCAGCCTGTAAATCTCTTGCTAGCTCACTTTTAAGACTAACATATTAATACATTATGAATTATGCTTCTGGATTGCATCGTGTATTGCTCTCCAGTACGAAAAATAATTTATTTGCTTCTGTAGCCACCTCCATAATCTTAACCCAGATGTGATCTGCAGTATATTTACTTGTCTTATAACTCACTTGTAAACAGACAATCAATCTTGTTCCAACAGAAAAGCCCAAAGGTACACTAAAGGCAATGCAAAGATTCTCCCTATAATATTATATGCCCGTTTCGTCCTAGATGAGAACATTAGGGAACAAGAAGTGGGCCAGGGTCTTTTTTGGTACTTATTGCAGGATGGTTGGCTTTGTTCTTAAAATGCCCTAAATATTTAGATGTAATAAGTCTATACCCATCTCCTCAGAAATTTCCAGACTATGCTGTGCCTTTAGCTAGAAAAGATGGTTTTTGCAAGAGCCATTAATTAGTGTGTAGCACCCACACCACCTCATACCCTACAAGTGGAGCTTTCCGACTGCCTAAAAATCTCCACGTGATTGCTAAAGCCCCTTGCCTGCTCCTGTACTTCACCGTCCCACTCCACCAAGGCCTTCAATCTGGATTTGTTTCTTCTGGATTCAGGTTTTTTTCTGGAAGTATTCTGCTGCACCATATGCACACAAACTGTTTGTGGAAATTTGAACTTTTAAACCTAGAGTGTGTATCCAACAATGGTTCCTGTGAATGCATACCTCCAATGAAGGGAAATCCATGAAACAGCTTCTTCAGTCCACTGAAGCTGCTTTTCTCTTTCTTTCCATTGCTCTTGCCTCCAGCTTCTCTGTGCATTTGGGATTGGTGGTTACTCAACAATGAAGAATTAGGTACCTTCAGGAAATGTGCCACTTTCTTTATGAATGGGTTTTCATACGTGCTGTAACATTAAGTTTTCTAAAAAGAAGACGTGCTGGAAAATAAAGGCATACAGTGAAAATTTTAATTGCATTTAGCCAGTGTCCCAGTCCTAGGCATATGGCTGGACTAATCCTGCTGTTGGCACAAACATAAGCTAAGATCTTTGCAGGATCCTAGAGAAGCGAGCATTGTGCTTGCCTTACAAAGTGTATCCCAATATTGTGTTACAGATTAGACTCTTAGCTTCTTTCCAAATCTATATTTCCTCCTTCAGTTACATTAGTGTAAGTAAGAGGAGTGGCAGACTGAGTGAGTGACAACTTTCCAGTGTTTGTTGAACCTTTTTCCTTCCTCTTCCCCACACCCTTCTGTAAGGACTGCATAGTCTTCATCAGGAAAGGGATCTTTTATATCAAATTTCTCTTAATGTCTTTATCATAAATAATCTGTACCATATTTCATAAGGTATACACGAAAATTACGGAAAATCTTGTACGTGTTGGGCTCATAAGTCATTACTATACACAACCATACGTAGTACCATTGTGCCACTTCAAAATAATGTTGTTCGAGTTGGAAAATGGTCTTGGAAATTACAAATCAGGTAAATGGAAAGTCAATTTTATACATAGTTTTTAAAGCAGGCTAGGTTTCAAGCTAATAATTCATCCATAAAATGTATCCTAGAGATACACCAGAAATGTTCTTTTATTGTGATAGGGGCCTCTTGGCAGTACAGCACAGCAGTTAGCTGGAAAAAAAAGCTCTGCTCCATTTTATTCAACCAAGGGAACTGCAGCAGAACCTCATTTAAGTATCAGGATCAGCCAGAAACCAAGTGCGCTTGATGTTCTTTCCATTCCCATGAACAAAGGCTCAAGCAGCAGTGCTGAGATGTAATCAGTGCCAGAAGACCTTCTTCACCTCCACTCAAAATAAAAGCTGCACTTGGAATTTCATCAGCTGGATCAGTTTTCTTTCCTGGAGTTTGGTTGTAAGAGATCAAGAAGATGGGTGACTTGTTTATGTATTTCTGATTTTAAGCTTATTTAAATATAAAATAAGAATCACACTTGAGTAAATAGAATCACTTTCCTCCATCATTAATCATGATGGAGGAAATGCATCATTAATCATTATGGAGCTACATACAATATGCCGTTCTCTTATTTTAAAAATAACAGAGCTGAATTCTCATGTACAATAAGACAGGGGTGCAAAGTGGCCTAATACACACCATATATGTAAGTTCAAAGGGTCCAGCGACACTTACGTTTTTCTCTACAACTAGAGAAATGTTAAATTTCCAGTATTAAACTAAATTATTTTTTAAATTTAAAGTTAAATTTAAATTTCCTTCTCTGCTGGGAAGTAAAAGGTTCTTCCCCTGCGTAAAGGAACAATAATCCCATTTTAGAATTAGCAAAATAGTAAAAAGGGATAATAAAGGGGATAATAGCATTTAGGTTTAAAGATTCAGACCTTTTATTTTATTTACTCGACTGTCTATCTAGAAAGAAGTTCAGCTTATTTGTACACANAAAGGGATAATAAAGGGGATAATAGCATTTAGGTTTAAAGATTCGGACCTTTTATTTTATTTACTCGAGTGTCTATCTAGAAAGAAGTTCAGCTTATTTGTACACAGATGACGCATGTTTACCTCCCTTTTTCTTGTGATGCCCATATGGCTCCCTTATGAACATTGTGACTGCTGACACAGTCTGAGGGACTCAAAAATGGAACAGATGACTACGGGAAAGTAGAAAGTATTTGTAACTAATTCTTGAGCTTCTGGTGGAGTTGTGCCACTGTAACATTCCCTCCACCCTCCTCCATCTCCTAAAAAAGAATATATATGAACAGGAACTATAAGGGAGACAAGTTTATTCTGTTTACAACAGAGTTGCTATATGAAAAGAATACTGTAGAAATAAATTGACATAGAGAGTGATTCTTGAAGTGTAAAAGGCTAAAAATATTATTTCATTGAATGGTATACTTTGCATTTCTAGGGTTTGAACCCTTAAAGTTCACTCATAAACACTGCTTTTCGCAAATGTCATGGGGACCTGCCAATAATTTTTATTTCAAAACACAGTGAGTGGTTAATGAATTCGGTTGGTAATTGTTATCTTGGATAAGGAAGGCAAGCAGGCACATGTAAGAGTAAAAGCATGAGCCAATAGCAGTAGCCAAACAACTACGTAAAAAAGGCAGTTCTCTTGATTAGCAAGAATTGTGTAAAGATATTAAAATCAGNCAAGCAGGCACATGTAAGAGTAAAAGCATGAGCCAATAGCAGTAACCAAACAAATATATAAAAAAGGCAGTTCTCTTGACTAGCAAGAATTGTGTAAAGATATTAAAATCAGCTTGGTCTTTTAACTGCAGCTCTTGGAAAGTGGTGGGAAGAGACATCAACAGGTCGTCACACAGAACTGGTCTTGGAAAGCTCCTAACTGCTCCTGTCCTGCAGGAATAATTAACCCAGGCAATGCAGGGGAAAGTCACAGGGTAAACTCTAAACAAGGATATAGAGGCACAGCATCCTCTGGGGCACAGCAGAAAGAGGCTTTACTCACAGCTTATATGAGAATCATCAGAGAATTGATTTACAGAAATAAAAGACTTTGTTTTCCCCCATTGGTGGCGGACTACTTGTCTGCACTCATAATATATGGTGTACGAAATGTTCCTTCAGAATTAATTTTCTAAATCCAGACCGTTACCAAATGAGTAAGTTCACGTGGGCAGTTCCAAGGGGACAAGGATTTTGCCACCTCCCCAGAAAGATGCTTGAAATGCAGAGAGTTTCTTATGTCAGATCCTACTGCATTCATGAACCTTGCCCCTGTTGTGGGTAGATGCAAACTATTCCAGAGAGTTGCACTGGAAAATACAGTGTCAGGTAGATGTAGTAGAGCCTGAGGACAGAAAAAAGTCAAAATGGAGGAGAGATGGTAGGCAGAACTACCAGTGACACATTGAAATCAATAGCATTGTAAAGGGAAAACATGCATCCATTGCAGCATTTAATTGTCAAAGACTACAGACACTCTTACTATCAAGAATAAAATGTTGTAGAAGAATGATTGTAGCTATACAAACCTACAATAGGCTTACTACAGTATTTTTGGCTGCTAGTGAATAATACTATAATAAATTTATCAGGCAAATCAGGCTGCTAGTGAATAATACTATAATAAATTTATCAGGCAAATAAGGAGACCCAAGAAAACAGCTTTAAATGATTATCAAGTTCAGTAACAAACACCTGGAAAAGTAACAAACACCCAAAAAATATTCACACTTGACATTGAGACAACATTATGTAAGTGCTTTTGTTTCCACTGTGGGAAATTAATGCTTGCATTACATTGTATATAGATGCTGTTTATAGAGTTTTGCATCTTTCACTAAGTAGAACTGTGTTCTGGCATGCCCCAAAACATGCAGGGTGTCAGTTCAGTGCTTTCTGGCTTTTTTTTTTTCCCCTTTAGAAAGACTGAAATTTAAAGTCTATTGCAAGACTTATCATTTTTCCTTGGGTTTGTAAAAATGATATTTTCTTTTTTTTCTCTCCTGAGAGTTTTAAAGGATAGCTTATTTGTATGGATGTTGCTACTTTTATTTGTGCCATTTCTTTGGTTTGCCCAGAATAATAAATAGGAACCTTTTAAAGTAAATGTTCATACAGATACAGAATAAATGTATGGCAGCTTTTATCTACTTCCCATGGCAACAAGGCTTCCAAGTCTCTTCTGGTGGGCTGTCCGTCTCTCTTCCTGTTATACCACTTTGGCCCAACTGTCTCCATCCATGGTCACTGTCATCATGGTGCCACAGCTCCCCAGTTCTGGGGCAGCAGCACTCCTTTTTCCTTACACTACTGAAGCCTGGAGGTGGATTTGGGAGTGGGACATCGGTTGAATCCCATTCTCTGCCTTTGCCAAAACCTGCAGGGCAGCAGCTAGACGTCTGTTCTTACTGCAAAGATCAGCTTACGAAGTTCCTTTCATGAAGAACAAAATAAGATTTAATCCAACAGTGATCTCACAGCTTCAGAACATGCTCAAAGGTGAAAGTCAGAGCAAATTATTACAGGGGAGAGACTATAAAAGAGAAGCAATGAAACAAAGATGCCCATTCTGCAGGAGGGTCAGACTGTATGGAGGAGCAGGGAAGGATTCAGATGACATTAGAAAGCCAATTACTGGATCCAGCCTCTGAAACAAGCTGTGTAACTTTAATCAGATGGGGCAAGACTGGAAATGGAAGGACATCATGCAGTTAAAAAAAAAAAAGGAAAAAAAAATTCTATTAAAAAAATACTCTAGTAAAAAATGTGTGGTGGAGCAGAATTATAATAGAACTGAGTCACAAAAGGCTGAAAATGAAAAGAGCTTCTTTAAAAAGATGTCTCAGTTGTTTTTTCCAAAAGGATGACCACAGAGATGATAGAAATGAACTGTACTTAAAAGAACTTCTGTACCCACATGGAATATTTTGAAAAATAATTTAGAGGTCTTTGATGTGCTAGATCTTAAATCTGAAGATTATAAAGTGTTCAGTTTAATAGTAGTAATGTATTCTTACAGAGTTCATCTCACGGATTACTGCTTATCCTCACCTGAAAGGTTGGTAACCTGAATAGATGTGAAGTCCTCCTCCCAATTTCAGTGCAATGCATTCGCTTGTTTACCTATTACTCCACATACTCTTCTCACTTCCAGCAGCAGATTTACAAGTCGTCTTTATCCCTGGTGTTGCTCCATGATGGAGGTACCAAAGCTGCTTCAGAAGGAGCTGGTGTGCCTACATCATCCATATGCCACAGTGCCAGTCAGACACTGGCTGGAAGCAGTGTATTTATGCTGACAGAAAGCGTGACGCTGTCCTGCTTCATTAATTAATCCAGCCTCTCAGCAGGATTAATTCTGCTTCCCAGCAGTGCTGTGGGCTTGGATTCTGAAGCCCACTTGCTTGAGGGGTTGCAAGGTGCCATGCCTACACATACCAGCAGGCACAGGCCCACCCCTCTGAACACTGGTCTCTTCGCTTCAGGTTGTAAGCACTGGGGAAGAGGTCATCTAACCCAAACAAACAAAATTAATCTGACCAGATTTGAGACATCTGAACTTTATATGTCTATTTTGGAATCAGTAGCTCTTTCTTATAAGTGGTAAGAAAAAAACATCTGGAGAAAGTGGTTCACCTGATCTACTTCAGACACAAAGGATGAGATGAACTGTATTGTGGAGGAGGACAGCTTCTCTACAGTGACCATGAAAGAAGCACAGGGCAAGCAGGTCAGATGTAGATCAACCTTCAGATGTTTGAATTAGGACAGATGACTCTTCTCAACAGCCTATTTCCATAGCCAATGAGGAAAAAACCAGGGAGGTCAGAAGGTAATTCTCCCCACATCTTAGAAAGGGGGAATTTTTTCCTAAACACTAAAACAGGGACCCCAAACCAGGTTTGAAATGGATACATACACTTTAGATAGCTAAAATTAGGTGAAATGACTCCTAGGGAAGGTGATTACATTCTTCTTTCCCTCTGTGCCTTTTATAAGTGGGGGTCTGAGATATTTCATTGTGTTTTTCTCAGGACTTCTGCTATAAAACTTGTGTGTTCAAATTAACAGTTTTATACTTTCTGACCAATATGAAAGCTTTACTAAATATGAAGGGATTGCTACTTACTGCAGACACCCACATGGTTATGGTAATAACCACAAGCGTAATGGCATAGCATTACTTTCCATCCTTACTTCATGTCTTCTTATTCACCCACACTTTTAAATGTAATTCTGAAATACAGTGAGCAGTATAACCATAAGTTTCATCGTAAATATTGTCTGTGTGAGAAAAGACACCGGACAGCTTTAACACTGAAAGATGGAAGGCAATAGTGGGCGGAGATTTACACCCATGTCTCTAATGCAATATGATGGGATAAAAATCCAGTCTCATTTTGGAGCTGGGTACCCAGAGAATTCATGAAGCAGGAAAGAAGCAGCCCTTTCATCTACTGCACCTTGAGTGCTTTCTAACCAAATAACAAATTGCCAGAAAAATGTTGACAAACTGGAGGGGTTTCAAAGACAAAGGGCTAGTAAGGGTGCTAAGGAGTTAAGTGCAGTGTGGTAAAATGACAGAGGCAAGACAACAGCGGCAACCTAAGGAAGAAAGGAGTTGTAAGCTGCATGATAGATCCATCTGGTCTAGCATTGTGTCCTATCAAGCACGTTTTTCCCTGGGGCATTCCACTTCCGAAAATTAGCATGAACAGGCAATAAAAAGAAAGCAACACTCTTTTATAAGTAAGGACAACCCCAATCCCTATCTGGGCTACAAGCTACTGCTGTTATCTACTGTACAATGTGATTTTTCCTGTCAATGAGGTAGCGGTTTTTATGGCTTTCTTGTTTATTCCAGTGGAGTGACTGGGCTTTCTGCCAGGTTTGTCTCTGTACCTATATGACACACACATCAGCAGCTGGCTAACTCGTTGCTTGCTAGAAAATAAGTGGCACCTCTCCATCTTTTAACATCAGTATGGTTAAAATAATACTCTTGCCCATAGAGCACAAGCACAGTCTGAACTATGATGGGCAGGGTGAAGATTTTGGGTGTTTCCCGGAGGCAGACTAAGATGCTAGATTTTCCTCCATCGAAGACCAGAAACCTTGAATAACTTGAGGATAAATTGTAAAACTTAGTGAACTGAGGTCAATGCAATGTGTACTGATCGTCTAATTTGAAACCCTTGTTTTCATAGATGGACTAATACTACCAATATTAATTTGGTATTTTTCATCTTTTTTCTTTTCTAGAGTTGAAGAAGCTGAAGTGTCCTCCAGACTTAAAACCTGGGATTGACAATCGGGCGGGGTTGATAAATGCTAAAAGAAGAGAAGAATAAAAAGCTTCTCTGGAAGGGAACTAAAAGTCAAGTTTCTAAGGACAGTCTCTTGCATGTTGCTGCAGAACATAAATATTTCCCCAAAAGGACCAGTACAAAATACTGGAAGGAAGCCAGAAACACAGGCTGCAAATATTTACAAAAATGGATATGCATTTTAGCAATCTGAAGCCATTGACCTTTTTCTCAATACAGCAAACTAAGTGTCTATATAAGCATTTAAGACTTGCATTTAAGCAAGTCTTATATATGTCTGTATGTCTATATAATGTCTATAATATATATATATGTATATAATATCTATATAAGCATTTAAGTGTCTTGGAAGACATGCCTTGACTTAAATATGATTATTGCTGTAAAGAATTACCAAAGTCATTATAATGCACTAATTTATATAAATGTCACATGTCGCACGGTTTATGGTAAGCTGTGAAACAACGTCACATCAAACATATGACCACACAATCATTTAAAAAGTATTGCTAATGATAAATTGCACTGGTAAGAACAAGAAAAAACGTGTTATAGAACGGGGTATCACAGAAACATAAGCACATAGATTCTGATGAATGTAAAGGACCAAGAGAATAGACGCCTGGGATAAGATTATGCTTGCTTAACTTTGGTGGCTAATTTTGAGCTCTCTTAGTTCCTATTAGTGCTGACACAGATCTAGTAAACATAAGCAATGGTATGTAAAGGGTGGTTTACCTGGTGGCTATTTTAAACTGCAGTGAGTTGCTCTCTAGACTCCATTGACTGGTGTTGACTAGATAGCTATTGACTAGAGTGGAGCCAAGCCAGTTTCTCACATGTAGGCAGGCATTCACCTTGTAGCTAACCAGGTTAAGACGAGATTAATTCAGTTCCTAATTTGAGGCATCTTCTGCCTTATTGTTGAATGAATGCAAAAAAAAAAAAAATTAAAGGGAAAGGCAAAGGCTGATATTGTTAAATTATGAAAATAGGATAAGAGAATCAAAATATGAAAAAACCCACTTGAAATTAACTATGCTGGTGGAAAATAAATATTACTCTCCATTTGACACCTGTCTGGAGTGTCAACTCCATTTTACCCATCAAGGTTATTTCAATGGAGACGTGATTATATGACTCGCTTAGCCATTAATTTTTTATACAATTTTATATTTATATAATGTGCACAATTACATTTTATATAATTATAATTAGACACTTTTCTATTTCTTTTTTGTCATTGGCTGTATTTTATTAAAATTGAAGTACTACCACAACTTCATAAATCTCAGGAATTGTTCTTCACTTTGATTTGCTTTTTTTGTATCCCAATGCATTAAAACCTTATGCATTTTTTGTAGCTATTCAGAAAGGAAATAGAATCTTTGATGACTTAATAAAATTAAATCAATCATAATTACACCATTAGGCTGCAGAGTAGATGAGTATTATGAAGGTAACTTATCTTCTAAAGATAACGTTTGCGTGCTATGGTTTGAGGTTTCAAAAACCAAATTCAGACCTCCTTAGGTGGCTGGTTGATGACCAATAATCTTCCTGTGAATTCTAAGGTTAAGGTTAAAAACCTGTTTCCTTTGCATCATGCCAAAAAAAAAAAAGAAGCAATAAGTGAAAATATCTTATAATCTGGTCAGTAATTCTGAGGGAACACCTTTTTCCTTGGAAGATGTTACGAGGAAGAGTACTGGCAATGAGTCTGCTCTGTGGGGTTTGTACACAAGGGGTACTCACACACACACACACTGACTAGGGTGTTATTCTGCTGATGGAAAGCCCAGCTCAACTGGTTCAAACCTGCTTTTTTCACTCCCCAGGAAAGCACAGCAGTCAGAAGTCTTGGGCATGAAAAAAAGGTGAGGAGTATCCCCTCTGCCATTCTGTTCAAGCGGCAACTCTGGCAGCAATCAAATTAAGAACTAACCCTACTATGTAAAATGAAGATGGCTCAAGAGGGAGGCGGTGAGGGCTGATCTCTGGCAGGAGCTTCTCCGGCATTTGACCACCTAAAACTTTTCCTTGTTTTTGTCACTGGGGTCAAAACCAAGAAAAACAAAAATCCAGTTCCTGCATGAAGGCTCAGAAAGGAGGTGGCCCCACTCCCAGCTACAATCAAATATACAGACGTGGTCTCGTGAATAGTTGAGTATTTTTGACAGCAAGGCTGGGTACTATTGGTACCACAGCTACCACCTTCCAGTGCAGTCCGTAACAAAATCAGTAAGAGAGTTTTGTTTGAGAAAAGGGGTCTGAACTTTGTGAGACTGAGAGTTCACTGAACCCATGCACATCATTTCCCGAGTCATCTCACCAATATAGGCTCACTGTTAGAGAAAGGATCACGTATTTTTGAAAATGATGTTATAGAACTGTATTTCATTTTTGTGCAATCCTCACTGCTGTCAGAGTGAATTGCATGTGTATATCAAACTTGGTACATGGGATGACTTCAGATGAAGCCAGGTCTGTCTTGTAAAGACCTCAGCACCCATCACCATTATGAGCTGTGTCTACGCTAGCAATAATGTGATCCGAAAGGAAATGATTTGTTCAGTGGGATAGGTGGCATGCAGGACCTGATGTCCATAAAATATGCAAGTTTTTTTTTTACACTGACTCTAGCCTCAGCCCATGGACTCAGTGACCATTACCAGCTGAAAAGCATTTGGTATATTCTGGGAATACCTCTCCCAGTTTAGTTCATCTGAAACATCTTGAGCGCTGTGAGACTGGTCTGTGAAGCACGGTGAGATGGACAGCCAGATCAGCTGCAAAAGGGCACTCCTGTCTGAACTAAAATCCTAACNCTGGGAATACCTCTCCCAGTTTAGTTCATCTGAAACATCTTGAGTGCTGTGAGACTGGTCTGTGAAGCACGGTGAGACGGACAGCCGGATCAGCTGCAAAAGGCCACTCCTGTCTGAACTAAAATCCTAACACAGATATACCCACAGAAGAAGAGAGTTACACCAAGAGCAACCCTGACCAGCAAACACCTCAGCCTCCGCAGATGTCAGAGAGGTTAGGTGGGCCTTTATAGGTCATAGTTTTAAGCTCAGACATCTACATGGTGTCAGAGTCCATTTTAGGTACCTCAGTACTTCGGCAGAGCAAGCGCTCAGCACCTCTGGGGCTTTTTTCCTCAGGTGTAAGGATTTCCCTGTCCAAAGAAAATTGTGAAGATGAGGAAAAAGACCGTGAAGTACTTCAGACACTATGGTGATGAAAAATAAAGTTAGACAATCTTTTATAACAGTACAGAAAATGCTTCATTAATAATTTTTAAAAGGCTGTCCAATAAAATGTTCCAGTGCTAATAAACTAGAAAAAAAAAATACTGTAAACAAAAGCAGTACAGAAGGAAGCAGAGGAAGGTTCGCAGTGCTGCAGAGCTCAGGGAATAGCTGTGATCTCCATAGCAGTGCCAGCAGCACGAGGGAGGAGCTCTGGGCAGTGCAGGCAGGTGAGACCATGTTACTGCTCTGCTTTGCCCGCTGTACTCTTTGTAGCTCTGAAAGTCCCACATATACATATTGATAATTCCCCACTGAGACAGACGTGAGGCCATAGTGCAGGAAATCGTTTACTTACACACGGCAAGAATGTGTTTTCTTTTGAAAGAGTCAAAAAAATCAGTAAAGTCTAATTTGTGGAAAATAAATTTCAAATAGNACCATCTGGCCTTAGCTAACCATTACAACAGTCTAAGCTGCTTACATAGGAACTAGTGACTGAGACTCATACCTAGATATTACTTTACAGGTTCTGTGAATAACGAGACATTTAAGAGAGTTTCTTTGCAGCTGATATATCAACAACAAGTAAGATTTAATTCCTTGAGTTCTCGAAGTTACATTCACAGATTTTAAAAGTCAAAAACTTAATTCTGCTGGAGTTACTTCTTTCACTGAGATATTTTTGAAAGCAATGTGCCCTTCACCCAGAGATTAAAGCAGACAACCTCTCTGTTAATTTAAATTTACAATACTCATTTGCTAGGCTATCACTTGTTTTCATTTTTCTAGACAAGCAGCTACTGTTCACCAGCCCATGCACTTGAACTGCAGATTGTATCTGCATGAAACTCATAATTCAAACCACAACAGCATGCAAGAGCCCATTTGGAAAATGATGCCCATCAGGAAGAGATTCATTTCTCTGCGTGAATTTTTGGCAACACTCTATTCTTCATAATTTGTACTGCAACTGCTCTCATTTACTGGCAGTACAGGTGTACCTTTGTGTGTTCATTTTTAACTGTAGGTGATTAAGAAAAAAAAAAATCCCTCAATGATAAGTCATCTATTCCATCTTTGTCAGATTTCCTAGTGCTTGACTTACAGCTTTTTCAGTCTGAGTCAGCTTGACTATGGTATTAATCAGAAAACCAAGCATCATCAACCCTAGATCTTGAAAAGATCATCAGACTGTCATTTGGATGAGGAATGGGTACCATGATTTACAACTGGATGTGACCAAACCAAGTACCGTATCTTCACAGCACATAACCTGTATGAAATAAATGCAAAACCACATACATTTTGCAAGAGTGGGACTTTATTATCCAAAAACTTGTCAGTCCTCCTGGTCTCCTTAAACAGGGTTATTTAAAGATTTTGTTCAGGCTGATTTAGTCACCCTTCTTCAGTGCTTTTACTCAGAGGTTCCATGTTTAAAAATAATTAACATGTCTGAGAAAGAACTTTTCCTTGTGTTTCATCCCAAGAAAAAGAAAAAAAAAAAGAAAAAAAAGGAGTATGGAACTAAATAAATACTCTTTAAAATTGATTCCTAGTAATTTATTAAAATTGTGTCATGGAGGATCAAAAAACCGAATTCAAAAAGCACACCAACATGTGGGTGATCATCAAGTTATTCACAAGCACTGAGGTTAGGGTGCTCCACTGTTGAGTGTATTTCTAGAGGCTCCAGGAAAAACAGTCTCAGGATGATGAGAAAAAATGCAGGCCACTTCCTTCTCTGAAGGTCTTCTAACCAAGATGTAGGCAAGTATTTGGACTTCTTTTGATCCTGTTATTGCAAGTGCTTACAGTAAGGCTGCAAATATCTCTTCATGTATGCTCATTGCAGAAATGTAGAACTCTTGAGACCTACCAGTGTGATAAAAACTGATTATAACTGGGTGTGTATTCGCAAATGAGAATTGGCACCTAAAGTAAATGCTGACACAGCTGCATTGACTAGTTATAGTCACCTGGGGGGAAAAAAAAGTCGTGTCTTGTAAACAGATTATGTTCCTACCCATCCCTGCTACTTGCTGCTGAAAGTCTTTGTTCACTTAATTCCTTTCTTTCTTTAAAAGGACAGATGATCCAGGTAATTGCAATTATACAAGTCAGCGAAGGAAACCCATACAAAGAAACTCGACCTTCAGAGAAATGCAGGATAGGGGCAGAGTAAGGGAAAGATAATTCAGACCTGCATCCAAGACAAGCTTTTTCAAAGCTTATTTGGATACTTCATTTAAAGCAGATGCTTCATTGAATGATGTAAAATTTGCATGTTCTCTTTACATCTCATAAATTTTGTTTTCCTCATGACAGAAAGGAAGTAGTAATCTTAAATTACTTTGATGGAAAGAATGCACTGGAATGCACTTCAAAACAGTGATTTTCTAATACCTTACAAGCATGGTAACAGGTTATGTGAAGGAAGATTTGAGGGAAGCATGGGGAAATCCATCTGGATACATGTGGCTTGATGACACCCTGCTAATTGGCTTTGAAGCATAATGGCACGCTAAATGCAGGCACATTGCATTTGGGACCTGAGCTGGCACCTCTGCACATCACTGCGCTATGAATACTCCTTTCCTTGGAGAGGCTCAAGAATTTATGAGGAGACGCAGCACCATAGCTTTGATAGCTTTCCACACAGCCATAGTTTGATTTTTGATGGAGCTTTGAACATTCTTAGACAACCTGACAGCAACAGAGTGTGAAATTTAGTTACCTACCTGCCTTATCATGCCTGGCCTCCAGCAGGCCATTTTAGACACCCTGATGTAGCTGTGACTTGTGTGCAGGATTGGCAGATCTAACACAGGAGATGCTTTGCCTCTGGAGTGGCAGCTGGAGGACAAGGGGGTTATCCCATGGCATCTAAGCAGCATTAAAGACCTGACTGTGCCCTGGAATCCTTCCCAAAACATCAGCATGTTTCAGAGCAGTGAGTTACTTTGAAATATATCTAAGAACTAGCAGGAGAATTGGAGAAATAAATGAACTATTAGTGTGCACTTTTTATCTTGCAATTTTGTACTTCTGTCATTATCATAATTCTGGGAAATGACAACTTTTAAGAACATGTTGTTTTGTCCTTTGAAACTTGTCTTCTTAACTACAAGACAGGTTTTATTTTAAAATATTGGGGAACAGAAAAACAGCATTAATAAGGACTGTCTTACATTGATTTGTGTTTTCTTTTGCCACCCCTCCCTCATTAATCTTGTACTATTCACTTCATAGTTACAAATAATCCGTGGAAGATTTGAGAAATCTCATTGTATATTTTGGCCTGTGGCCCAGTGGACAGGACATGCTTGAGCAAGCCACTGAACTTGGGTTTTCCGCTTCATAATTAATTGCTCTAACTACTTGGCTAGGGTAAAAAATGGGATCTGTAGTCTCTGCCACTGAAAGCGGTGTGTCTTGCCTTGTTATTTAAAAAAATGCTGGTAGCAGCAGCCTGCTTTTAGGAATAAATTTGGGCTCTGGACTCTACATGAACAGAGCTTAATAAGCCTTACCTAGGGTCCAAAATGTGAAGTTTAGGCAAACGTTTGTGCTTGAAGTCTTTCCATATGCGTTCCAGTCTCTGGTACCCAGTTCCTCCCATGTGCTCAGGCAGGAACGCTCACAGACAGCACCGTCTGATAACAGGAGCCTGAGCAGTGAAGCTAATGTGCAGTTGTACCTCCCTTTCATATACTTTTGGTCTTTACTGGACTGGCTCCAAATCCTCAGCAAGGGTCAGTCTTGTTCCCATTAAAATGAGTGAAAGTTTTCCCACTGAAATCAATATAATGAGAATCAGAGTCATTCTCATTAAGTACAATTCCCATAGATTTAAGAGGCCATCATTTTATACTGACTGCTTATCAGTCAGTATAAGAAATGGACCTCATTATGGAAAAAAACAGCATTGAGCTTTGCATTTTCAAAGCGTGGTTTAAATATGAACTGATTAACTTCAAAGTTTTCACCTGATGCAGTGACAAATCATGATGACAAACACGCTAGTGCTAGTTATGAGTCTCACTAACCCAGTTGCCTCGCAGTTAGGTCTATAAAAAAGTTTTAAAAGGACCAAAGTTCTACAGGCATGGTTTATAAGGGAACATGAATCATTTATACAAAGAAAAATAATGAAAGGATTTTACTCAGAAAGGTATTTGCCTTTATGTACCTTGATGTTAAAGCACCAGTAAGTTTATATGCTGCTAAGAGAAATGAAGGGAATAGGATGGTTTCTGAGGACATAAAAGAAGCTTTTTCTTTTTCTCCTGTAGCTGCCAGAAATTTTGTGACTGATATTTTGTAAGACAAAAAAAAAAAAGAAAGAATCTACAGGTATCTCCAGACTTTACATTTTTTTCTATTTGATTTTTAAATGATATTTCATGTCTAAAATGTCGTGTCCACTGCTTTTAAGGTTAAATCTTGAGAAATTTTTTTT
>RSEF01000001.1:155262825-155280175 GCA_003993805.1 Himantopus leucocephalus | reverse complement strand
CCCTACTGAGCCCTGACTAGAGTGAAAGCTTTGACTCACTACAATATGTTAGAGTCAAAAACTCCTGTTAGTGTAATGACTGGGGTTCTGTGTGCATGAGCAGGCTCTGTAACCTCTTTCCCCTCCTCAGGGTCTGGTGGCACGTGCTCAGGCCAGCTCTGTTGTGGCTTGGCTAAGTAACCTGGGCCCACACTTCTGGGAATGCGCTGAGGCAGGAGGAGCTGGGANTAAGTAACCTGGGCCCACACTTCTGGGAATGCGCTGAGGCAGGAGGAGCTGGGAGAAGTTTCACCAGAGGCTCCCCTTTCCTTAGAGCTGCATTTGATCTCATGCACTCTCTCCTTGTCCTTGCCTGCGCTATTACTATAGGTATTGCTACACCTGGACATGTACCTTATTGACCCTGACCTAAAGACTTGACTTTCCGGCTGGACCTCTGCCCTACCCTGACACCGTGGCCATGCCAAGCAATCACACGGCTCTGGGTTTACCCCAGTCACCATCCCTGGGCTTGCTCCTTTGCTGGGACCTATGGGACAGTCCGTGGTTGGTAAAGGCACAGCCCTGTCGGCCCACCCTGTGTGCCCTGCCCTTGTCGGGACAGCTGTCCCTTGCTGCACCCTGGCAGCCACTCAGGTCCTTATTAACCCACAGGCCCCTTTTAAACACCATCAATATCTATATATAGATACATATATTCCCTCTGTTGTGTGCTGTATCTGGCTGTTCCAGGTGCAATGCTTTACCCACTATTGAACTGATCAAATTCAAAGTGATCTTTGAGGTCCCTCCCAACTCTAACCATTCTATGACTCTGTGATTCTATATGCTAGCTGTTTCTTCCCAGTCTTTAGGACCACTGTAACAGAAGGAAATTACACAGATTTTCAGAATGTTATTTTAAGGGAAAGTTGTTGTTATCAGCTGCCCAGACATGAAACAGTCTTCAGTTAAATAAAATACTCATTTTAGCTAGTTCATGTTATTTGTTATATGCTTAATCAGAGGATGTTACTCATCTCTGACCAGTGATGCTTGCTGTATCTGCCTTGTTTTCTGGGTTCATTCACAGGTGTCAGCAATGTTAAGCCTCATTTCCAATAATTCTTAAAATAGCAGTAGTTGTTTGGGCACTATTTTTGTTAAGTTTCAACTGTCCTTTTGCATGCATGCTAAAAGGTAACCATCAAATGGGTAATGCAAATAAGCCACAAATTAGCTTTATATAAGTTCAAAAACAAGAATCATGACTCCAGTAGTTTTTTTCATTGAATAGTTATCAGTTTTCTACTTTCTTCTTCTTTCTGAGATCCTAGAACAAGCAAGGGGTTGGAACTAGATGATCTTTAAGGTCCCTTCCAACTCTAACCATTCCATGATTCTATGGTTCTGCCACAGACAGAAAAACAAAAATGTAGATGTCAAAGGCACAGCAAAAATTTTGAGGGACAGAACAGTCAGGAACCCGATTTCACTGGTCACGCATGTGTATCTACCCCATATCTAGCCTTCAAAGATATTTATGGATAGACGAGATTGCAAATGCAAAATGAGATCAGTCAGAAAAAAATCTTATGTGGCATTTTCCTCATTGGATAGAATCATAGAATCATTTTCTAGGTTGGAAGGGACCTTTAAGAAGATGGAGGATCTTCTGCTATACCTCTGTGTAGCTATATCCCACCACTCTTTTAAAGAAATCAGGGCCAAAATAGGAAGGGAGGAGGAAATTACAGTTTGAAGAGGTTTTTTATTCAGCACAAATATAGGGTAATGTTTCGAAGGGGCAGACAAACGTAAGATTTGCTGTGCCAGCTTCATCTCCCTCATTGACTTGACACACTAGTAAATTCTGAAAATATGTGAACTTTTCATACCATTTATTTTAATGGGATAAATAGCCACCAATTATGCTCAAGCAAATAATTTTATTCCTTTGACAGCTACTGCGTTTTAGTTACTCTTGAAGATCTGTGATACAATCCCCAGACCAGTACTCAGTAAAGGACCAAGCCAGAAACTGAGTGATGGTTGAGAACCAGAGGACATTTTGTGCAGTAATCAATATTCTCTCAGGTCTATTAATGCAAATCTGACCAGTTTAGCCCTCGTTTCAGTCACTTTTCTTCAGATTGTTGAGAACATACGCAATAAAAACTTTAGCTTTGTTCCAGTAAGAGCACTTGGCAGGAAAGGTTTGAAAGTGTGCTCTCATGGGGAAACATGCTATGAATTTATGTGCTTACTTTTCATTTCCTTAAGGATATACTTTTTTTCACAAGAATTTTTTGAGAGTTAATAACTGCTGTCCTCCTTCAAGATGAAGAACTCTATGGAAGTACTAAATACTAAGTGTTTCTGATTTTTGCAAACTGGAATAATCTTATCAAGATTTGAGTAGTCATTTGGGAAAAAGAAAAAAAGGTTTGAGTGTTACTATGGACTGCAGAAATGCTTGTTTGCGTTTCAGTGAAGGTAAACCATTCCACTAAGACAAATAGTTTAAAGGACTTTTTAAAAAGTTAAGCATCTTAACGCCACACAGAAAAGTTACCAGAATATTCCTAAAAAACATCTTGTAGGTTTCTTGTGGCTTAAAATGCAAAATTAATCTTTGTGTTTTGGCAAAGATTGCATAGTGGAATTGCTCCTTTTTCAGTGCATGGATGTCGGCATTATTACAAGTGACTCACATGATGTTAGCAAGCACCAGTACATGAAATATTTCAGTCCTCATTCTCTTTGATACTCATTGCTGCAGTTCCTTCCCAATGGCCTTCTCTTTTTTAATCCACTCCACCTGTTCCACTTTTCTGCCACTTGACAACAATTATGGAACTTGCCACAGAGTTATTTTTTTCTTTCCAGTTAATGTGAAGAGTCTTGATTTACCCAATTCTGTCACTGTCACTGGGCAATGAAGGGGGAAAAAAGGTAAAAAAATGCACAATTCTTGCATTTTGCTTATGTTCTTTACTCTCTTCTTACAACTCAGCAAATTGCATTTTGACCAAAAAATCTTCTGTAAAACAAAGAAAACTTCTTCTGAACAATGTCTTCTACACGTTGTCTTTCAAGAACCTTCCTCAAGTTACGAATGATATTTTCTTTTTATGAAGAGATGGAGTTATCCATCTCCCCACAAGTTCAGTTTACAAAATGGTTCTATTTCTGAAGGAGAGGAAGAAAACAACTTGCAACAGAGTCTGAAGAAAACTGATCATGTTCTTTGAGTTATGAATCATTTCAGAAAGTCATGAGCTTTTGAAATTCTGATTTCTAGCTTTCATTTTGGATTTGTATTGCTTCCAAACTGAATCTATATTTCTCATTAATTTAATAATCCAGAAGTCCCTGTATTCTATGCATTTAAAGTTTTAGAGGCTGTGGAACATATCCCCAAGAGACAGAAGTCAGCGTAGCTCCAGGAATGTAATTCAAGCTCTATTGATTTATACCTGCTGAGGATATGCTGGTGAATGAGATAGAAAAAGGAAATATACTCTTTGAAAGACAGAAAATCCTGTTAAGAAACCAGTTGAAGTTGGTATTTACCAATAAAGTCCTTTTCCATTGCATTTATAGATAACAAGTATTTAAAATACAAAGAAAAACACCACCTGAGGGTATTAGAACTCTTACCCTCAAGTCTCCATACATATTTTCAAATATTTTTTAAATGATCCTTTGTGCCATATGGCTGATTAGCATGTTTGTGTCTGATTAGAAACATCTTAAAGGGTCTATTTTCAGAAAGGTGATCTTATAGTTTGTGCCCCCATCATCAAAAAAATCAAAAGATGTTCTAAGGACATCACTAGATTCAAAATCTGCCTTCAGAAAATCTTGGCCATTCATCTTAAATTACGGACATAGCCATCAAGAAATAGGAGTCTGTAGGCTCTATTCTCTTGTCATCTTCACCCATCTTGTGCCCCTGAGCTTAAGTATTACAAGGTCACGGAAACAGAATTTGACAGCCTCCCTCTTTGCCACCAAATCTGAAGGGATTCCCTAACTCCTTTAGACCTTCAGCCTCAGTAGAGAATACATCCCACCAGCTAATTGAGGGAGCCCACATTCAGCGCTGCCTTGCTCTGTTCACAGAAGCTGCTGTATCCGATGAATACACGTAAGAAAGGGGATTAGCAGCAAAAGAGTCTGAAAATAAGTGGGGACTCTTCCTCAACGCCAATGTCCTGCTCCAGGAAACTTCATGAAGGTAGAGAAGGAATGAAAAATGTGTCAATACAAAGGCCTAATAGAGCACATGAAGAGAAAGTATAAGGCATTTCACATATTAGAGATGTGTGAAGAAAGACAAGTACCAAGAAAGGCAGTACTGAGCCTCCCCCTCAGATAAATACATATTTGTTTCATAAGCTATCCTTGAGACAGGTGAAGAGGACATGACAGAGGGTCCTAGTGATGGGAAAAAAACAAAGATCATCTTGGTGTAAATTGAGTTGGGATGAAAGCAGTTTAATTTATGGCATGTGTTTAACTGATAATTACTGAGCTGTACATTCAGGATCAATAACAGCACCAGAACAAATATAAGCTGTGTCTTATGACCATCAATGTGGCCTGTCGTGCACTATGACAGGTAGAAGAACATATGTTGCTGTGCTCATGCCCTGAAATGCAGCATCTGTTTGTGAACAGGGAAAACCTCAGGATGCCCTGAAGTAAGATCTTGCTCGCCAGTGTTGTGCTTTGACTTCTTTCCACATGCTGTTCTCTGCTGGGTTTCTCCTGGCTGCCTCACATGTTTTTCTCAGAAACAAGGAAACAGCATCTGAAAGCTGCTTAGAATGTGGAAACAGAAGAGACAGCGGTGACAGAGTACGGGGGTGGAGTATGGTTCCCTAAAAGTAGGTGTCCAGGGGCTATTGAAATGTTCAAAGTTATTTGGCTGCCACTGCAGAGTGCCATGAATCTATTCTAGGACAGAAAATCTAGGAAGGCGTTGTTTCATATCTCACAGTCTATAAGGATTTCTTTCCCAAATGTCACTGGATTGCTTATGGTTAGGTGACAGCACCAAACCCAATTCAGCGCAGGCAGTGGAGTTTGGAGACTCATTCAGCTTTCCCTGAAGTCAATGCTTATACTTGGTGAGTTTGGGCAGAAAACTCGTAGTAACGCTGAAGTGAAGAGAATGGGTTTACTCTGGTTTGAAATAGCATAAGACAAGAAGTCAAAATAATATAAGACCTAAGATACAGTAAGTGCCTTATGGTGTTAGAAACACAGCAATATAATTTCATTTGGGATTCAAATTACTCTGGGAAAGAGGGAGAAATTAGTAAAACCTATTGAGTAACACTGGAAGTATTGTAGCTTCAAGGACCTTTTCATTCCCTTCCATGCTGTAAAGTAAGGGTTCCCATTTCCTGGTGTTCCCAACATCTTGTCTTAAGAGGGAATTGCTCCTTATCCTGATTTGATAACCTTATTTCATACTAGGATATTTGATTTAAGTGGGCTGAATCCTCAATGATGTAAACTGGCTGAGTTACTGAAAAAGTTAGTCGACCCAAACTTTGGCTGTTAAAGATCTAAGCTGGACACCTGTAATACCTTTAAAGTTGGTTCAAAGAAAAAAGTGCCTCCAGAAATGACTCATCTTATCTTAAAATAGTTGTCCAAGACAGATCAAGTGAACCATCTCTGGAGGTGACCATTTTTCTCTAATAACTGTAAAAGAAGCCTGCTGTGACTAGTTCAAGCTTGGCCATCTAACTTTGACACCTCTAGGGTAGGTGGTCTCACTGACTTTGTGGTCTCTAATGGTGTCAATGAACGTCAAAGAGGCAATGCTGGTGAAATCAGGTTGCACAGGAAAAAGAAGTGCCAGGTTTGGATCCCTCGTCTTGGTTATCAGAATCGTGAACGATACCACAGGCCCACAACCTTTTTATTTGTTGGAGATATTTCTGTTTTGAAAGCAGAGTTTCTGTGAAATGTCACTCGTTTTCATGTTTCTTTTCTCTTCCTCAGATCTTCAGGTGTCACACAAAAGTTCCCTTCTAACACTCTAGATTTACAGCATTGTGAAAGGAGAGGTAATCACAGTCCAGGTTTCAGTGTGGTTTGTGTCTTAGTCCCAGGTGGCACACACACCTCATCCGCAAGGGAGTATTTATTCTCGGCCTCTTGCTTTGCTAGTCCTGAAGAAAAGTAGCTCTTACGCTTCTTTAGCTCTGGGGATTTAGCTCTGGTGTTCCAGCCTTTAAGCAGGCCAGAGAGCAGATCATTCTCAAAAGCAGCATTTCTTAGTTTCCTATTCCCACAAGGTACAGAAGGCTTATTTGCCACTTCAGTTTTTCAGTAGAAAAACTGCAAAAGCAGTGGGGAGCTGACTCTACCCCGTGAGCAGTAGACCAGGGAAGTATAGCAATACAGAGACAACTGTGTGGAAAGCCAAGCAGGTGTAAGCATTTTTTACTTTTCTCAGTTACAATCTATATTGGTTTTGTCTGTATGAGGTATTCGCATTCCCAGAGTCTGCTCTGTTTACGAAAACAAACAAGATTTATTGTAAATAAAAAGCAAGCCATAACTTTTTCAGTGAAATGTCTAAATCAATGAAGCATACTAGAAGAAAAATGTCATAGGATTTTGGCACAATTCCACAGGTTATTATTGCTTTGAAATGACGTAAAAACAGAGACCATCACTGAAGCGACAAAGTCTCTTTCAGTAATAATCCCATGCCAAATTACAGAGACTCAGCAGAGAGACTGCTGCCACAAAACATTGATTTAATGGTAAATCCACATCTTAGTACCTAAAGGAGTGGGGGTTTTCAGAGCAAACATTTGCAGATTCCCCTATCAGGTTTCATTCAGCCTTTAGCTCAGCTGTGCACCCACTGGAAGGAAATCCCTGTGGGACTGAAGAGGCGGGGTGGGGTTGAAGGGGACTTACGCATATTTCAGGATCTCCAAATCTAGCTTCCCTTTGCAAAGAGTTCTGCTGCTCTGGGAACTCTCCACAGCTGTGCAGAAGGGGCTGAGTCCTCTCTGCAACATCTGCCCCCTTTGGAGAGCCTGCAGAGGGAGCAAACACTGCAAGGGTGGACAAAAGGTGAGCATCTGTATCCCCCAGTGAAAGACAGACACTCTACTACAGCGTAGAGTGTAAGGGAAACGGGGAAGACGTGGCTATTCTGTTATGACTTTCTGCGTCTTGGAGGTGGCATGGTATTTATTAAACAGACCTTCGATTTGTTTAAATCACACCTGCAAGAGTACCCAAGAACTGCTTTTATGGGTATCAAAAGGTGGCTTAGACCTGAAGCAGTTTATATACACGTTAGGAAGGAATGCTTAGAGAGTCGTCTCAACAAGGCTATATGTATTTTGTGATTACACTGAAATATGATTTAAGCTATCCACAAAAGACTTTGAATCAAAGGTAGCTCTGTGAGTGACAACTTGGAAGTTAATTTTTACATTTCCATCTCTTGATTGTTAGGAAGTTAATGTTAAATGGTAATGTTTACAGTTTTCACAACTGTAATTGTGTTAATGATGGGTTTATGTGTGTAAGTTCAGGGTTAGTATGATTGATACTGTAAATAAATTTGTTTAACATTTGCTAAATTGCAAGTTTTACTTGCCAATTCTATCAAGAAAATAAAACTGAGATAACTTATTTCCCTAAATTACAGTCTACAGTATGATTAAATTAAAATTTGTGTGCTTTGATTCCCATCAGTGTTTATTAAATACTTTGAGCCATTTTTCCTCCTTTTGCCTTTTTCTTTATGGAAATACCATAGAAATAGACAGTGAGGAAAAATCTGGCCACTGAATCCAGCATCAACCCTCAGAAAAGATTTGGAGATTCAGTGCAGTCTATTGGAAACACTATTCTATCAAAAGAAAGTTAAAATGAAATGAAAATAACAATTATCACTTCTTTGGGGTGATAGCAGAACAGATAACCTCATAAATTTGGATTTGTCTGAGCGCAGCAGCTTTTGTTCCCATCTATATATGCAATCTGTAAATGTGAATTTTGCCTCCCACCTGCTGCTTACCTGCTCAGACAAGATAGGAAAGTCTCAAGGCTGAAGAACTCCATGTCCTAAGGTCTTCTCGTTGGCAGGGACTGTCCTGGTAACCGCCTGACCTCTTTAGATACATCACTGGCATTTAACAGGAGAGCCTTACTCTACCACAGTCTCCTTCCAGGAGCAAGCAGGGCACTGAAGCCATATCTGTATGATCTCTGTTAGCCACAGCTCAGTGTGGATTTGGGTGAATGGTAGCTGTAGGAGTGTGACCCGAGGAGTGCGATTAAGGCCCAACCCTGCATATAGGTTTGTGTAGCACGTGGGTTGTTCATGTCTCAGAATAAATCGAGTCATTGTCTAGGTGCTGAAGGAGGATCAGGACATGTGGACTCAAACCTAAGAAGAAAGATTATGTATATTAGCAGACCTTCCTTCCACTAACGTATCTCATGAGTATGATGTGTGTCAAGACTTCCAACTCTGCAAGAAGAAGGGAGAAAAGACAGTAAATAATCCTGTTACCCCTTGCTCATCAATCTTAACTACTGAGGAGGAGACTTGGTCAAAAGGCCTTTGATTCTTAGCAACCTCCATTCTCCCAGTAGAGGGATTTTTCTGAAGGATCAGTTTGCTGTCAGTGGTGATTGTCCCAGTAACTACCAGTAACAGTGTCGCAGAAAGGGACTTTGTCACAGCTCTTTGCTCCTGTCAATGAACTGATGGATTTTCCCAGCCATGTATTTCAATCTGCTCCTTAGATCATACTCTGGATGTTATGGCTGTCTGCTATTCATATATTTGTATGCCCGGTCTCCCCTCATTCTCTTCTCCTTGATGTCTGTTGCACTCACTTTGCTCGCTCTCCTTTTCTACTTACTGACACATTCCCGCGGTCCAGCACTGGCCGGATGGTTTGTTCTCCACAGCAGAATTCCCTTGGGTGAGCAAGCTGAGACCGGTTCTCTGCAGTGACTCTACCCTATGCTGAATTACTTCTTGCTCTAACTACCCTTCTTCTACCTCCCTTCATACTACCGCAATAGTGCTAGTATGACCTCCATCTGAGGTAGTTACCCTGCTTTCCATTTTCCTTTCATTTCTGTAGTCGTCCTGTTTGCAGTATTTCTGCACAGGGACGTACAAATATACCCTTCACCACACATTGAGATAATTAGATGTCACAGCCTTTTTCTTTGTGAATAAGCTCTAATAGACAATGTCCACATCCTGATAATATCCAAGACACAAACACAGTAAAAAAGAATATGCATATATTTTAACAAAACCTGATCTTTCTTCTGCTGTTGTCTGTTCCGCAACACCTGGAATAAACACCTTTACAGCTTATCTGCTAGTCAATAACCGGCCTCTTCCTCTGTGGAAGGTGCCAAGTGACTGCATGTAGCTACCACGTTGTTTGAAGACTCGGGCTTATATCTGGCAGCTCCAGTCATCAGGTTAAGTTTATTAGAGTTAAAACCAAGCTGTGGATCCAAACCTCTTTCCACCATGACAATGTTTCTCTGCCTCATTGTGGCCACCCCTGCTATCCTGCCAGCTCATCATTCAGTTGTAGTGTTTCCTTTTTCTAGCTTTTCACATTCTGGCCATGGTTCGATATTGTTGATTTCTTCTGCAAAAGCTCCTTTGCACACTATGACTGTCATCGAGGCTTTCGCTATCTTACATCTTTATTAGTACAAAACTGTTTTCGTCTGCTTTGGCAAATCCTTCTCTTTGCATATCCATTCAGACTGCTGCTGCGAAGTGCTGTTCTATGAGTCATTAATTTTGATCATATTACTCTTGTGTTGGAAGATTTTCACTGGCATTTTTTCTTTTCTGTTTTATCAGAAATTGGTCACTTGTCATCTCTTTCAAGGATCATAATATCTTTGCCTTTCCATTTCAGCTCTGTTCAGCAAAAGACTTCTTACAACTCTTTTCAGCCTATGGCATCACCCGCATTTTCCACCAAGTCCTCTGTAAACCTTTGCAAAGTTACATCAAGATTGCCCATCAGTCCCTCCTTTACAGTCTCTTTCTCTGTGATGATAGCAAAGACCTTGACAACAACTAGCCTGCTGATTCGCTGGAATCAATACCTCCAGGGTTTTTGCAGCACAGCTCGCTCATTTACCTGTTATGTTAGCTGGTTTTCTGCATGGAGTGTCCAAACTGTCTGGGGAAAGAATTAGAAGGGTTTTTTCTGTGCTTGTATTTCCCAGTCTTGGTAAATTTATTCCTCTTCCATAACTGGACTTCCTAACCACTGCAGGTTACTGCCAGACGGCTGTTTGACTTTTTTAAAGCAACATGTAGATATGCTGACATAAGGCCAAATGAGAGTACAACTATATTGGTATACTTGCTGGAATGGTATCAGAAATGCTGACATAAGTACTTGGGACAGCTGAAACTGAAGCTTTTATTACAGTTAAATAGACAAAGCTGCAAGATGTCCTTATTTAGAAAACCCGTAGGTATCTCTGACTCATTTCACCATCAGACACTGTAAGGGTGGAGATGAGAACATAATGCTTTGAGGGGCATCAATATTGACAATGAGGGCTAGAAAATACATATGTAGTTATTTAGTATACAAGATTATACAGGCAATACAGATGTCACGTCATCCAGCAGGACTAAGAGCGTTTTTCAGGGGGACGACAAGACCCTCAGTGACCACATCACCATTCATCTGGGTCAGTTGCCATGTCTATGAAATCTTCCTCACACTTCCCCAGAACATGCATGGATTGGTGTCCTCAAAGAATTATGTTTATTGCAAAGAAACTTAATATTTAGAGATATGATCTTGTCTTCTATTATATTTTAATATTATTCAGGCTTCCAATAGCTCTTCATAAATTCCCTTGCCCATTGGACTTTTTCCCAAAGAAACATTCCCAACATCCATTCCTTAAAGCAATGTTACAGGTGCTCATGGCTTCTTTGCCATGCCAATGAAATGCTAAGGCATTTTTTCTCACAGTTGCAGTAGGTTTAGGCTGCCAGGATCTAATTAAGTATGTTTGATCACATGCCCATCCCTTAAGTTTAACAAAATGGAATAACACAATCAGTCAGATCTGTTTAAAGAACTGGCTTAAGAGTTGTAACTGGCGTGTTAGCAACAGGAGATATAACATTTTGATCTCTTCTAAATGCCTGAGTTGAAAAGAGTGAAGACTTGATATATCTGAAAATAAATTCCTTCACCAGATGTCAGTCTAGGGAGCTGAACTGATGCAGCAATAAGATTTAGGAAGAACTCAGCTGAGGCTGAACTTGTGAGTCTTTATTTTCACAGGGAGAGGTCCTACCACACACCCAGGCATAGAAATATAGTTGGGGCAATACTCCCTCTAGATTACATAAAGTAATCAAGAAGCTAAGGCCCTAATTGAGCAACTCCTCTGTTCTGCCAAGCACACGTTCAAGTTATAGGCCTCTGTCTTTCTCATGTCATGTCCTAATTAGTTACATGTCAAGAAATGATATACAGCAGTGGTTAAGGAAGCTGAGAATTAGAGACTGTCATTGGAAATGATTGGTAAAATCTACTGCAGACATTACTCCTGCCAGTGTAACGGGGAAAAATGATGGGAGTAAAATTCTATTTACAGCAGCAGCTCCAAGCCCTCTAATTACTCCAGCTCTAATAGTGACATGCTTGCTATGAAACTTGGCTAAATCACTGGAGAAAGAATTAAGCCTACAGAGGTGTATCTGGAGCTTAGTTAGATACTAGACTACCATTTTTTCACCATATGGATATGACCTGAGGCAGATTGATCCTGGATCACAAGCCTTTAGACCAACGTATGTTTAGAGAATAGCATCTTTGTTCTTTTTTTCAGCCTGAGTAAGTATTTGGATTTCCTTTCCATGAACAGTTGACAAGAACTTGGGCACAAGGGTTGAAGTAGGCCAAGTCACACCTGTGGTGAATCTAGGACATTGCTAAAAATCACACCTTCATGCAAGAATTCTTTATTTCTCCTGGCCCAGTAGTGTAGCCATCCCTCTGAATGGACAGTCACAGGCAGACCGTATTTGCTTGGTCTGTGGTCTGAGTCAGAGGAGCCATCTCAGTCTGTTCTTGACTGTGGTCTATGAGTGCAAGTGACTCTATACATCCAGGTTGGGTTCAGTCTTGAACCAGGCTCAGACCAACAAACTTCATTCCCTTTTCTTACTAGAAAATAGGAAAATCATACCTCTGAATCTAAGAGGGGTGGATGATGTGGTAAAAACACATCACTTTCAACATCAGCTTTGGAGAAGCACTTAATCAGATAGGGCTAAGTAGACTGCAAAATCAAGTAATATAAAGGTAGCAGATGTTTTGACTCTAAATAGAAGTATTTTGATAGTTAAGTAGTGAATGGCAACTGTCCATCCTTCTTTAAGGGAGGAAAAAAAAGGTTGTTTGACAGCACTACATCATTTGATGCCTTTTCAAAATGCTGTCGTGTAAATGCCACTTGCATTACAGTCATTCACAAGAAATGTCACTTCAGCCAAGCAAGCTTATGGCTGAGGCTCTGTCATTTCCCATCCAGTTTGCACAGTGAATCAGGCACTGTGATAAAGGGGAGCAGAAGGCAGACAAGTGAGGTAAGTGGGGAGACGGCATGCTGAGAAAGCTTGGCAAGACAATTTTCTCTCAGCTTTAACCAAACTGACAAATGCTAAGAGAATGCCATTTACATGTAAACCGTGATCAGCTTGCAAATAAAGTTTGGTGATTCACAAGCTGCCTCTGTCCTTCTGAAACAATATTTGTAAGTCTGTGAAATATTGCATTTTCAATATAGTGACATTTAGAATACAATAACGTAGGGAGCTGTTTGTGTTAAAAAATGCCTGCAATTTCCACTAGCCCAAGGACACCCAGAAATGGTTTTGTCTCCACAGTTGCATCCCTATTTGATGCTGTGACCCCCATTCATCTCCTCCTATGCTGTCCACAGCCCTTCCAATGGAACTGAAGCTCCCAGAAACTGCTGCACAATTTTCTGTGAGCCAGAAGTTCTGCTGAATGGGACAGGGACCTGTAGACATCGGCAAGATGACTTCAGCCCTGCCTTTGCAGCTACTAATAGCTAGACTGAACCTGATTCTGGCCTTATTGGTGAGCCCAACACATTAAGAGGAATTAGAGACTATTAGCAGCTATCCAAAAGGAGTGAGAGATGAATGAAATAAAATGCTGGGTCAGGTCTTTTCTGCCTCCCAGTAGCTTAACTGGAGTCTCTGTAAGATATCTGAGAGAAGAGTGTGTGGACAAGTTTAGCTTGTAAGACTCACCAAGCCAGCAGATTGGTTCATCGCTTAGGCTGCCTTCAGTGTCAGGAATTTACTACCCACGTGGGTTGAGCAGACTTTCTGAGGTCATGTCAATCACATGCTACCCAGTCAAGCTTACAGACTTCCCCTGGTTATGTAGGACATTGCTACATTGATCACTGCAATACTCTAATTCTATAAATAGACTCTGGATAGTGAGTGGACTTTGGGGGCAAATAAAGATCCTGCCGTTAGTTTTAGCAAGAACATAAATTAAAATATATGTGACACTAAATCCCTCCTCCCACCCCACCCCTGCCCTGTTGCAACCATCACCCTAAATGCATTGATGTCTACATGCAGATGGCTGAATCATACTGTAGGACTGTGTCAAGGGGAACAGTGATGTTGGAGCAATGACATCAAAAGCCAGGATGGTCTTGTCCCTGTTTGAATCATCTCTTATATGAATAATTTGGGGGAGGGCAGCATCTGACTGCCAAAAAACTCAAACTGAAAATTAAAACAAGCAAGTTAATTGTGTTTTTTCTTCTAACTAGTAAAAGCTGCTGCAAGAAGTTTGGAGTGGTGAATTAGCTGCTGGCTTTGCCATAAGCATTCTCTGGGGAACCAGTACAGTAGCAGCCTGATACATTTTATTCATTACCTGAGCAGAATTTATCCTGAGTGTGAGCATGATGGTATTTCACTGAATGCAGCCAACTTCACTGATCAGAAAATGAGAGCCCACAGTGCTTAGGAAATAGCCTATGAAAATGAAAATTACGTAGATGCTAATGATGTAGAGATAATAAAGACCATTTGGATTTTGTAAGGACTGCATATTCCATTTATCACAGTGACTTTTAACTTGTCCTCTTAGAGGTAAAAAACTTGTTTCACAAGTGGATTTCATTCCAAAGAGTTTGGTTTATATTTCTGTAGTAACTTTTCCCAATTCAAATTTAGAATCTAGCAGTATCTACAAGCTTAATTCAGTGAACTCTCCTCATTGTGATATTACCAGGGTGGATTCAGCCTGTTTGGAACACACCTAATGCAGTTTGACCTTCAAGACATATACATTATTGCACAACATCTATACAAATTAGCAACTCATCCAAAAATATTTTTTATAATAAAATCATGTCATTTTAAGAAATGCCATTCTCTTAAATGAACCATCACTAAGTATGGGGTTTATTACCATGTGGTATAGTTGAATTCTACCTGAAATATTTTAAGAGTAGGCAAAACATATATTTTTGTTTCCCAGAGGAAGAGGATGATTTCATCTGCTTTTGCATTCTCTTTAAATTACCCTTAGTTTATTGTAAACCATGTGTGTCTTTGTTGTGGTTTGGGCTGGACTGGCCACTGAATGAACAACAGATACTCTCTTTAACTTCTCTCCCAAGGGAGAGAAGAACGAGAGAGAGAGACTTATGGATTGAAAAATAAGCTAAAACTACTTTAATGAAATATTGATGGTAAAATAATAAGAGAATATAAAATATTAATAAGAAAATAAAGAAATATATACAATATATACAAAACCATATCAAGTTCCCAAGATGATGATCAGGTCACCGACAGGCACTGGGAAAGTCCCAGACTGGACTCAGTGATGGATGGAAACTTGATTCCAGTTCTCAATTCAGGAACTCATGGATGGGGATCAAAGGCAGATGAACAGACAGAGTCCTCCTTGGACGCCGGCCATTGAAGAAAGAGGGCTGACCCTTTGATCCCTCAGCTTTTATACTGAGCATAAGGCAGGTGGGATGGAATACACTGTGGGTCAGTTTTGGGTCACCTGTCCTGTCAGCTCCTCCCCACAGGTGCAACCCCTCTACACTTTTCTGCTTCTGACCCTCCAACAGGGCGTAAAACACAGCTGACCTTGGGTGTTATAGCAGTAAGTATAAACAGGAGCCTCTCTGCATATCATTCCTTGGTATTCACTATAAACATCAGACCTAATCTGCTAGAAGCCGACACTGTCTGAAAAATATGCTGTTAATTTCAGAGAGTGCAGTTAGTTAGAACAGACTTAACTGAAAAGTGAAATTACTGAAAAGCAAAATTTATGAAAATAAACTTGGTTCTGTTTTACCTCAAACCAGGACAGTCTTCAAGCCATGATCCAGCAAAGCTGGTTAGTAAACACATTTTGAAAGTTTTCCTGGATGTAGATCACAAAACTACTTCATCCATGGGCAAAGTTAACTCAAGAGCATCAGATATTGGATTTAGTTGTACTATTCAGTACGAACAGCACAACTAATCAAGCATGATTATAAAGAAATTTACCACTTATCATCATATGTCTGTAGCGCTACAGAATGCTTCTTTGGAACTGCATCCTGCCTCCACAAAAGAGAAGCATCAATGCTATCTGGTGTTTGGACTTCCCTTAACAAAGAGAATCTCATCGCTGCAGAAGAGAGAGGAATTTAACTGATTAGCCACACAAATCTGCTTTTGCCCCAATGTACTGTCTGGACTCCATTTACCACTGCACATCTCAAATTTCTTACAATGTGAGTTGATTGACAAATTTTATTGAGAAACAGAGAGAGACTCGGGGCTGCTCTATCAACACAGTGCTCCAGTTTTCCTCCAGGAAAACAGGCATGGAGAAGATGAATATCTGTAAGTAAATCAGTAAGTAAATTCCTGCCTTACTGTAGTTGACTGAAATGCTGTCACATGATGAAAACCGTGTGCCAAAATAAAACTAAAAGCACATTTCATAACCCAGAAACCTATTTCCTTGGGTGATGCCTGGGGAGTGTTCTTCATACTTTGTGTAGGAAGGGTCTTGTTCCGGTGTTGAGTGGAAGCATGATAATGTAAGTTATCAGTGAAAGCAGCTGCTCAGTGCTGGCTTGGGTGTATTTCTACGATGTCTGCTTCCACAGCACCTCTGTGCCCGGCTGTCACGTTTCAGATACTGCTTTCTGTCTGGGGAAACCTTGGAGCAGTTCACTGCAAAGTCAGGAAAACCAAGATTCTAGTTCCCAATAAGACACTGAAAAAGGGCAGGGGGAAGGGGAAAATGTCTGGANTCTATCAACAATAGCGCAAGTAGGTCCCTGAGACACACAAGCAGAGTTGGTCTGACCAGTGAGAGTGTAGGGGGCTAGACATCAGAAAACCACCAGGCTTACTTTGTGACCATAAATTATCTTGCAGCCAGGAGACTCATGAAAAGGACTTGCAGTTACTCTAGGCAAATAAAGTGACAATGCGGCACATCACACTGGCCTGGAAAGATAGCACTCGTCAGTGGAACCAAGGCACATTTGACTCACAAATTAGCCTTCTGGTCCTCAGCACAACCGAGGCAGAACAAGCTCCTATTTGCACTACAAAATAAAGAGACTGTTTCTGTGCTCTGTAAAGCCATAAATACCATGCTTTATTTACTCCTGTTTCTCTGTTCTCCCAAACTGCTCAAACACACTTATTTTTATTAAAGTTTCAAATTTATACTCACCAGAGAGTAAGCAAAGCCACAAGAAATCTAGGCTTGTGGAGCTTCTGATAAGTTGTGTGGTACTTTCTACAGAAGTGTAGGGTTTTGAGGTAGAATTAAATGGATATAATAACCTCACGGTTCTTCAGCTGTAGGTCTTCTATAAAAGCTCAGGCAACAACAATTATATCATGTACAAAGAAATACACAAGACCTTTTTTGGGAAATAGATATAGAAAATACCTCTGCCTACCTCAGCTCTTTCCTGCAGTCACACATTTATCATAGTACCAATTTGCACGAGTTATAAATAAATCCAAACGTGCAGTGCTTCAGGATGTTCTGATCCTCAAAGTTCAGCCTCTTCAAATGTGGTAATAGTTTTAACACGGCTTAAAATAGTCACAAAGACTGTACAGTACACCATGGTATTTCAATTGTGCTGCAAGCATTTTAAGCACAACCATACAGGAAAAATAAATACTGGGAAGACTGAACACTTCGTAGGGCTACGAAGCTGGTGAGGGGTCTGGGGGACAAGTCTTATG
>RSEF01000001.1:155244742-155262725 GCA_003993805.1 Himantopus leucocephalus | reverse complement strand
CAGGTCTTTTCCAATCTAGGAGATTCTGTGATTCTGTGATTTAGATTGATTGTCCATTTCTGGGCATTCAGTGGAAACCCGCCCTCTGCAAGTGTATCAAGCTGTAAAAGATTAGCTGTATTTCGTATTAACAGACAGCATTTTGGGCTAATGTACAAGTGCACTGAATGGTGTAGCATGGAAGAGGAAAGTCTTGAAACAAACTCTTCCAATGTCCACAAGTTACCAGCAAGGCGGCTGCAATATGGAGTTGCATTAGGCTTCTGCTGAATCTATAGAATTTGAGCATTAATTTCCTCAAAGTCCTTACAAAATCTTAAATTGAATCTCCCTGAAAAGTCATACATCAAAATGACAGAATTTGAAGACTATGTTTGTTGTGATTCAAAGCTGAAATCAGTACCATGGTCGCAATAACAAGAAAAGAGAGCAGAAAAGAAGCAAAAAAGAGAAGACTCACTCCCCCTCAAAAAAAAAAAAGGGGGGGGGGGGAAAGGAAGATCTATCATGTTTGAGGAGAAGGCAAATATTTGAGAGAAAGACAAAAGTAATTCCCAAACCATTGTACATCACAGCCACAATGACATACTCAGGAGCTCAGGTTGCTCCTCTATGTCTTCCTCCTCAGGTTCTCCAAACAGTTCTGCCATTTCCACACTATCATAGGATGGCTCCTCCTTGGGCCAGAGAGTGCTAGCAGGAGGTGGCAGCCCCCACTATATCTGGCATGGACACTTGGTCTGATAGTGTTGGTAATAAGAAGAGCAGTATAGCTGGATACTCTCAAATAAGTGATAGCACTGGTCAGTGGGACATAGCCACACTGGTGAGCTGAGGTAGGAATAAAAGCCAGTGTTGCATCATTCCCAAGAAAGAACCTCTAGGCAAAATCACTGGAAATGGATATATGTCAGTCAAGGTTTATTTCTCCAGGTTAAGGAGGAGATTATGTTTTTCATGGAACAATCTGAGGGAGTATGCAGGAAAAAGAGCTGACCTCCAACTGGCACAGGTTAAAGAAGAGGTTAAAAACCCAAGGATAGATACCATCTCAAAAGGATAGATACCATCTCCTTTGCTGCCTCTCTCTATTCAGCCTCAGGACTCTTGTCTTACTCATGGAGGTTGACTGTAACCAGATTAGTCCTGAACACATACTCTGTCTGCCCTGAAATTCAAAATCTGTCTCTCCTTATGTCTGAAAGGCATTTCTTGCATGTTTCCAAGTTTTTGAAGCAAGCAAAGGAAGCTAGACCCTTTCCTGGCCGCTATCTCTCCCTGGCTCATCAGTTAGCATCAAGAGTCATGATCCTATGGCTTAGGTCTTCTCTGAGCCCCTCATTTATCCACTTCTTTTCTTTCTTCTACTTCAAATTCCTGTTTTCCTGGGAGTCCCTCTCAACCCCACCAATGACAGAGCAGTACTTCAACAAGTGTACACCACCAGGGCACCAGAACAGATTTTTTTAAAGAAAGAAATGGGAATTTCAAAACCCTTATTCCGTTTGGTCCACACCTCCTTCTGAAATGATACGTTATTTCCTATTGTTGTCTTCCTAATTTTTTGTTTGTTCATCCCTATCATAAATTAAACTGGAAACTCATTTCTTTCTCAGAAAGTAGTGGAGAAACAAGCAACAGAACAAGGAGTTACAGCACCATTTTTTTAAGACTTCACATGCTTCAAAGTCACGAGAGCCCAGCCCTGCATCACCTGGACAATTAACTGCTGGAGGCAGAACAGACTCCTCTAAGGCTTTGCAAACACCACTAGAAACAAAAAATCAAATGTAAGCCCTTCCTCACATCATACTGAGTCCTCTAGAGTTATTGTAGCTCTTGTCTTTTTCTTCAAGCATTTCCTTTCTTCTTCTTTGTCTCAGCTGACTGATTAGATGGTCACCAAAACTTGGGCCAAAGGTCAAGTGAGGTGTGGGGGAAGGTCCCATAGTCCTTTCTGCAGGATGATGTAGGTCCTGTGGTCCTGTCTCCTCTGATGGAGGAGAATTTTATTTGCCAACTCACCAGATTCTTCAGTGTGGTCTGTTTTACTGAGTGTTAGTGTAATACTCAGTATTTTACTGAGTATTAGTGACTTTCAGAGGCCTTCAGCAATGTATAGTATTCAGTGCTGCCAACTCTCATGAGTTTATCACATTATTTGTGAGTTGGTTTTCTGAGGAAAAATTACACGCTCTGTTTTTGCTACTCTTTCTCCTTCAGAAAGCACAAGCCTTAGAGCCCTCCAGGTGCATATATAAACTCAGTTAAAGTCAGCCGGGGATATTAAGATTGATGAGGAAGCTGAGGTCTGAGGCCTGGGACTAGTCCCCAGAGCTGGGAGGAAAGTCTGGGGCAGAGAAGACCAATGGCCCAAAGCAGGAGAAGGGGTGTCTCAGGGTGAGGAGGTGGGAAGAGGGATGGGAAGCTCACAGAAATGGAGCCTGATTCAGTGATGTCATTGCTGAATGGACTGTGGCTGCCGTGGGGATGGGGAAGAGGAGGTGGAGATGAAGAGGTTGGTGAGGAGAGAGCAGGCTTGGGGTAAAAACATGTTGATAGTTTCAGGTTTGGGCCTGACATACGGAAGGACATGGAGAATTTTACTCCAAAACTTTGAGATGTAAACATATATCCTTGAAATGCAACAGCAGAGTGCATGTCATACCTAGCCTGGTGGAGGTCCGTGCAGGTGGGGACACAGTACCCTGGCTGTTGTCAGAGCCTGAGCCAGCCCCAGGCAAAACAACTTAAAATGCCAAACCTGTGGATTGCCCAAACCTGTGTAGATAGGGTGGTACCTAAAGAAGCCTTGGATTTCTCTTCTATTTGTGTTTCATTTTAGAAAGCTATGAAGACTTTACGCAAAACTTCTGTAGGAAAAAAAAATCAAAATAATGCTGTTTGCAGACTTAATTATCTCAAAGGTAAGCAGTAAGCAGCGTCAGAAACAGATGCAAATCAGTCTTTGATGGTATATATTCTAAATGTTGCCAGTGTCATATGGAAAAATAGTGTCTGAACATGTAAAGACTATCTCATAAGGCATACGCAGTAGAGGAGAGGTGTTACATTCAAATTACACAAGCAAATTTTGAGTCTTCCCAGCTCATGAGTGCTTTTTTTGGCAATGATAGTAGTGTTATTTTAGTTTCACGAGTTCCATGTAAGCCAGTGCTGAAGTTAACAAGAGGCAGTATACACTGAGCTGCGTAATGACATTTATTTTTAATGTAAGAGTTTGGAGCATTAATGCCCTTTAAACAGTTTATAGATTTTGCTTTAACTGGGTGTTTATTGCTCAGTTTTTCATATGTTTGAATTTAACTTGTACAAAGTCTATATACACAGTTTGTGTGTTTATATATGTAAGCTTATGTAGATAGGTATAACGAAACATTGTTCCATCAGCTTCTTCAAGTGAACTGCAAATGGCACCCTACGTACTGGTTTATATAGGTTATACATGAATGGTGTATGTGTACCTGTGCTAAAAACAAGACTATGCAGGGAAAGGGCATAGAAGATTTTCTCAAAAAATACTGCTTTTGCCTTCTGCTGTTTGTATTGCTCTATACCAGCAATGCATGAAGATGCTAACATGAGGGTTTTTTTGTGGCTATGTAACTCATCTATTTCCACAGCATTTTGACTTCTAGGAACCCTAATTTGTGTTCCATTAGGCACAGTGCTAGCTTCACTTCAGACTAATATAGCAAACTCTTCCAGTATGCATCATTAATGACTGCATAGCACACAAAATCGTTCTCCATGAAGAAAAGACAGATGGCTTCTTTACGTTTTTAATATTGCACACAGTCAAATCTTGCACTTGCTTTTATTCAATAAAATCTTTTGTCTCCTCTGCAGTAAGATGTATTCCAGCCTTTATGGCCTCACAACTTATTAGATAAATAATTACTGAATTTCCATCTATCATTGAAGCCACAGATATGCTATAGGTACAGATGGGACTGGAGCATGTTTATGAAACTGATAGATCATCTTTAATCAGTGGGTTCCTGAAATGACCTTCAGAGATATAAATAGGTGTCTGAGTTTTTCTTCTGTCTGAGTTCTTCCTATGAAGAAAACAGAGTAGGTAAGGCATGTCCAGAGGGCAAATAAGAGGAGAGTCACAAAGGTATTCTAAATGGTTCTTTGAGAGGAAGTCTATATTTGCAGATTAGATACAGTGCCCAGGAAAAGAGTGTGAACACCTAACTAAGGTTAGAGTCCCAGCAAATACTGGTAGAATCCTGGCCTCTTCCCTCCTCTCCTCCAAGGAGAGTAGTAAGTATTAGAGGAGAGACTACCTTGGCAAGTACTTTGGTTATAAAAAATCTTCAGCCCCAAGGGGATCCTGGGCATCTCCTGCCAGCTGTGGTAACTCAGGATCACCCAAGCACACACTTAGCCTCTGTCTTGATCTCAGAGGCAGTATATTACCTGCCAATTCTGTGAAATAATAGGAAATCCATTTTTTAAAGGACTGTTGGAAATGTGTTTACAGGAAGCTTCTTGTGCCCGAAGATGAGGCAGAGCTGGGCTGTTTTCTGGGCATTTTCCCACTGTGTGCCAAGCACTGGGACAATGTGAGGAAGGCGAGGTGGTCGTCTTTCCAGCTAGAAGTAAGTGACCTGTTCTAAGCTATTTACCTAAGCTCCTCTGTGAGCTGATGAAGACAGAGAAGTGATCCCTTCCCCCTTGCCACAGACACTGAGACAGTCCCTCCTGGAGGTGCTTGTGTCTGCCTCTTGGTGCTATAGGGTCACAAGTGACCGCCTCCACAGCACATCTACATTTTAGACCTACACCTTTTGGGACTTGATTCACTTTTGTTTGGGCCTGCCACCTACTGCAGGTATAACACAGGACCAGGTTTGTTTTCTCACAACAGTTTTTTAGAAAAAAACTGCCAGTCTGGTGAGAGGCAGCACACGTGAACCGAAACTGAGAGGGGCACATTATGTTTTTCAAATCTTGGGTGACCTGTGGCAGTCAAGTATCCATTCTCCAGACTGTTGAAGTGCAAACCAAAAAAACCTTCCCTCCTGTCAATAAGAGCAATAGCAAGAAAATAAAGGGTGGCGATCTTGGTACCCTAAGAGAGCAAGGAGAAACTGAAGCAAATCACTGGCCCACTCCACAGAGAGCAGAAGACCCTCATTAGGGAAGTCCCATGCAGCCTCTCATTTGGGCAATGTTTTTGCTGTGGAACAAAATTATTTATTCCAGCGGAACAAATGACTGAAAGCACAAATGTTCTGCATTGATACTTGCTTCATGAATGGCCCAACCTCAGCCCTAACCAGTGTCTAGAGTCTCCTTGGATGTCACCGAGAATGAGGGCATCAAATGCTCGATCTGATTGCTCTCATGCCAAACCAGAGTCATTGCTTTCTTTTATAGCAGTGTAACAAAGGTGTAACACAGTCAGGCAATTTTTAAAATGTTGGCAAAGGGCACAAGGAATTCACACTGCAATTTTTGCAGTGGATTCATTTTTTTCTCTAACTTTTTTAATCCAGATGAAGAGGAAGCTCAGGCCATCTGTACTTTCGGGATAACCTAGACAACAGCTGTTTCTCTTACATCAGTGATGAACATTTTGTTCTCCTCTGTGATTTGTCATCTGTTTTTTGTTTGCTGTTTTTGTTTTTTATTACTATATTCTTGCCCCACTAGGTCTAGTTTTTCTCTTAGTTATAGGGGTGTAACTCAACAGCGAGTCCAATGAAGTCAGTGCTGCTGTGCTGACATGGAGACAGCATTTTCTCAGTGAAGTCTTTGGGCATTGCTTCCTAATGTTGTCACACACTCTTCTGTAACTGTGCATGAGCTGTGGAACTTAGTGATTTTCTGAACCAGCAATTTTAATATCTAGTTACAAAATGTAGCCATATGGTCATTTGACTCTTGGTCCTAAGGGTCTGTATATCTTTGCATGCATCCTCTCCAGGGCCACCACAGATGAAGAGCACTTTGGGGACAGAAAAAAACAATAGCAACAACAACACTCACTTCAGCCAGGTGGGAGCAGATTCATACCATTCCCATGGTATTGTTGGGATCTTCCATTCATTGGGGGGTTTATAATTTTCAGGTTATGTAAGACGAGCATGTGTGTGAAAGGCAAAGAGACGTACACAGAAGGCAAACTCTGTGCAATGCCTTTGTAAAAAATACATCCACTGGAAATGGAAAACAAATGTCATTTTGCCTCAATGGTATCAAATGTCTTCTCCATCTTCCCCTTGAATTTGGGAGTCCAAAGTTTATCCCAATGTGGAGCAGTGACCACCATTTTAAGCAACATTTGTCTCTTTCTGTAAAAAAACCTGTTTTCCATTATCCATTCAGTCAGTTCAATTTCATTAGCACAACCTGTACTTGGGTTGGAAGTCCACTCCAAAATCATTCTCCAGTACAGCCAGGCAGTATCTCCTGACACTGTGTAGACAGGCATGATGACTGCCTGTGACCAAGAGGACTACCTATATCCACCTTTTTCATTATGGCACATCCCATCTTCCTTCTTTGCTTCTTTTAGATTTGATTTCTCTCTAATTACAGGTCGGAGTACCTCTGGATGCCAGCAGGTTAAGGCAGGAGATTTGTGACCTTCCTGTTTAAATTCGAACAGTTTGGGCTGTCCATCAAACTGAAGATGAATGTGCCTAAAGAACTTAAAATTCAGGAAGGGAGATTAATCATATGTTGCTTTTTGTATCATGCTTCTCAAGTAGTGCTGTGTGCACCTATGATCTTTATTTGCCTTTCAATCACAAACAAAAGCTCGCTGCTGTGCTGTTCCTATTCCTCACATCTGCTTACAAAAAATCTCTCTGGACGATGCCTGATGGCTCTTCTCAGATACATAATTGAAGAAAAGGGAACCTCTGAGGTAAAAAAGCACTTAACCGTGTTTAACTTCTTGAATTAGATGCACAGGAGTCTTTGACCCTAAGGATGATCTCAGATATATCCCAAACAAGATAAATACTCAGGAAGGCTCTTGAAAGTGGTGTTTTTCTGTTCTCCAGCCTTCTTGAATTTCCCTCCTAGCTCAGACTAGTCTGTGTCACATTTCATGCAACTTGTAATCTCCAAGGGGAAAAAAGCACTTAACTATGCTGTCAGGCTCTTACTTCAGGCACTTAACAATCTTCTGCTTCCTCTGAACACTGGTGCATATGTATGAGACTTATAGATATTGTCTGACTAAACAAATCAAACCACCAGCTACCTCATGGGAATTCCTGAGGTAGCTTTACTCCCCTACTCTTAAAAATGTCAGGATGTCTTTTAAATAGGATTGAAAGTCTGCTAGAAATGCCATCCAAGGTGTAGTAGCTTGAAAACAATCAAATGAATGTAGGTAAACAAGTTTGATAACTTTGCCCTAATTAGATAGATTTTAGTAGTAAGACATTAGAAAGGCTTATATAGACATTTCTGAAATAATACACATACAAATACATTTTAATATTGTGTATATAGTAAGTATGTACATATATAGTACAGCTGTATGTAATATAATAGCATATATATTGTTTTCCTATTGCTATGTAAGTCTAATTTCTAGGCAACATAAGAAATCTGGGAACTCTAAAGAAAGGATGTATGTGTGACCAAGAATATATTAGAACTGTTCCGAATTGCACTTGGAAAAATACCAGGAAGTTACTGTGTTTGAAAATATTGTTAATCCACTCCTGAAGTAAAACATAATTTGGTGGATGTTCCACAGACAAGCAGATTGTCTGAGAAAATGATCCACAGAAGAACGGTCTGTCTGAAAAAGTATACCTTGATGGATAGTCAAAGAATGGATGGGTTATCAAATTAATGAAGAGAGGAACCATCTCTGGGAAAACCAATTAACCTTGTATATGGGTCACATAAGTAATCACGCAAAGAGTCATCAAAGTTGACCATAAGTAATATCTTAGGTTGTGTGTATCAGACTCCATCACCCACAACTGAGTTGTGCAGACATTGCTTTTCTTCAGAGTTGGGTGTGCAGAATTGTTCACTCTGATATCCCCTATCGTAACACTAAGTATGTCAGTATTAGTTTAGTAATATCAAAGGAAAATATGTTTCTATGGCTGGTGTTTGGTTTGGTACCCCACCCTTGAGATGTGTCTGCAATTTGGATGCAACAGAGGGATTTCTTCGGCATTGCTTTCACAGTTCTTTCAGACCCTATGGAGCCACACACAGGCCTGCAGAAATATAAAGGATTAGTCTGGACCTATTTTTCTTCCTTTCTTTTTTCACTTTCTTTTCTTCCACACTGAGTTTTCTAGCCATCACTGAGACACAGCTCACGGTTCATGAAGAAAGCTCAAACATCCTAACAAATGGCGTGAGAACAAGCTCTTGATGCAGTACTCTTGTACTCGACATCTCTGCGCTGGCAAGCACTTACAGTTCCCCTTGGGTATCTCTAATTATAATGTATGGTTCATTAAAAATGACAACAGAGTTCATCGAGCCTGCATTCTTGTGATTAATTGCAGTGTTCTCCTAATCAGTTGTTGTTATTTATACCTCTGCCTTTATGCAACTGATTATACTGTACATTTGCACCATTCAGAGAGTAACAGAAGGGACAGGAAGGGCATGTCTACATGATGCGATGGAGCATGGTGTAGATATGACTGAACCAGCGGTGACCCAAGCCGTGTGCTGGCACCGCACAGAGCTGTACGGCGCTAGAGAGACTTGTCTGGGTCTCTGTCTCAGAGCCATAAGGAATCCACCCCAAGCTTATAAGCTCTGCCTCTTTGAAGGATTTGTTAGACTCTATGAAGGGCTGTAGAGTCATGGATTTTCTTCTTTCAGTTCCAGAGCTCATGCTGTCTCCAGTGGGTGAAAAATCACAGGCAGCTCGGTGCAGGTATTTCTCAGGAACTCCCTTTGAGTGTTCCTGTATGTGTGTGTATATATCAGATATCAGATTTCACCAAACAGAAGCTAAATCCTTCTTTAAGCTGCCTAAAAATATCTTTAAAATATCCTGGATCCACTGACTAAGCACTGCTGTGTATTAAAGAACCCACTGAACAAAACCTTAAAAAATACCTCTGAAACTCAGCTCCTGTCCATCAGGAGGAAGAGAAATTTTGAGGGTACAAAACTCCATGTTAAGTTGCCAATAATCAGGCTGTACTTTGATTCACCTTAAGTTTATATTTGTGTGAAAATGATTTCTGGTTGTTCTTTTATGATCTCAGCTAAGGGAGTAAGCAATTTTGTGAGCCTGTTATTGGATATCCCAACCTGATACAGACACCAGTAATCTGATTTTTGGAGAAATTGCAGAGCAGCTATCTCTGAAAATAAGTTAGTCCCTCTCGTGTACACTGGGTGCACACATAAAGATTGTGCCTGTGATGTGCTAGCCCATTTGTCAGAGTATTTTTGAGGAGAAGCAGCAAACTTCCTATGTTGTTACAGATCTTTCTTATATCTCCCTCTTCTTTCAGTTTTCTGCTTGCTACACATCTGCTCTGCAATTCTCCTGTTCCTCAGTTTCAGGCTTTTAGTTGCAATCTAATGCTGTTTGCACAGCATTATCGCCTGGAGGCCTAAGTCAACTTTGGCAAGCCTCCTACTGGCATGTTATGTTAATAACTGATTGGCTTTGTTCTCAGCGAGAGCAATTTGTTCCAACAACTGGGATTCATCCCACTTTTTTAGTGAGTACACAGCTACACTCTAGCACAAACATTAAAGGCCAAGATCTTTAAAAATAGAAAGGGAGGGACCACCAGCATCGCTGCATCCAGTCCAACAGCTGCAGGCAACCATGGAGTAGCTGCCTAGTCCAGACTGCACACCCATTCCCGACCCCACCGTCACAGAGCCTTTCCCAGCTCGTGAAGGCAAGTTTACATTTTCAGCCTGCTGACTGAAGCTTTTGAGTATCCAGGCATCCACACCAGCTTCAAATATTAAGACTTTTTAGCCAGAGAGTTGTTAAAACTCTGGCCCATTCTGGTATGTTGACGCTGCAGGAAAAATCACGTGGATAAGGACCTGCAACTTACTGCATTAATTCATATACAGCAATGGGAATTAAGGTTGCAGAGACCATGCTTATCTGTAATTGTTCTTCAATATGTGCAAAGTGTGTCCCTAATATTGCATGCATTTTTATTTGTCAATACAAGGATGTATCTCCATAGTTTAAGCCAGGCATTTTAACTGCCTGGGAAGTTTTCAAAAAAATATCCCCAGACAAACAAAAAATGCTACTCTTGAGCAATGAAAAGTAGTACGTGAAAATTACTTTGTCATCACATACAATTTGCATTTTTAAAATGTGTCTGTGAAATTTTACAGTCATTTGCATTTCAAGTCAGCAATTAGATTAAAAAAGCCCACAACTGCAGCTGTGACAAGTACTCTGTTATTTGAAAAACCATAAACAATCCTCTTGTCCTCCAGTAACAGCTCTGATGAGAATGAATTTCAGCGTAGCACTCAACTTTTGCCTCTTCAAGGTTGCTTTCATCCTTGATATAGTATAACTGGAAAACCTAAAAGAATTGGAGTCCAAACAAGATATGTAGTTAATAATACAAATTGCTCTTGGTGTTGCACTTGACCCTTTACAGAGCATCTTTTCAGGCACTAGTAGGATCAGCTGTAGAGGAGCCCCAGAGCCACAGAGAGGCTTTCCCTGGCACACAGGGTGACATGACATCCCACCAGCTCCATCACCCTTCAGATGAATGGCAGATGAAAGTCTCCAGTGATGGATATCCATCAGCTCCCCCGGAGCTAGGACCATGTGCCCTTGTAGGAAGGGGAGCCTAGGCCAGATGTTTTCTTCTCCATCTTCCCCACATGTCTTGTTGACAAAGACGGAGACTTTGAGGCATTGTTTGGCAAAAAGAGATACTTTTGTATTGCACCATTTTAGTGGGACTGCAAATAAATGTCACCTCTTTTCCCTGGCTTCCTCAGCCCTTAGTACCAAAACGGGCATCTTCCTTACAGAGGTGTCTCCAGCTCGTCCTGGGCATTGGTGCACACAAACCCAGGCATAGCAGTCAGTCCATGACACCTTTGGGGAGTAACAGATATTTGTCATAGAGAGGACTGACACTGACAATTTAACTGTTCAACTGCAGCTCACAGATCAGGTTTCTGGATTAGACAACCTTTCTCCTTAGCTTTGTCTTCAGCTTCTTTCTGTCCCATCAAACAAAGCATCTCCCCACTTCACACTAGAACCAGCAGGTCATGACTGGCTGTGGGATCACAATTTGTCTTGGGGCTTGGACGGGATCTTATTTTTGGCAGGGAAATTTTGGAAATCAGGAGTCCGTGCAGCCCTGCAAGTGGAGAACCAAAAAAAAGAAAAGGAAAGGGCGGGCAGTTTCAGTCATTTTAGAAAATGTCAGCTAGCATTCAGTGATGGGCCTTAAAACACATCCCTGCATCAACGGGAAAGCTCCTTTGACTTTCCTTCCAGTGGGCTTCCAGCTGTGCCCACAGGGCACAACCCATGCTGGGCAGCCAAAGGCACCAACAATTTGTTATAAGCGCAGTGCACCGCTCTTCTCCATGCTTGGTTGTTGCCGTTGCTGTTGTTTTTCCCTGGGTGGTTATTGAGAAGAACATTTGTGACCAGTTTTTATGCCTAGCTGAGCTGGCGAGAGTAGGTGCTGTGGTCCACCACAGCCTAGTCCCAAGCACCTTGCTTCACGCATGGACAGTGGCTTCAGTTCCAAACCCTGAAATCTCTTCACGCGAGCGTTAGCGCTCACGCCGTAACAGGGGTGTGTTAGGCCTGAGCCCCAGCACCTCAAGGAGGAAACACAGCATCTTGGAAAATACCCATCACCTGTCCATGTCTGGATTTCTCTGCGCTTCAAAACTTGTCCTTGCCTTATTTTTCAGTGGACCTGGGTGAAAGATACAGACAACTTGCAGCTCTATTATTCACCGGTGAGATGGAATGAAAGCTTTCCCTTCACATTTAATTCAGAGCTTCTCCGTCCCTGTAACGTGTGTTAACATGAAGTCCTTTCCTTATATCAGAAGGCAAGCGGATAGCACAGGGAGGAGAGAATTAGAGACACAAAAAAAGATTGAAAATAAATGATGAGCTAAGGGCTGGTAAGGGGAAGAGGCTGACAATGGTTATGAGGAGAGTGTGTCCAAACAACACAAGAGAGGATGTGAACCAGAGGAATAAAGACAGTAGGAACAGTATATAATATTTTGGTCATTTATGGTCCACAAAAAGGATTTTTTTTTAATTTTTTTTTTTCTGCAACAGGTGAGAGAAATACTTAGATGGTGGTCAGGGGAGCACGATGTGTCTAAAAATAGCTGAGCTTGTTTTAGCTCAGCAAAGGGAAGGTTGAGAAAGATGTGATTTCTCCCTAGAAATATATCAAAAGAGTAAATGCCAGATGGAGAAGGGCTATTGAGCTAAAGGATGATTTTGGGAAAAGAAAAAAAGGAGGAAAAAAGTCAGCCATAAATACGTTCAGCCCGGAGAGCTTTCCAACCATCTGAGCGGCAAGAGGCTGCAGCATCCTCTCAGCTGGAGCCACCGTGGCAATCTCTGGGACTTAAAGGTAGAGCCTGACCACTGCATGAAAAGGAGTGAGTGACAGGGCTGCCTGGCTTTGACAAGGCAGGGTGCTCCTAATGGTCAGGTCTTGCTCTCGAAAAAGCCAATGAAAATGGAAACGAGTGCAGGATTTGCTGTCTGGCAGCCTTTTTGTCAGCTAGCAGCTATCAACAGGACTGAGTGCACTGAAAATTTCCGCAGCTGGCTATCAGACCCTCATCCAGTCAGTCCCCTGAAGCTCTTACCTTCATGTTTTACAATCACTTTGCAATGGAAAAAGGTGTATAACCATGAAGACGGTGCTTCAGTGGTTATCAGCAGTTTTTCTTGTTACAGCTGAAGCTACTAAACATGCCTTTCAAGACCATTTGACATCCCAGCCAGCACTGAACTCCAAACGGGCCACCTAAATTTTAAGCAGAAATTCCCCCCAGATTGCTACATTATCAGCAGCATGACGGTAGGTCCCCTTGCCTTCCTGCATTCGAGGTTCTCATCCTTCACAGTTGTTGGGATTTCTCCATCCTCATTTAAATCTGTAGTAACTCACCCTCAGACTGCTGGGCTGGTGTCAGTGGGCAGGAAGCAGCACCAAAATCAGGTCCCTCTTCTTGCTTTTATACATCTCTAAGCAGTTTCTGGCCAAAAATGTCTCATAGCTTCGGCTACAGTAACCTGGTTCTACACAGTCTGCTCTTCCATAAGGTTTCCTTTTCATCAACAAAGCACGTGATCTGTCTATATTATTATTAAAGAACAATAAAACTATTAATATTATGATATCAGCATTTGTATTAATAAAAAATAATGAGAATACCTATCTGTTGCAGTAGGACATCAGCCTGCCTCTGGAGGTGGGGAGAGCTGTCTGACCTGCCAGAGGTGCTCTGCTTCCTTTTTTTTGGGGGGTGGTTTGGAAGTTTTTTATTTGGTTTGGCATTTTTGTGCTAATGGACAAATCTGGGGTTTGGGGACATCCATGGACAAATGAAAACGCAATCCAGTTATTTGTTACCTTATTAGTTGCAATGTACTCAATTCAACTAAAATCACACAAATTTCTATTCCTTGAGGCTATTGCAATTTCAGGTTTCAGTCCTCTACTGTATTTCGGTCTTGAATTTTATGTAACAAATTAAGATGTAAATTTTCCATCAGTCTGGCTAATATTAACTTCAGGTGGTACGCAAAGCCTGTCGAAACCTCTGAGAGTTTTCTGTCGACTATAATGGGCTTTGGATCAGGACTCTTAATAGCAGTCATTTGTTTGAATCTGTTCTAGTTTAATGAGTGATTAGCAGATGTTTTTTCCACTCTTTACCTAACAGTTGATAAACCAGAATCCGTGAGGAGCTGTGTACTAAATAATGGTATGATTTTACAACCCTCAAATTGCTTTAGAAAATAGATTTATAAATCATGCACATAAAAGTAAAGGATATTGACAAATTCTCTGCTATAAAAGAGGAGGCTTGCTGTGCTTTATGTGAGTCTCTCAACAATAAAGTGTTACCTACCATGGGACACTGGGAAAAACTATCAGATCTTTATATAACTTGGTGTCTTGGGTACCTCTCCTTTCTGTTCTCTTTTATTTGAAGTAATTTACATGTCTTTGGTACTCCAGCTCAAATTCCTGCATCTTTTAGGACCAGATTCTTGATTAAACAATGTTTAAATAACTCATGCAGGAAAAGAGTTGTGAAAAGAAAAAAGCCCTTGGTTTTCAAATACTTGTTATTATTTTTTAAGTCACCTTCCAATCCAAGTAACATTTCTAACACTGAAAGATACCAACTATCAGCATTTGTTCTACTCGACCTTTCATGATATTTAGGCATCTGGCTTTCCAGCTCAAGTAATCAAGTTAATAATTAAACCTACATCTTTGTGAATGTCAAAACTGTCATCTGCATTCAGAATGTAACAGGTCTGCAAGAAATGATGATCAAGAGAAATTTAACGTCAGTGAGATCATTAGGAAATCGTTCCAGCATTGGCTTCACCAAAAGCTGCCTTGTCAAAGCAAATGAGATACATGGAAGTATGCTATAGGAACTGCTCATATAGAATACGTAATCTGTGTCATTATAAACTAAGCATACTTTACAAATGTAATTATTTACAGTATTTTAGATAATGCCCAAGCAGTAATAGCAGGTTATGGGTATCCTTTAGATTGTTTCACTATTAATACTTTGCAATATGTGTAGTTTTTACCTGCTTCCAGCTTAGAGTTAGGCAAAGTCAGGAGCGTTAAGTTCACAAGAAAACTTGTCTTGAAATTGTTCCTGTTTGCAGATGAGGTCATATCACAGTTTTCCAATCCCAATTAGTGATCAGAAGTTATTTCCTAACAGCCAACGTGGTCCTGATTTTCCAGCCAAAGTTGTAAGCCCACACTTTGCTCTCACCGATATGGAAGGGGAGGCGAGTGGGCCAAAGTGTTGACCATTGTATGGGATCACTCGCATTGTAGAAAGTCTTCTATCATCTGCAACTGAAACAGTTTAGTCCAAAACATTATAAATCTAGGCAAGTGTAGGAATTATTTCCATTTCTCTGGCCTTATTTCTCTCTTGTGCTTCCCGTCATGTGCAAACTTCAAGCATGGCAACTCCAGTTGCAGAGCACCATGCAGCACCGCTGCTGCCCACACAGTTCCCTCTGTTGTCACTCACAAGTTTCTCTGGAGGCTGGTTTTGCAGCTAGTCGAAGAATTAAAACTAAAAATGTGGGCTTGGAACTCCAGATGTGGGCTTTAAATAGCCCTTGGGATGATCGTATGTATTTCCATTGGTTATAAATAGAGTCTACAATGACTGAGGGACTTGCTGGTTGCCTCAGATAAACACGCCATGTGAGATGGAACGAATTCAGCCCACGTGTCCTTGGCAGCGGCAGGGGAATTAAGAGAGCTCTGAAGGGCAAAGCAGCATGTCCAGTGTGCAACATTGCGGGAGCAGCAACAGGAAATACAGAGCTTAGGGAGAATCCGTGCCTTGAAGGCAGCCACAGACATCTGCTTGCACCCAAGGCCTTTTCAGGACAGGAGGCTCCGCTCCATCCAGGATGCAGCTAGATGTAGTGCTTTCGTCAGCTCTTTACATCAGGGGCAGATGCCTAGAGCTCTTGCCCGAAGGGTGCTCTGGGTCATGTCCTGGGACTGTTCTCAGCTGAGCTGGGAATTTCCGTCAAAACTCTCCGGCTGCTCAGCCAAGAAGAAAGACCTTTGAAAGCAAGAGGAGCACAAGTGCCTGACTGCAGCCTCGCTCTCGGGCTGCCTGCACTGGGAGATTTACTGCCTGCTGGTTCCTGCTCCTGCAATTGTTTGTGCCTTTCACGTTAAATATCCCTGGAAGAAAAAAGACAGAAAGACTTCATTGCTAGCAATTTTAAATAGTTTTGCATCTACCTACATTACTGGTGTTTTGGACTGCAAACTCTTAAGAGTAGCCCTAGGCAGTATGAATTTTGTACCAAATTACTTCTGTCCCTGTGGATTAACAGTATAACCTGCAGCAAAATTTGAGCCTGGGTGTACGGAGAGAGGTTCTTAATTGCCTGACAGCCTGCAAATTCCCCTTTTTCTAGCAATTTTCAAGGGATGAGAAAATGGGGTCTCTCGTGGCAGGGCTGGCATTTTAGATGGAGAAAGTGTGAAGCAGCAGTTAGTTGTTAAACTAATATAGCATCTGATCTGTGAGACACTTACTAACAAGAAAAATATCTAATGGTACAGCCGAGCAAGTCATCACTTGGCAGCACACGTCTGCAGGCTTGAGCTCTGGGTAACCTGTAGGAGGGTGGTTAACCTGGTGCAGGGGTAATGTAAACCCTGACCTGTGACAGGGATGAAGGATGGTGGAAATGCCCAGGGGAGTACTGCTGAATGGATTTAAAGTCTTTAGAAAACTCCCCATGCTCTGTCCCAGACTCCCAAGTATGTTCATATAAAAAGCATCAGCACCTGGAGACAAGTGTGCTAACTCCTGAAGGCTAGAGCATAAACTGAAATATATTTAAATACAATATTAGAACGAATAACCTAAAGATTACCGTGATGTATCATAGCCCCGAGTACACACACGCTGTTTGCCGGTATGCCTCCTGCCAGCTAGGATAATAGCTACTTTATCTCCAGGTTTTTGCAGCAGGAGCAATAACATCTGAAAGAAGCCAACTGCTGGTGGTAAACTGGGGGATAATTCAGAGTTTAGCCTGAGGCTCCCTCTGGAGTCAAAGGAGAGAGATCGGTGTCTCCAAAGAGGGATTCAGAGCAGGGACATGAGTGGTTTTGGGGACCCCTGCCTAGGGCAGACCCAGGGAGGTTCTCTCCCTGTGCCTTGCTGAGGTAAGACATTGCAGTGACAAACTTGGTGTGAGCAGCCACTTTCTGGGCTTTCCCTTGTTTCCAGGGGAGAAGAAAACCTGCTAATCTAAATTAGGCTGCAATGCAGGAACAAAGGCATACTGCATAGCACATTGCAAACGCACGGGACACTGTCCAAATAAATATTGTGCTTGCTTAAGCACTACCTAAAGTTCAGTTAATTAGGCGACAATTTAAACTCTGATTTTAGGGGCAGTAGTTGTTCTTTTTGTGCTATTACATGTCCCTTTCATTTTCAGGTACGACAAGTGATGCTGTATGTTGGGTAAGCTGCCAAAGGGTTTGATTTTCAGAAGGTGTATGTGCGAGTCCACAAGTCAGGCCCTCACAAGCTATGAGAACCACATAAATTAAACACCCATAACCTGAAATAATTTTAGAAAAGCTCCTACCCTGTATTTGGAGGAGTTTGATGGCACTTATGAGAGAGTTATTGTTCAGAAAAAGTTCAGAGAAGCCTGGGGATCCCCACTGCTTTCAGTTTAGTTTTCAGCTGTCTGCCATACATCTATTAGCAGGCTGTGACAGTCGTGACTATAAAACCAACATCTATGGATATAGTCTTGATGATACTCAAAGGACCATATTTATTTGGGGAAAACAGCCAATCGTTTCTAATAGAACCTGAACTCCTTTAATATAATGAGCAGTACTTAAGCAATTAATTGATAATGTTTATCCATACATCAGCTCCAAAATACTCAGATAGACACATCTCTTACCAGATATTCCCAGTCACAAAACTAAGCTTGGTACATCGTTAATTTTTTCTACTCTACAATGCATGCTGGACTGGAATAAATAGGTAATAGATGTTACTTATGATCTGGGAAGTGTTGCTAAAAGTGAGCAGAAACAGGCCAAAATCAGAGGGAGCCTTTCTGTTCATTTCAAAGGTCTTGCAATCACTTCTGTGGTGCTGAATATTTTAACTACTCCTAGAAGTTGTGACATGTATCATTAGCTACTATGAGATTTAAGCAAAC
>RSEF01000001.1:155213782-155244642 GCA_003993805.1 Himantopus leucocephalus | reverse complement strand
CAGCTGCTAGTAAGAAAGTCAACTCCATCCCAGCTGAAACCATAACAGACAGCTTGTCCTAGTGCAAAGCACGGCAACTGGGTTTAAGGACAGTCTGCTTTCCAAATCTTCAGGGTATTTTTTGGTTTTGGGGGAAGGGGTTGGTGAACTACTGTCGAGATGACTTTAAAAACCCCTCTTGGAATCTGTCCATATCCTGACTCCTCTGAAATAACTTACTAATAGTTAGCCATAAAAAGTGTAATGAACACAATTAGCATTACTGATACAATTAGCATAGCTGGATAATTTTTTTTTTGGTTGGTTTTGAAATATTTATGACTTGATTAATGAAACAAATAAACAGGATACCACTGTTTTGTTTTGATATCAAAAGCTCTTTAGCCTCCTAGGCAGGTAGAGCTTTCATATAAAGCAGAAGACAAACTTTCTGCTCTTAGCAGGCCATGCCCCAGCTCAAAGAGAGATTCATTTGCCATTAAGAATCTTGCTAAGTCAGTGGATGTAGTTTTCCCCTCTTCCTTAATCTACCATGGAAAACACTAGGAANAATCTACTATGGAAAACACTAGGAAATACAGTAGTTTAATGCTTAAGAATCCCCTTTGCTACTTGTGTGTTGATAAGAATATGCTTTCATGTTTTTTTTTTCTGTACAATTGTGCAAGACTAACCATTACATGATATTTAACGTGCAATTAAACATTAAAATTTGGCCAAGCGTACAGTCATCACACTCCCGCCATCCCCAGAAAAAAAAAAAAAGTAAGCAATTAATCTTTAAATCCTTTTTAATAAATGAATATTCATTCATCAATATTTTCATAAAGCATCTCTTCATCATTCCATTTTACTATCCTTTTTTTTTTCACGGCTGAAGAATACCAAAAATACATAGATGTGCCTTAAGCAAGAAAGACTGGGTTTTAGTTTATCTTTACAATGGGATGAAATCAACTTAGAGTTAAACCACCATAATATTTCTACTGTTTATTGACCTTTTGGGCTATAACATAAGATAGTTCCAGTTTTCTTCTTTTTTTAATGCCTGTTACAACCAAATGATGTGTAAATGTTATTTGTAATAGTGTTGAGTTAGAAAGGAGTAATTAGCTATGAAATACATCACTCTGGTGCAATTTGGTTGAAATTACCATTTTTAGTCTTAAAGCCATCTATGGTTAAAATCATACACTGCAGCTCACATAAAGGGATAAGAGCCAGAAAATGGGAGGTCAAGGCAAACACTGTTCTTAACACATGGTTGTGTGTGTGTGTGTGTGTGTGTGTCTGTATGTAAGAAGCGGTGCTGGGGCCGGAGGAAGGGAATTGGCAAAAAAAGGCACAAAAATGCGTGTTAAAGACAAAGTGTTAACCTTAAGTGAGAATTTCCCGGCTTTTTTCAAGTCAAACCAAGACTTGGATTTGTTCAAAGTTCAAGCTGCTTGTGCCCCATGGAACTCAACTAGACTGATGAATATGAAATCTCGTGAAAAAGCTGAAATGTGCAACTGCCCACTTTTTGCGATGAGAGGCAAGGTGGGGAGTACGGTTTCATGAAAAAGAGGCTGCAGTAACACGCTGCCCACCAGTTGTGCAAAGGGTAAGAGAGGGAGAGTCCTCAGAGACTCGGTTCTCTTGCCCATGCAGGGTCCCAAAAATGCACATTGCTTCTTTGCTCTGGCCAGACAGTAATTTTCCATCTGCTTGAAGATCCTGGCTGAAGCCGCAGGAGAACTGATTTCTGCGTGACTTGGAGTACACATTTCTATCACAACTAAAAAGTCTCTTCTTGTTGTTAAAGATCCCTGCCTGACCACATGATTTCTAGGAGCTGAGGCTTGAAGAAAAGAGAGAACTTTCATTAAATCATGAGGGTGGGACCACTATCTTCTGGAATCCCATTTTTCAGGGTAGCTGTTTCGGGCACTTACTGAAAGACTTGCTCAAAGACAATTTCGTTCGGGTAATTTTTCTAAAGCAAAGCTTACCATTTTTAAGTTTTATTAAAACCAGATTTTTGTTTAATTATATTTTGATATTAGGGTAAAAACTTGGGAGGGCTTTTCAACAAATCTACTAAATATGTACTTTGGGAGGGTGTTAATTGTTTAGTTACTTTGATTATAATGATGACAATGTGCTCTCTATCTCTTCACAGTTTTAAGAGATATTAGAGAACTCATAATACACTGTGGTTTACCAATGGGAGCTAATACTGAGGAGCTTTTCAAAACCAAGTTTTTCTGCTCCAGCTCTAGGGGTTCCTTTGAGGATCTTCACACTGTATAGTTGTCTGCAGGCACAGTGCTTAAAAACTGCAGTTACAGCCACTTTGCACCACTGCCAAGGATGCAGCAGGACTGCGGTGCTGATGCTGCACACGCCGGCAGCCGAGGTTAGGGTGAACGCCACCAGCGGGGGATCGCATTGCAGCTTTGCTGCAAGGCAACTGTGCCAACCCTATTCCGGTTCAAGGAGCAGCCCCCGGGGACAGGATTATGACACAGACCTTGCAACCCAGGTTCGTCTATGCTGAATTTCAGCCCAGAGCAAAGTTTCACAGTTCAGTTGCAAATAGTCAGGGGTGGGAACAGTAACGGACCGTACACGGCAGCAACACAAGTATCATTGCTCTACTCACAGATAAGTCAAGTACTAGCGAGAACACGGGTCATTACAGAGCCAAGGCAGCCTTTTCAGCTTCATCCCTTTTTGGTGTTTTTGGTAGATGCGTATCCACGCATTTTTCTTCCACAGACATCTCTAACTAGCAGCCAAAGCTCTCTATCTGCCAAAAATCCCCATCGATGTCCAGAGGAACTCTACATGCAGAGAACTGGCAGGGCCACGCCTGAATTATTTTTTTTAGATCTATTTATGCTACTGTATCTGTTGTTATTTGTGAATGTACATGATAGAAACACTGTTTACAAAAAATATATCTTCTTTTCTTTAGAAAGGTTTAGTTCTGATAAATAACAAATTAAGTTTACAGATCTGAAATTGGCATACCTTGACGACTACAATCTACTAGACTGAAAAAAGTTGGAATCCCGGTGAGGGAATGAATACCAAAGTGGTCACATTTGCATGAAGGATATGTTTGAACATAGTTGATGCTGAAACAAAATATACTGTTTGCTATCTCTTGTGATCTGTGACGGCAGCACACTAGCTTGGTAAGTGTATGTGTATATACTTTAAGTATATAAATAAAATATGAAAATGCTCCATTACTGAATCAAAGTATCGGAAGTACTCTATTTGCTCTATTCTAGAGAATAAAAAGTTGTAACATCACAGAAACAAAAATATGACATAGCATGCGGTCACGATAGCAAGCACAGGGAAGAAAAATATTGAGAAAATATACTTATATGCATATTATGCAAATATATTTTACATTAACATACAATGTTATAAGAATGTTAAATAATGTGAATGCATGTTTAAAAAAGGCTACAGCTAGGTGGTTTCATGTCGAAGTAGCAAATAACCTGAGACATCTTCTATGCTTTCACTGGAATAACAATCTTTACATCTACAGCAGATGTAGAACACATTGACAGTAGTTGAATTCTCAGCTAAATTATACTAAAAATGTGCTGTTCTCTTTCAAAATGACATGGCAGCTGGAACCAGTCCAAGGGAAGGAAAATGTGCTGTACATTTACAGTACTTACAAAAGATTCGTTTCACTGTTGATGGACACTTAAAATGCTTGTTTGAAATATTATGAACATGTATATGTCTCCAAAGCCCTAGAGCAACACTCCCATGATCAGTTTGCTTACTGCAGAAGAGAAAGCAAGAGATCATTAAAAACGATGCCCATTCAGGACTGGGAAAAAAGGTATTATGACATATACAAACCCAAGAAATTTTAGGAAAGAAGAATAAATTTGGCTTGATGAAATTGTACTTGATGGATCTGCAATATAAATGACTTATTTTAAACTTACCGGTGCAGCTCTACCACTTTTTGATTAGTGTGTATGGCAGCATTTGCAAACAATGTTACTAAATACTGACTTTATACACAATTACAGCTGTTTGAAAATTTCTATGACAATCAAAGTTTTGTAGTGATAATATACAACACTTACTTTCTCAAGGCTTGTTGTTTTGACGACACCTGCCTTTCGATTTAAAAAGTTCCTCTGAAGTGCATTCTATGTTAAAGTGTCCATAACCTCAGAACGAATGTGTACATGTGTGTGTGCGTACATATACTTTTGCTTTGCAGTGTGTGCTTTTATATGCACACAATTCTTTGCTATATGTATTCACACACACATGAGTATGGTCTACATAGTAAAAGTTCATATATATATATATTTTTATATATAAATATATATATAAACTCTGCAGGCAAGTAGTACTTCACTTGTTATAATTGAAGTCCTTTAAAAAAGTTCAGTCACTCAGTTAACATAGTACAGCCAGTAAATTAAGTTGAAAAGAGAAAATGTGAATGGAAACACCATTCTTGACCATCTGTCGATGGCATTCACATCTGTTAGATCAGGGATTTTTATTTTCAGTTGTGAAGACCTTCTTCGTAAATGGCCCCTCTTGCTGTGGGAGCCTGTTCTTTCTGACGACCGCCTTCCAAGGCTTTCACGATGTGAGCTTTGTTTTCTGTACTGGATTCCTGAGTTGTCAAAGGATATTGTTGAATTTCTGGCATCCGTAACGCTGGTGGTGACCTCGTTGCTTGCCACCTCATTGTGAATTTCAAGCGATGTTAGCAGAATATTTCCATGGGTGTCCACCTAGGGGGCAAAAATAGAAATATAAATTGTTTCTAAAGACTTGACGTCTATCAGCAGAATGTGGGTGTATTTAAATCTCCAAACCCACACATATTTTAAGAAAGCATGTATTCATTTTAAGCATGTGATAATCTTAGAAAAAAATGGCAATACTCAGCTGCTTAAAATTAGACAAGTACTTAAATACTTTTACAAACAGGGTTATCGTCATACTATCAACATCCAGTACAAAACCGTATTTGGCAAACCCAATCAATTTCCTCTCCCTCGAAACCAGCCACGTTCTAAAGAATGGTGTAGTTCAGTGAAATCTCTATGTTGCTGGCGGTAGGGGCGGAGGGTAAGGGATGGATTCTCTTTTTGCTAACTACATGTGAAGTTTGCTAAAATCACAAGAATAACTCTGACCTGCTGAACTCTGCATTTTGGAATCACAGAGCTTATTTACAACCTCTCTTAAACTCTTCCTTCCAAAGTCATTTGCACAGTTTTGCAATCATGGCACTGCCTAAGTGCGGGGCTCTTCCACTTGGATAAGTGATCTTAAAAAGCAATGAACTTAGACATGGAAGAAAGCTGCTGAACTAAGGCAACAGGCAGCACTTTTCCCTTCCACCTCCATATCCAAGAGGCAGTGAGCACAGTGTTGAGCACAGGTGAGCAATGTGATGCCATTTTCAGTAAATAAGTGGAAGGTTATTAACATTTAGAGTCCTTAAATACTTGTCCAGACTCTCTAGTCCCCCTGAGTACTGACAAAGGAGGAGCAGCACAGAGTTGGATACGGCTCCTTCAATCCAGAAAAACTTCCACTTCCCATGAGTGCAGTGGATGGGTAGTCCCAAACGATGCTGTCAGTATTTGGTAGCTTCAGTGACGCACCGCATTCCCCTGTGCCCCATGCCCTGTATGCTGGAGGACAGGCAGAGAAGACAGCCAATGCAGGGATCAGCTCCAATTTTTCTGCCTGCTTTTGGGAAAGGAAAATAATGTCCAAATGTAAAATAAATGCTCTGTACTGGGTATTTTCAACAGTTAATATGTTTGACTGTTCAAGTGAACTCGGTTCCCCACGTCAGAAATAGATAGTGAATCATGGCATACAGGATAATTTCCAGGTTTATGTACACAATTTATTCATCCACAATTCATCCTGCAATTAATACATTTTTCTAACCTGCCACATGATCTATCTGTATTAACTGTGCAGCAGTTGAACATCTCATCCTAGAAGCATCTGTGTAAAAGTGGTTGAGAAAACGCACTATTGTCGTGGCCTTTTGAAGTTTGTACAGTCATCTGATACCACGTCCTTTGCAAGCTTTGTGTGATGCGTTAAAAGTATGCGTAGCTATGTGTCTGTCCATACGCATTTAGGTTTTTTCAGTCCTGTTAAAATTCTGTAAAATGGATATTTCTTTCATCAATTATTGATGCTACAGCTTATCTTTTCTCAGTGAAAACAATTATGATAGTATATCAGTAATGCTTTGCCAAGCTTCTTGCAAATGAAAAAAGAATATAAAATGACATACAGGCAAGTAGAAAAAAAACCCCTAAAGTATCCAACAAATCGTGCTATTGTAGGCAACAGTACATTATGCTGATGAGTGCCTATAAATAAAAATAAACAACGTGAACCAAAATAATGGGGTGGAGAAGCCTCAGTGGCGATTAAGAAGAATTTATTTTCCCCATGGCAGAAACCCATTGGGTACAAAAGTACAAACTTGAGGTTTGTAGAAATGAGATCATGCTGTTGAGCAGTATCTGTAACCAGGGAACGCACACAGCCATAAAATACAACTATGGATACCATCACTATTTACGGTGGTCTCTGAAAACAACTGATGCCATTTTCTCTGGTTTTATTTCACAAAGAGTACAAATTATGATCAGGATTTGTAAACAGCATTGTGTAAAATACCTCCACAATCTGCATTTTCCTTATGAAGCTATAAATTTCTCATCCAGGCCTTCACAGCATCACATGTCATCTCCTTTCCTGTCTCCTCCCAGGCTTCGGGAAATGTCCTTCAGCTTACTAAAAATGCTGCAGCAGAGACCACTTTGCTGAACTCCACCCTGAGAGCACTGCCTTCCCCTTGCAGGTCTCTACTCCGTTTCCTTCCACCACCACAGATGTCAGCTTCTCCTGCCCTCAGGGCTTCCTGATCTCTCCAGATTCTGTCTTTCACCCACATATATAGAGACATTAGTCCATCCACAGGTACTTTGTCCTTCTACACCAAGCCTGGATTTTTGTAAGTGAGGTGTCAGCTGAAAGCTTGTATTCTGGAGGGTACATCTATATGTTCAGGCTTCTCCTGCCCAAGGAAAATACTAATTTGATTCCACTTATTTCATCACCCGGCATAGCCTGCTTCACCTTATTTGCCACCCTAACATAGCTTCTGCCTCTGATCTGTCAGTGATGCTGTGACTTTTCACTGCTCGTCACTGCCATCTATAAATCGAACCAGAAAGGTGGTCAAGAAAGTTGCAACATTCGTGTAAATGCTCTGTCTGAACATCCCATTATGTCCTATGAGGTTGTATGACAGCATTTATTTTCTAAAAATGTCAAACGAAACATATTTGGAAACATACTTTTGAAATGCATCTCTTTGTTAACAGGGCAACAGACTTGCATGCCAAATAGAAGGAAGGAGCAGATGGAGAGAAGTGGTCTGCAGAAACTGAAATCAGGCTTCTAGTCCACAGATATTCTTGAGATCTCTTCCTGAAAATTGTATTGATTCCTTCAGAGGTTTTGGAAAAAAACACTGAAGCTCTCAACAAAGTTAGAGCAATATCTGCTAATGCTTTCTGACTATCTTAAGGTGATGTTGTAAAGTATGAATACTTAATGCAGGCAACGTGTTAAAAAGTACTTGCGCATAAGCATGACTTCTGAATGATTTAAGCAATGATTTAAATGACTTTGACAAATGTACACAAGCTCTCTCAATGACTAGAGAAGCAAACCAATAACGGCAGGGTATCATGTGCAACTCGACTCATGTTTGCCTGAATACGCAGGTAAGGCAAAATCCTCCATGAGCGAACATGAGTGCAGACCGGTGGCTTCAGGGAAACTTACTCCAGGTACAGATACAGATTAAGAAAAGTAGCTTCACATCATGGCTACACACAATGAACAAGCCCAATGTCTTTGATAAAACTTTAGTTTTACTCATTATGAGCCTTATAATATAATTTTATCACTTGGCTCAGAAATGTCACAGTCTATGTACTGGAAATTGCCCTCAAAATGTAAACACTGGGTTTTGCTCTTGAACCTTGTTATAAATTAGAAAGATGACGTTGTGTATTCGGCCAAGTTCCCCTCACCCCTTACCATCATGCTTTAATCTAAAAATTTCCCTTGTCTCCCTGTACCTGCATGACTCTTGTCAGTACTCTGCCTGACCGTGGCTCCACCTGAAGCCATTCATTCCCGTTTGCCTGCTGTGGACTCCACTGTTGGTGCTCCCATCTCCTCCCCGGACTCCACTGTTGGTGCTCCCATCTCCTCCCTGACACAAGCCAGGGCTGGTTGTTTCCATGGAGTGTTTCCCAGTGAGCTCATCAAAACAGAGGGAAACAGCTGAGTACCAAATCATTAATCAATTCCCTGCTGAATCAGCATGGATCCAAATATGCAAAGCTGATGCTCGTATTTCAGAATCAATATTAATCAAACCCCACCTGTCCCACCTGTGAACAGCTACAGCTCCTGCACTGGGGTGAAGGGATTGAATCTCACATAAATCCATTTGGAGGCTGAGAAGCACAAAATGCTGAGACATTTCATACACAGAAAAACAGATTCACTTTTGAAGTTTCACCATTTCTGAACTATACATGTTACACTACAAAGAAAAAATCTGAAGACTCTAGCAGCCTAACGTCATCACACAAAAATGACCATAAGTTACCTAACTGAAGCCAGAAAGAGCAGAATTGAGATAAGGCTCACTAAGAACCTCTGATCCTTGCTCTTGGAGGAACACCACATCTCTAATAGGCTCAACTTGGATTGTAGATATGAAACTTCAACACCCTTTTAAACCTGGAAAATCCTGAATCTACTTCTTAATTCTAGACAAGATACTGGTTCATTTGGATATTAAGTCTTATATTTTTAAAGAAATGCAAGCCAAGAGCTGCTATTGAATACCTTTCTCCACTCAAGATTCTTGGAAAACTTCAGCTTTAATGCCAGTTTAGAAACACTTTACTAGGGTTGGGAAACTACCATAAGGCTTGATTTACTATTAGGTAGTGTCTGAATTATTTCAGGTTCATTTACTTCTCTGTTTAATATTCCATAAATTTTAAGGAGTACTTTACAATGATATCTCTTTTTCCTCATAAGTCTTTACTACACAAAAAGAAAGAAAGGAAGCATCTTGCTCAAACCCCATAGGCAAGTTTAGGAGTTCATTAATCCCAAATTTTTAAATACCATGTAAACACTTTCCATCATATGAAGCAATATAAATGCAAATAGCAGGTTTAAATAACAGCATGAAAAGCTGTCTCTGTAGTTAGTCTTGTATTATTTTACATCAAAATTACTATTCAAGTACATTATCCCACAAAATAGATCTCCCCTTAAAATTATAATAAAATGGAAATTATTTTTGGTGGAAATTGTAATCTAGAGTCCAGCTACCTGAGTCTCACCTGATATGCCCTGGTGCAAGCATCTATGGTTATGCAAGGGGACATATCTGGTAAGAGTTTTCATCTTCTTTACTTACGTATAAATGGCTTTCCAACATGTAGAACAGTAAACGATTAGGCCCTAAGTGTTATCTGTGCTTAAAGCAAAATTCATTGACCGCATTATGCCTTGGATATTTTAAAAATAATTTAAAACTGCAAGTACAACAAAAATGATAGTGTTGAGTGTTCTCCTTGAGTCGAAAAGTTGATACTTCTCTCACTACCATTGTAATACGCTTATATTAATTAATAAGCACAAAAAAATGAAAGAGACAATTATGTCATATCAGCCTAGTAGGTGAACCCGGTCAGCAGAACTGGGAAGATGGAAAGACCTTGAAAAAAAGGAAAGTATGAAGAATAAAAAAACTTAGGAAGTTGTATCTCAGTATTACTGTCCACCAAGTAAGAAGGGAGTTTATCAATTAACCTTGGTATATTTGAACTGACGAAGAAAAGGAAACAAATCTATGGTCCTCCCTTTTCCTGTATGTTACATTGTCTGTGGATTGTTACACTCTCTGGGATGTACTATGGACATGTACAATTCTTATTACCATCTCTGGATTTGCACCATTCATACTTTTTTGTGCAAAGTGGCTGTCAAAAAAAAAAATCTACATGCACAAGTCTCCCAGTGCACACTGAATGCCTCCATCATAAGCACTACAGGACCAGAGTTCTTCCCACAGGAACTGTGCTTGTCACCCTTGACAGATATTTTTTAAAACTTGGCACCTACTCATCACACTCATGTTTCAGAAATATCCCACTGTTCAAAATAGCACCAAAAAAAGTATCCAGGAAAGATGAAGATGCACAGGAGAATACTGGCAGCTTTGCTATTCTCATATTTCCCAATTTAAACTGAGTGATAATTCTGCCACAGCAGCCAAGATATTCATTCTCAGAATAAAATCCCACTTGTGAGAAGGGTTGCTACAATTAACAATTCTTTAAAAGCGCTAAGTAGATGTAAGTGGCCTGAGCCTCTATTCTCAGCAATGCCTGGTGGGAAGCTGCCGCCTTGGCCGACAGCGAAGGTTTGAGCCAGGAATCTCCAGAGCTAAAAAAACATGCAGGAACTGCCTGATGAGAAGGGCCTTTTTGTAAAGGGTTATGCATTATTTTTGTTCAAAGGAAGTGCTTCCCACATGTCTGACAGCCACGGGGGGTTGAAGCTTGAATAAGCTTGTGTGATAGTTACCCTCCTGATTGATACCCTGGGGCTGAACTTTTGGTCCCACCAAACTGAAAACGCAAATTGCCACAGCTTGAACTAAGAAGCAATATTTTTAGCAGGGGACTGTAACAAATCATGACCTCTGTGGATTGGCCCAGAAGGAGCAATGTCCAAAACACATGCCTACCAGCTGATTATGCCATAGCCTCTATCACAAGAGTGAACAACAAGTGAGAACAGGATTGCCTTAGAGCTCTCTCATGCTGATTTAGTTGTAAATTAAGCTGTATCTGAGCCTTATTTAAAAGAAACAATTTATGTAGCAAAACTGAAAGTGCACAGAGAGCTACAAATGAAGCCTGAATCTGCCAACACAACCAGGAGAAACAGAATTGATCCATAACAATGGGGACCAGTTTTCAAAGGAAAACATTTTTACAGGCCACCTATTCTTTTCTGACAGTTTTTCCACAAGCAGAGGACTTTAATTTAGGCACCGATACCATAGGCAAAAGAAACATTTTATGAAAAATCAAGATTCACTTCTTCCTTTATCCTAGAGCTTGTCCTTATATAAGAACCAGTGTAACAAGAGTTTCAAGAGAGAGGTCTCAATCTGAAACTGGTACGTGTACGAATATTGGTTTACACAAAAAAGGAGCATTCTATGTTCGTCTTCAGTAACTATGGTTTACTGGGAAAAGGCTGGAAAAGTTCAGTGCGGAATACTATTTACAGTGCATTATCTGAAATAAAGTATGATGCAAAAGCAGTCAAAAGAAGAGACGGCTAAGTGTGAAATTTTCTTTGTAGTCAGCAGCTGATGAGTCATTTGTAAAGGCTCGCTCAGGTTTCATCTCATCACCAGCTCTGAATCTTCTGAAACCGTTTCAAGAGATTCAGTTTAGTCACCGTGCCACCTTCAGCAGTGCTACACGGGAGAATGCAGGGCAGAGTTTTCCTCTCCCCACTGCTTTTCTTTGTCACCCCCGCAACATGAGGACACTGTCTGTGCCATTTCCATGCTGTGAGGGCTCTTCTTTCCCTTAAGCCTGGAGCTATAGGGCTCGTTGGCTTTAACACACAGGCAGAGCTGGACAGAAAGCTGTAACGGGAGCAATGAAGCCAACAGACAGCTCAGAGGCAGCAGCTGGTGGAGCCCTCCTCAACACAGCAAGCCTCAGTGGAAGCATAGCAGGAATAACTCAGAGACAAGTGCCTAAAAGCTTGGCACTGGAGAGGCACGTCCATAGCAGCAGCATCAACACAGAGATGGCTGTGCCAGTTTTGGCTTTTCAAACCCGTAACCTCCGATGCAGGACAATGCAAATGCAAATGCATTAGGAAGCAGAGTTACTGAGCAGGAACAGCGGCTGCTTTGCAAAGCAATTATCAAATAAAACGCAAAATACGCACATCTGTGGATTTTGTGGCCGAGAACATTTTTGTTATTAAAACTCTCCTACTCTACAATCAAGTAAGACTAGGCAAGCATGAAAAGCCCTTTTGCTACTAGATGGGTGTTTATAACCAAGCCTGCTAGCTTGCACTCCAGACTTCAGTCCTCTGATGTGTAACAAATGGACTACAATACTAGTATCCACACTGGTTCTACTGGTTTCTACAGGCTAAAATGCTCCTGAGTGAAAATAACGCAGCATTTTCCCGCATCCTTCTCCTGTTCCCTTTGCCTGAGAGAAAGACACTGCCTCAGCAGCACTCCCAGTCTCGGGTACCATATGAGCAATGCTCAAACTCAGGGTCTGAACGCCAGGCAATATGTTGTGCTGCCTCTGCTCAGTTAGTGCTGCCTCCCAACACAAACAAGAGATTTCCACAGTGCTGCAGCCCCTCCTGACTCAGGCTGGACCTGATACAGCACAGAGCTGTTCTGTCACTACACCCACAAGTTACAGCATCTGATGTGGGCAATAAATGGACTAATGTTTATTTATTTATTTGGTTTGGTTTGGTTTGGTCTTTGTTTTGGTTTTTTTTTTCTAGTGGTCTGAGCTAAGACTCTAAATCAATGACAGTGAGCTCATGCATACGGTTCCTATACAAATTAAATTACTAAAACAAAACAGCAACACACATCAACCCAAAATGGTAGTCTTAGAGACAAACTTGTCATGGTTTGGGCAAAACTAAAAATAATGCCTTATTCCAGTTTTATATTTGAACCATTTTCAATCTTCTTTCCAGCGCAGCATACATTTTGACAGTCAGCAAATAGTGGCGATAGCTGCAAAGGGGGCTGCCTGTTTTTAGGCACTCTCTCTCTGTCTTCAAAAATGCTGCTTAGCCCCAAAAATCATGTAAGATTTGAAATATTTCCCAGGATTAGAAACCTTCCCTTTCTGAATGGAAATACACTCCGTAGAAGCCTGAAGCCTCACCGAAATGACAAAAATAATAATTTCATTGAACTCACACAAGGTAGTCTTCATCCACGGCTCTGAGCCTCCCTTACAGTGCAACATGCCCTCCAGTTTGTGAGCCTCTCCCAACACATCCAGCCCCTAAGTCCCAGCTTCAAAGCAAGAAGCAAGGAAATGACAAACAGCCATTATTTCCATCAGATTAATGATCTTCAACAGCTACCAAAGGAGAGGTTGGAATTTAATGCCTCTTTACTGTCCCTGAAGAGGTCAGAGCCAAGGTTGCAGAGCTTTCAGCTACTGTCTTCCATGGCAAGTATGTTAAAAACTCTGGCATGACCACCTGTCCTGCTACATCCGTAGAATTATAGAATAGTTTGGGCTGGAAGGGACCTTTAAAGGTCATCTAGTCCACCCCCTCTGCAACAAACAGGGACATCCTCAACTAGATCAGGTTGCTCAGAGCCCCGTCCAACCTGACCTTGAAAGATTTTCAGGGATGGGGCATCTACCCCCTCTCTGGGCAATCTGTTCCAGTGTTTCACCACGCTCATTGTGAAAAATTTCTTCCTTATATCTAGTCTTAAATCTACCCTCTTTTAGTTTAAAACCATTAACCCTTCTCCTATTGCAACAGGCCCTGCTAAAAAGTTTGTCTTCATCTTTCTTATAAGGTCCCTTTAAGTACCGAAAGGCTGCAGTAAGGTCTCCCCAGAGCCTTCTCTTCTCCAGGCTGAACAACCTCAACTCTCTCAGTCTGTCCTCATAGGAGAGGTGCTCCAGCCCTCTGATCATCTTTGTGGCCCTCCTCTGGACCTGCTGCAAGAGGTCCATGACCTTCCTGTGCTGAGGGCTCCAGAGCTGGATGCAGTACTCCAGGTGGGGTCTCACCAGAGCGGAGTAGAGGGGGAGAATCACCTCTCTTGACCTGCTGGTCATGCTTCCTTTGATGCAGCCCAGGATATCATTGGCTTTCTGGGTTGTGAGCACACATTGTCAGCTCATGTCCAGCTTTTCATCCACCAGCACCCCCAAATCCTTTCAGCAGGGCTGCTCTCAATCCCTTCATCCCCCAGCCTGTATTCATATCGGGGCTTGCCTTGACCCATGTGTAGGACCTTGCACTCGGCTTTGTTGAACCTCATGAGGTTACACGGGCCCACTTCTCGAGCTTGTCCAGGTCCCTCTGGATGGCATTGCATCCCTCAGGTGTGTCAATCACACCACTCAGCTTGGTGTCATCTGCAAACTTGCTGAGGGTGCACTTGATCCCACAGACTATGTCATTGATGAAGATATTGAACAGTACTGGTCCCAATATGGACCCCTGAGGGACACCACTTGTCACCGATCTCCATCTGGACATTTTGCTGTTGACCACTACCCTCTGGATGCAACCATCCAACCAATTACTCCTCCACTGAACAGTCTACCCATCAAATCCACATCTGCAATTTAGAGAGAACGATGTGGAGAATCATGTCAAAGGCCTTACAGAAGTCCAGATAGATGACATCTGCTCTTCCCTTGTCCACTGATGTAGTCACTCTGCCATAGAAGGACACTAGGTTGGTCAGGCAGGACTTGCCCTTGGTGAAGCCATGCTGGCTGTCTTGAATCAGCTCACTGTCCTCCATGTGCCTTAGCATAGCTTCTAGGAGGATCTGTTCCATGATCTTCCCAGGTGCAGAGGTAAGGCTGACAGGTCGGTAGTTCCCAGGGTCCTCCTTTCTACCCTTTTTAAAAATGCATGCAATGTTTCCCTTTTTCCAGTCACCAGGGACTTCACCTGACTGCCACGATTTTTCAAATATCAGAGAGAGTGGCTTGGCAACATCAGCCAATTCCCTCAGGACTCTGGGATGCGTCTTATCAGGTCCCATAGACTTCTGTATGTTCAGGTTCCTCAGGTGGTAACAAACCTGATCTTCTCTTACAATAAAAGGGACTTTGCTCCCCCAGTCCCTGCCTTGCGGTCTATCCACTCGAGTGGTGTGGTAAGACAGGTTGCCAGTGAAGACTGAGGCAAAAAAGTTGTTGAGTTACCTCCTCGTCCATTGTTACCAATTTGCCAGTCTTGCTCATTGGGGGAGTACGTTTTCTTTGACCTTTCTTTTCTGGCTGACGTACTTGTAGAAGCACCTCTTATTACTCTTTGCGTCCCTTGCCAAGTTCAGCTCCAGCTGTGCCTTGGCCTTCCTGACAACATGCCTACACAACTGGGCAGTGTCCCTATACTTTTCCCAGGATACCTGTCCCTGCTTCCACTGCCTGTGCATTTCCTTCCTGACCTTTAGGTTGACCAGCCAGTCTTGACTCAGCCATGCTGGTCTCTTGCCTCCCTTTCCTGATTTCTTACTCTTGGGGATCAAGAGCTCTTGCACTTTAAGGAAAGTGTCCTTAAAGATCTGCCAGCTCTGTTCTGCTCCCTTGTCCCTGAGGGCAGTTTCCCAGGGGGTCCTATTGACTAACTCCTTGAACAGCTGGAGTTTTGCTTTTCTAAAGTCAGGGTCCTGACTTTGCTCTTCACCTGACCCGTATCCCTCAGGACTGCAAACTCCACCAGTGTGTGATGACTGCAGCCCAGGCTGCCTCCAATCTTGACATCACTGATTAGCTCACTTGCATTGGTGACCAACAGGTCCAGTATCGCATCCTCTCTGTTAGGGCAGTCTATTAGCTGGCTTAAGAAGTTATCCTTGCTGCATTCCAGGAGTCTCCTGGATGGCCTGCAGCTCGCTGTGCTACTTTTGCAGCAGATGTTAGGGTGGCTGAAGTCTCCCAGCAGGATGAGAGCCTGCAAGTGCGATGCCTTCTGTAGCTGGAGTAAGAAGGCTTTGTCAGTAGGCTCACCTTGATTGGGCGGCCTGTAGTAGACACCAACCACAAGGTTCCCTTTCTTGCCTCGGTCTCTTATTCTTACCCATAGGCTTTCAGCCTGCTCATGGCTGTTCTTCAGAGACAGCTCTTCACACTCTGTCCACTTCTTGATGTAGAGGTCAACGTCTCCGCCCCTCCTTCCTCACCTGTCCCTTCTGAACAGCCTGTAGCCATCAATAGCTGCACTCCAGTCATGGGATACATCCCAACAAGTTTCAGTAATGGCAACTAGGTCAGAGCTTTCTAGCAGCACAGTAGCTTCTGGCTTTTGTTGTTCTTGCTGCGTGCATTGGTGTAGAGGCACTTGAGCTGGGCTGTCAGCTGTGTCACCTTCTTAGAGGAACAACCCTTAGTTCCTTTGAGGTATTTCTCTGGTGTTTCCCTCTTGTCTTCTATTACCTCAGAAGACCCTAGCTCATCTCCATAAGACTTCAAGTGTGCTGCAGTGTAGCCAGTACGTCTCAGAGCTACAGGGTGAGGGCCCTCACTAGCACCCCGCCCCTCTAACTTTGGTGTGTCATTCCACATCTTGTCATGGGCAAGCCTGGTATCATCCCTCTCCCCTTTCAAGCCTAGTTTAAAGTTCTGTCAATGAGCCCTGTTTGCTTGTGAGCAAAGACCCTCTTTCCGCTTTCAGAAATGTGAATCCCATCTGAAGCCAGCAAGCCTGGATGTTGGTACATCCATGGATGTCTGTAAAGTATGGTACAGAGTGGGCATGATCCAGAACAACAGGAACCATTTTCCTGCTTCAGGGCTGTCATGCCTGGAAGCCCTGGTAAACTTTGTCCAAAGTAGGTCTACTAGATGGATTTTCCCTGAGCTGCTCATCCTGAAAGCAGAGACCTCTTACCTGCTCTGAGCACTCCCCTCTGCTTTGCATTTGCCAGTGTTTCTCAAATCAGAAATTCAGATTTGACATACTACATCAACCGAATCGGCATTTTGTGTCTATGCTTTGTTTCAAAGAAAGATTTCTGATCAGCTCTACCTAATGTCCCTGTCTTTCCCCGTTGTATGCTGGCACTGCTTCTCTGAAGGCACTGAATCCAGTGACTGTAACGAAGCTCTGTTGACTTCACCAGCTGAGGCCTGGAGAAAAAATATTTTCCACGCAGAATGGGACCATACCTCATTATTTATCCTATGTCATTTGAACAGTAAATACTCACAGTCAGTATAAGCATATGCATTTCTACAAAGCATACAGAGTTCCCTTTTACAGCTGGGACTCCAAGAGACAAAGTAACACTCTTCTTTCAGCTCTGGTGTGCTGAATTTTTATCCTTATTTCATTCATACATGGTCGATATTAAACCAGCAGAAAAGTCAGAACAGTCTATGATATTTGCTTAGGACGGTCCAGAAAGAAAAGTAAAGGTTGTAAGTCAGAAGTGAGAAAAAAAAGATTGATGTGTTGTATGAACAGATCTGGGATATAAAAATTACGTGATGAAAACCTCTCATTTTCCTTAGTTAAGGTACATAGGCTTCTTTTGACAATATAGACCAATTGATCTCAAGACAGAGGAACAGACAGGCATGGGGTGCTATTGGGCCCATTAACAAGACTTGTACTGAATTATGTAAATCATTTAAATAGATGAGATTCACCAGATGGTTTCCTTTGGGAGAACATCTGCATTACCTGCTTGCAGCTAAAATCTTCTCCATTACTTTCAGTTGTGGTAATCTTTTTTTTTCCCATCTCCTTTCTTTATTATTATAACTATTTATTTTTCCAGGAAAGGGTATTCATTCTTCCTGCTAGCTTAGTCCTAAGCAGTGCTGCCAACTGTGATGAGAATTTGGTTTCATAACATAGTGGACAAAAATGAGTTTACTGGTTCAAAAATTGTTTCACAGATATGAATTTTGATAATTAGATGTGCATTACATTTACTATAGCGGAAAGAACCATTAGGATCAAAAAACACAGCTTGATATTACTTTTATGATACTGGCATTTAATAAACAGGTACTAGTTTTGCCACCATGAACTCTTCCAATTATAGCTGATAGAAAAAACAGTCTTACTCAACAGAACAGAATGAAAACCCCTCACTGGGAGCATTTTAGACAAAAAAAAGATGTTCTGTTCAAACTGACATGGCTTGGTGGCATCATATAGTGTTGAATACCTTGAATTTTTCTTCCAAAGGGGAAAAAAAAGAGGGTATTCATTGGATGAAGTAATACTCCAGGCAAGGAAATAGGCTGGAGTGCAATCAGCATGCACCATGCCAATATTGTGCTTCAGAAATCAATCTTAAAGTTTCTCTTGGAATCATAATTTTCTGCTGGTCTTAAACAGCAGCAGATGACGATGCCACACATGGCAGTTCAGTTATGCTGGCCAATTAATTAGCATAGCAGAACCAATCCTTATCTGTTCTCTCCCATTCTAAATGTGTCTGCTCAGTAAGTAAGCTCAGATCCTGGATTCCCTTACAAAGGTACTTAAACAAAATAAAAAATAAATTGTATTTGATTTAGACGAATGCCTTTGTAGATCTTGCCCTGTATTTTCTAGCTTGCTGCACTCCTATTGTTTTCTTCTTCTTACAGTTACTTGTCATACAGATCATACTCACTTCGATTTCTGCATGCCTAAATATATTCTTCTGTGTAGATTCTTGAATATAAAAATGCCAAAGTTTGTCCGCAAAAAGGAGATGTTGGTGATGTTTTTACGCAACCTTTTTTGTTTGTTTCATACAGATAGATTTTGTAATAAAAGAAAAGAGAGACTATATATAGATTAAAGAATCTTACCCGGTTGCCTTCAAACTTTGAGCGATCGTTGTTTGACTTTGCTGTTTTTTCTGCAAATTTCTTCTGCCTTTGAGGGCCTTTTCCAAAGAAAATGTAGTTGACAAAGGCGTATTCAAGTAAGGCCAAGAAGACAAATACAAAGCAGCCCATAAGATACATGTCAATGGCTTTAACATATGGAATTTTAGGCAAAGTCTCTCGCAGATGAGTGTTGATTGTTGTCATAGTCAGCACAGTTGTAATTCCTACATAAAGAAAAAAAAGAGCACATATCTTACAACTCTAAGCAGATCATGCTTCTTCAATTTTGTTTTCATTTTTTGGCAAATCTGCCTTGTCAGTGTGAAGAAGCTTAAAAATTTTTGTAAGATATCTCTCAGGTGACATCACTGCAAAAGAAAGTAAAATTAAAGCTTGACGCATTATTATTGTTACAATACTTCCTTCATATGATCAGGGGGAACAGCTAACAGGGGGGCCTGGCACCACTGCTGTGAGTTAACGTAGCTTCATGGAAGCACCGCAGCTGTACTGAAGATCTCCTGCACAAAGACCAAACTGATCTGCGACAGGAAGGCAAATAGTCTGCCAAGCATCAAAAAGCATGCTCTTCCAGCACGGTGCTGCTCAACACATTGCAGAGAAGTTTTTAAAATGTCTCAAAACTAATTAGGGGTCCTGATAGATAAAACTGCGTGCACATATTCAGGCAGAGCATTCATATAGACAGTGAAAGATTCCTCTCATGCAGTTTTAAATTTCTAAGACTTAAGCAGTTGGTTGAACTTAGTCCTGTAGGCCCCTGTTGTAGTGGGTGAAGAGAGACAGGGACCTTTCTAGAGCAGTTCATCCCATCTGTTTTAGACACTTGTTTCAGGAAAGGACAATATAGAAGACGGATTTGAGATGACTAGTTTAGAGCAATAGTCTAATTTCTACATAGAAAGAAGTGAGGTGAGCAGTGAGAGGCAGACAGGTATGTGCATTTGTGGAAAGAAAAAGCCAAGGAGGGAGAGCAGCATTTTTATTGTGATCGACTGGACGCTAATAAAGTATCTAGAAAACCTATAAGGTATGTCAAACCTTCATTTATTTACCTAAGGATGGACATAGCACCTGAAAATATATTACAGAGCACTGTTTTGAAAAGCTGGTAAGAAAAGCAAATTTATTGTCAGTCTGCTTGAATTCACAATAAACTGCAGGGTTTGTATCTCCGCTGGAAATTTTATGGGAATTGCAAATCACAGGTGGCTGAAAACACAGATTTGTGGAATAAGTTTACATTGGTAAAAGAGGCAAACCATTCTAATAGGTCCCCTCCATTACTATTTTCTCTGATTCCATAATTATACCATCAGTTTGTAAGTAGTCACTAAAATGCAGGCAGAAAAAAAATAAAGAACGAAACAAAATTGCTGCCATGCTATAAAGCACAGCTTCTGTTACCTGAAGAGACAGAAATAAAGACAATATAACTCAAAATCGAGCTGTCGGTTTAAAGTGTCACTCCAGGGAACTGTAGTAGTAGCCTATGAGGTTCTGTAATAGATCTTTTGTATATTTAGTAGGTCAGCATCATGCAGTTTTCAGGGCTTTTCCTCTAAACTGTGAAACAAGAGTGTGTCAGATGTTTCACGGCTTGAAATACAGCAGACACACACACAGCACAAGCTTATTTAAAAATTTTATTGGGTATAACTCACCCAGCTCTGCTGTAAAATGAGGAGTATAGCTGATACATTATTTTTACCTAGAGAAACTTTGACCAAGTCTCTAGAAAGCCTCCATGCGAGTACAAGGAACAGGGGTTAGAAGGGTGGAGGACTGCAGCAAACACTATCACATGTTTGCAGCCCAAGTGATTTCACTTGCCTGAATTAGCTTCTTTCCTTGTAGGACTACCTGCTGTTGCTTCCCATAAGGGATTCAAAGAATCACCTATGATCCACTTGTTTAATGTATCAGAAATCCCACAGATGCCTTTTAACACATCTCACTAGCATCCTACAGATGCTTACCAAAGCGTAGGTCAACACAGGACTTAGAAGCCCGCCCAGTGAGGGTTATGATGCCCACATTTTTGATGCTTGTTCCCAAGCTGTAATCTAGGTTCCAGAGATAAGACCTTAAACACCACGTGGAGAGAGTTTGGTGGCTCTCTTGGTGATCCACAAGATTAAACACACTGAATAGAAAGGTGGCTATCACTAACCAAAAAAGGAAATATATCCTCTAGGAGATCCGGACACCCTGCAGGCAAAGGCCCTTCTGAAGATCAATAATTTATTTTAAAGCACAGCTGGAAGAGAAACAGCTGACAACTCACCTATCAGATAAAAATAGGATAATCTTGTGATTACAGCCCTTTCCAAGAGTGAGAACTCATGAGACTATTTTTCTACTCACTCAAAGGACTAAATTTAGGAACTTCTAGGGCTAACTAGCAAAAACTCAGTTTTGAACAGAATGATGGTTGTGGATATTTCTCTTGAGATCAGCCCTACGTCAGCCTCTATCTGCAATGTCCATAGCACATAGTCTCTGGAATGAGCTGGCCTTTGCTCCATGCCTGGGTTTCTCTGTTGAGGGAACTACTTGTTTCAGTACAGGCTGGACAACAGACAGCATGGGCACTGAGGGATCAGGGACAGGACCAAAACATGGAAGTGAATCAGGCTCTTTCAGAGAACACAACCTTTCTGCAGGGGTAGAGTAAAAGTTTGTCTCCATGCCCCTAAGGACTGCACAGGGAATTCTTCCTCTAACAAATACCTAAGCCAGCAGGCCTTATCCTCCTCTGTACTGCGCTTTTCAGAGCTAGTTACATATGTCCAAAGATGCCATATTGCCTTTCAACTTTGATACCATTCACATCAGCTTCAGACTCATAAGAGGTATGTGCTGTTGGGAAGCACAGGGTTAAAGACAGGATTTGGGATGAGATGAGAGGCAGCAGTAGTCATAAAGATTTATGGATCCATTTAATTCTCCTTGTCTATAGCTATACCTGAGTATGCTGTTTAATAGATGATATATTTCCTGTGAGATATTTTGAAGCTACCTTCCCTTATCCAAAGGATACTTTGATCTGAAAAGGCCTTGGACAGGGATCACCAACCTGTGCCAAACCCATGTTTTTTCTGCCATGAAGTAAACGGCACTTTACACTGTCATAAAAATGCACTTGGCATACCATGCATTCTGAGAGTTAGGCAGAATGTCACGGTCCGTAGCTGATGTGCCCCTGCGCTCTGAACTAGCACATGGTTCTTGAGGTCTGTTCTTGCCACTGTCAGTTAAAGCAGCCGGGACCTCAGATGGAGGCTTGGAGCCACACTTGTATTCCCACAATGAGCTGGACTAAAAGCCCACGCTCAAGCCCTTGGAGTATGATTCTGGAGCTGGTCCCCTTGCTGAAACAACTGACAACAAGATTAATTTTGATGAGAACAAGGCTGGGACCCGCATGAGCAGCTCATGTCAGAGAGTTAGTGGCAGCTACATTCTTGCATGCAGGGGAGAACTCATCACTTTTGAGGCAATACTGGATGACATGATTTTGACGTAAATGATTTTGGAATATCAAAACATTGACATCACGTTGCAGTCTTTAATAACCTCCGAAGGCTACATTCAGTCTGACATTTTAATATCCCACTCATTCTCAGCACATACCAAGGGCAACTCTTGCTGCCGATGCATCATAATTGATCCAGAATGACACCCATGATAAAATGGTAATCAGTATGGAGGGCATGTAGGTTTGCAGAATAAAGTATCCAATATTCCTCTTCAACCTGAAGCTCAGTGAGAGTCTTGGATAGGCACCTGAGGAAAGGGAGGGGAAAACAGTGTTATTTATACTGAAGGAAAGACACTTGCAGATACTTGTCTTCAGTTTCCGTAGAAACTAAAGCATGCACATTTTATGGGGTACTATGACATCTGCAGAACAGTAGGGAAAACGCCTTCACTATATTACTGGTTGGTATTAAAAGAAACCTTGCAGTGAATATAGTGATATCCAAGCAATTTGTATTTGGGAAGAAAAGAGAGTAACTTATTCTAGATTATTGAACAGATGGGTGAGCACCAGTTAGTTTTTAAAAACAGATGCTTAGGTCTCCATGCAAAACACTTATCCAAATACACAGTTTTATGTATAGCATTTATATTGAGAGGATTAGTAACCTGCATAGTTTTATATTTATGTGAAAGAGTTGTTCACGAGATGGCACTTCTTCATTGTATCTGAACTACGAGAAACATGCTACCTGTGGTGTCAAAAATAAATTGTAATGAATCCCAGGGAGGAAAAGCCTTCAGAACAGATTCAAAGACCTCTAACATCAATTACAGCTAGACAGAATTTTTCTTCCAAAAATATTATAAGCAAAAAAAAGATGATTTTATACGTGTGTGTATATATAGGATTCATGAATTATTACAATTGGAGGAAATAATTTAATGAGAAAAATTAATAAGCTCTATGCAAATGTTTCAAACAAAACATTTTATTATTTAACTTCAAACTGATGTATTTCAAAATTGGTGTTAATCTTACTGAATATATTTTATATATTCAGAAATCTGAAACAGTTGAAAAATCATGACTTCTTTCACCAAATCCAAAGAGGATTAAATCTGAGTACAGCTGTACAACAAAAAGGTAGTCATTCACACAACATTAGTTCCACGATTTCAGTGTTTGCATTATTAGTCTTAGATATGATACTTCTAGTAGCTCATCTAAAAGCTCATTATAGTCAACAACCTAAAAAAATTTCTGAACATACTGAGGGTCCAATAGATATTAGATCCTATCCCACCCATTCTAATGCAAATATGTGCAAGATGTGATATGAAAGATTACATCTAGAAACAAAGAAAAAATTGCAAACTTCCCTTTAAATTATGTTCATATGTTTGCATATGAGCATAAGAAATTATATTTGCCCATATACACAAGAATGATGGATTTCCTGAGTGAAAAGGCGAAAGAAGAAATGGAAAACTGCAGATTTCTCTTCATTGCCTTCCTGATAGTTAGGTATAGTCAGTCATATGACAGAAAAAATGCTACATTGTTTCCAGGCAGCAGAAGCATCCCAGAAGTATCAAACCTTATGCAACTATCAAACAAACTCAAAAGAACTATCACCAGAAAAAGAAGTATCTGGTAGGTGTATTTGGTTGCTGTGATAACTTCAATCAGTAATATTTCTCCAGGATGAAACGCCTTCTAGTTTCACCAATAGACTAATATTCGTAGAATGAGAAGAATTTATTTCATCATGAAAATCAGACCAAGGTTTTCTGTTGTCTAAAGCAGTCAACATAATTTTCAGCAAAGAATCATTTAGACTTTAGCTTGCTTAACATCTTCATTTCCCAATGACCGATGTTTAATTTCAAAAGACGAATTCTCTCTTTGAAACCATGCCTGCTTTTTTGCTAACAAAGCTTAACTTTTTCATTGAACTTCTTACAAAACGGTTTCCACGGCTTTGTGTCTGCAGAATATGTAAATAAAACAGGAACATACCCTGCTATCATGAAATACATTAAAAACGTAGCAGACCTGATCATCTTTCTACAGTAAGAGCAACGCATCAGACAGAAATCTTCATAAAGCTCTGTTGCGGAAAATTATTTCATATAGTACACCACCCACATAAAGGATTCTCCATAAATATCTTCCTTTCCAAAAGCTCTGTCCTGGTCTGGGTGTCTGTAGAATATCATGGATAGAGGTGATGACTGGGAAATCTCCCATAAAATACTGATTCATTGATAAATAATCTGAAGGATTCATTCAAGAAGGTTCAGTGGAACTGAATCACTGAATCAAAACCTCTTCTTGGGCTGATCCAGTGCCGAGAACCCTGGACACATTGAGGAACCTCAGAGAAAGAAGAAAGAGAGCACTTTGCTATTGATAAAATGGTGTGGATGGAAGAGGCGTGCGTTAACAGTGGAGAGAAGTAATGTGTAACGTATGGCAGTAATGTTCAGTAATGAAATCCTGAACTGAGAAATAGTATAACAGAGCAAACTTTAGACATTTAACTTGAATGCTTCACCTGTGGCCTACATCCATTACCTCATCACCATCTCCGTCTAATGAGATAAGGTAATTATTGAAACTAGTGGGACCTGGCCTTAAAGCTGGACCCTCCAGACAGATTGTCTCAAGGCCAGAGATGTCAACAGAAAGTTGTTTCACGCACCAGGTTCTTTGCCCTGAAGCTAGAACCCTAAGAACCATACCTAGGGCCAGGGCTGTCAGTGCTGGCTGTCTTCCTGCTCTCGAGTTCGAGATGGACTGTAACAGACATATTCAGTTGTGAATCTGAAGGTGCACTGTTCCTTTTGAGATGGCCTATGACATCTCAGACACCAGCATACATAGCCCCTACATCTTTTCAATCAGCAGCTGGAGACTAAGGCATCTGCCTTATGCCATCTCAAACAGCAGTTGATTAAGCAACTCATTTTAACTGCATACACATGAGCTAGGTGTCTAAGCTTCAATTACATTGATGGGAGAGTTAGCTCATCTAGTCAGCCTAGTAAATGAAACCTGGAGAATTATCCATTTCCTAAAATAGACTCCTATTGGTGGACCAAATTTGTCTCCAGACTCCACGGCCTGTATTGACTGGGTTCCCATCAACTAAGACACTTAGTTCATATGTAGACACTGAAATTATATCCACCTTAAATCAGAGCAAGATGAATCCCAGCCTTGCAAGTCTCCGGGCAAGCTTTGAGGGTCTGTAGCTCCTGGGCAATCTAACCAAAAGTCTTGCTGGCATCACGGTTACTTACTGGAGTTGACACATTGCTCAGTTTCATAGAGGTAAATAGAATGTCGCCCTGGTTTGTGGTGATTTTCCAAGGTCAAATTTTGTTGGGAGGTCTGGATCTCAGGAAATCTCAGAATAATTTGGTCTTTGTATAGTTTAGATTGAAACTGGAACATGAACTGGTAGCTCTCTTTTTTCATACTATGCAGCCAGATTTCTCCTTTAGCTAGCTCTCCCAGAGACTACAAAAGTTTGTATTACTTTCACCTGTATTGCTTTTATGCCTTCACAGATGTTCTAGCAGCCCTGCCTGCTGCCTGCTATAATATCTCACCTCCTGCAAACAGACCACAGGAATCTGTGGGGAAAAAAAGAATGAAAAGAAGGAAGATTCCTTATTTCCCTTACTTATTTTCCCCTCTTTGTCTCAATGGCTAAAGCTCAGTGAAAAGGATAGGTCCTAACCTGCATGGAACAAAGATTGTAAGTCCAGATCTTTATTTATCTAAGAAAGAACCATCTTGTGTAATTTATTTAATAAAAATGGATTTCTTAGTGAGCTCAACAATTACACTGTTACTTGCCTGATTATGCTCAGATAATGATTTGTCAATTAAGGCTCAGTACATTTGGAGATTAATTACCAGGAAATTCTAGTTGTTAACGTTCCATCAAAATTTGTTTTTGCCTAAAGAACAGCGTTGCTGTTCAGGGACCAGATTTGTTACCCCTTCCTCCCATCTCATGTGACATGTTGATGTCTATGGTCTAGTTTAAATAGTACAGGAATAACAGAATTTGGCCTGAAGTATTTAAATCTAACAACAGTATTGAGAATGCAGGCATGAAAACAAATACTTAATCAATAACTCAGCTCAAAATATTCCTTTTTCATATATTTGGGCACTTGGTAAAAAGTAATTACTTGTTTCTGTTTCAATTTCATTAAAAGCTAGCAAGCTGAAACATCTAGCTCCAAGGCTAAATTAGTCTCTTGCTGTTTTATCCAAGTATGAACCCAGATAAAAGAGTTGGTCAGTTACAGAATTCTTATTTTAATCTGTTCTTCTGGGAAGGTTCTTTGGCTAATTGGAAATGTACTTTACAGATTGATCTTTCAGAATACAGCAAATAATTAATTTTCAGATCTTTTAAGACTACCCTCCTCTTACCAAGAGGTTGCTAATCTGGCTGTGACTGCTGTGCAACTTGAAGCTTTTAGGTGGTGTTTTACATATCCCCATTCCTGTTCAGTTTCTCAGCATTTCTGGATAACAAATATTTAGGAGGCGGATTCAGCTCACAGGTCTAGGCACTAAATTTCAGGTGTTTGCATGCAGGTACTTACACCTGGATGCACATAAGCACATGGTGTAAACCATGGAGATCTAGACGTACAGCCAGCTGATTCTAAGGATGGATTTAATTGCCTGTATAGAGGTGTCTAATGTCATTTGAGATGCCTCAGGCTACTGAAGAATGAACTTAATACTAGTTAAGTAATTAATACTGAAGGACTAGTTTGGAACATAGGACACGAGACTGTAAGATTCTGAAACAGCAGCCTAACTGCTAAGCAGTTAGCTACAGCTACAGCATCTCAAGAGGCACAAGATACCTACCTTTAGGCAACTGAATAGTGTCCTAAGAGCTATTCACTTGAAAGAATAGAGGTGTTCAAGAGCTGAATAGCTCTTTAGGCTCCATTGACAGCACTGATTTGAAATAATTTGAATATGGGCTTAATTCATTTACTGACACATAGGCATCCAGTGCCATTTTAGATGTCTTATAGCCTGTATGGCCTTCAGTTGGTATTAGAAGGACAGTCAAACCCGATTTTTCTTCTTCAGAGCAATTTAAAAACTCCTTTCTCTTCATCATGGATAAAGAGAACAACCTATTCCCTATGTCTTTGCAAATGCCTTCTAGACGCTTGAAGACTTTATTTCCCACCAAGTGTTCTTTTTTTTTAAACTACATGATCATACCTGGCTCTCCATCAACCTCATGTATTCGATTTTCTACACTTCCTACTTGCTAATTTTCCCTAGACCCTCTTCTGTTGCTCCACAACTGTCTTGAAGAGTGCTACCCATGACTACAAATACGCAGCTCAGGCCTCAGCAATGCAAGTCAGACTCCTTGTAGGATGTGGGGTTTGGTTTTTTTTCCCCAAAAAAGACGTTATTGGCTCATGTTCAGTCTGAGACCAATAGTAACCCCTAGATTTCTACACACAGAAATCTGGCCTAACCTGGTATTCCCTCTCCTGAATTTGGATAGGAATAATTAGTTGTATAAATGTTGTATTTTGCACTTGCCCATACTCACTTTTATACTTTTTTCCAGACCCATTTTGCTAATTTGGCAAGATAATTTTTAACTCCAATGCTATGCTTCAACATGCATGCAGTTCCTCCAGTATTCCTGCAGCCCTGCACAGCTTTATGTCATTATCTGTGGGGTTTTTCTCATGCTTACTGTCGCTTCTCAGTAGTAACTATGGGAACAGATATTTCCATTTGCATAAGTTACACAAGATTATACAGCACTGTTCCTCATGGAGGATAGGAGAAATAACTACTCCAAAAGCTGTTTATGGCAAGACTCTGAAGTCTTCTTTTAGTTTTATGCAATCAAAGCACACTAGTACTGAAATCTCTGAAATGTTCACTGAGATACTGTGCTCAAAGAATTAATATCTTCCCTTGAGACTTCAATAACCTAAAAGCCAAAGAAAAAAAAACATGCCTGACTTATTTTCCACAAAAATATAGAAACTGGTCCTAATTACTAGAACGATAAAAAAGTAGTGTCTTGAGAAGAAATTTGAAAGGAGTATGCTGAGTTTATCCATCAGATTCACTAGCATGCTTCAGACTTAAAATTAATTACGTGGTTTTGAGAAACAAATGTGACGTTTCCCCTGCATGGAAATACCTGCCACAAAATTTCATAATTAATCAAGCATTTTCATAATGTCCTGTACCAAAATAATAGTAAGTGCAGTATCACGTCTTCATCATTGACAAAAATTATAGGCTTCAGAAAATGGTACAAGAAACATGGAGTAATCTGTTCTCTGTGACTGTCTCATCCTACTCCCTAATGTCGTGCTGTCTTAAACCCTGAAGCATGAGACTTTTTTACTCCTTCCACAAGTTTTTTTGAAAAGAACTGTTATGAGTCTGAATATTTGGTCAGTCATAGAAATGTCTTCTCTTAGTTTTCATTCTCTCTCATATTTGTCTCACAGCTCTTTGGATTTCTCTTTTTCCTGAATTTAACAAATCTCTCTCATTTCTAAATTATTAATCATGTCTTTACTTAAATACTTCATATGGAACTAAAAGGTGGCTTTGGACTGTCATAAAAACTTCCCAAATAAGTTCTCTGTATTCTCATTGTTGTCCAAAAAGCCATTCCACAAAAGTATATCCGGTCTTGTGGAGGGGCAGGTAAGCCCTGGCTGCCAAAGGTAACACTGGCTGCAGAACGTAGGGATATAGGATTAGAGTATTGATTTCTCTTTAAAACACCCTTCCATTCACAACGATAAACAAGAACAGCAGCAGTTGGCAAACCCCCTCATATTAATTTCAGTCCCAGCAATATTTACATTTTGTTCTGAAATACAACTTGTGTTTCTGTGTACTTTGAAACAGATGCTGTGTCCAAAGAGTGGGTGAAGTGATGCTTACAAACATAATAGAGCTGTGCTTCATTTGTTCTAGTGTGCCGGGACAGATGGAACAGCACACTCCTGTGGTCTGAAGAGTACTGAAAATCTGGAGGTTCCAAATAGGGGCCCCACACTCGCTGATGGCTTTCTGTGTTGCTTTGGTCTTTTCCTATATAACATTTTCCTATGCTGCTGTCTAACATTAAGCATGTAAATCAACATTGTGCTTTGTCACCTGAAGGCATCCAATGCTGTGAGTTACCAGTCACTTTTATTACGTCTTCAATGAAACAAGGAGGAAAACCAGGGATTTAATTTTAGCATCGTAACAAAGATAACAAAAGCATTGGCTATGTATACAGTACTGTATACCCATCAGTGCAAATTAAGATATGAAAGGCATTCCATTCACTATACAGCAACAAAACAAACACACACTGAAAAGTTGTAGGGAGGTGTTCATAGAAATGGTGGGGTTTTGACCTAGTATGCCAAAACGTACTTATGTATGATCAGTAACCCTGTAGGCTACATTTAAACTGATGATTCAGAGGTGAATGACTTCATATTTATTTAGATCATAAATATTTAGGCGCCTGGTTAAGTATTACACACACATACACATGAAAAAGAAAAATAAACAAGAAATGCTATTTCATGGGCTTCTGCCTTCAGGCTTTATCAAATCATTTCTTTAGCCAAACACACAGCACAGTACTAAGACTATATATAATTAGGATTAATAAACCAGTAATTGTTGTACACAAGGAAATTAAACACTAAACGGGCAAATGACAATACTTGCCTGTGGCAAAGACAACATTCTTTGACACCAGTCTATATTCCACGATGGAGAACTGAGGAAGCTCAATCCTCTCCACGCCAGTGACTGCGTTATCTCCACCTCTCCAGTAGAACTCTATGTCATCAGTTGTGTAGCCATCTGCAGGGAAAGAAGGAGAGTAAATCAGAAATAACAGCAGACTCAAATGTGGCTTCAAACACAGTACACAAGGTTTGTCATTTGAGACAACAAAAAGAATCAGAACTGCTGGAGTGGTGTATGGTATTTTGTTCTGTATGCCTGTGGGAAGGTCTCCCAAAGAGCCATTACAGTCTACACAGGAATTTGAGGCTAAATNTTTTTTTTTTTTTTTTTTGGTACCAGTCTCCTAAAATTCACATAAGGATTAATGGCCCCAGTGAGACAGAAAATGCTACCCAATAATCCGCAAAATTGCAGATTAGCATGATTTAAGACATCCTATGCATTTAACACTGAAACCAAGTGTATATTTATGCTGATAATCACCAGGAAAAGGTGGATTATTTTATGAATACAGACAAACATTATTGGGGCAGATCTTTTCCACTTACATTAAAGAGTGTGAGTCGCACCATTTCCATTAGCTTCTCTAGTGGAGGACTATAGACTATACGCTACTATTTTCTGTATATGGCCCACAGCCTCCAGCCAGTAGCAGAAACGGAGCAGGAACTCTTGAAGTGCAAACATACATCTGAATATTGCAATCCTAGGACGTGACTAGGTAGAAGAGAGAATCTGGTTCCGTGTGGAACAGAATTTCAAATCATAAATGGGGCTGATCTGAAAGCCCAGGAGGGGACCTA
>RSEF01000001.1:155202286-155213682 GCA_003993805.1 Himantopus leucocephalus | reverse complement strand
GTGAAGCAAAAAAAGTCTGCTACAAACGTCAAAATGATCAGAGCTGTGTGAATAACCGATTTCTTGGTTCTGTGGCAGCTCTAGAAAAAAACTGAAATGTTGAAAAAATGTCTTAAGTCCAGCAAAATTCTTTGTTTCAAAGTTGAGTATACTCCTCCAGTTTTCAAATTTAAGGAGGATTTTGTAATGAAGCACCATATTGAATTTTAACTTTTATATGCAAATAAGAATATATTTTTGCTTTTTTATTCCTAATGCAGGCAATTTAGCACACTAATGATGAATTTGCAAAACATTTCAGTAATGATGAATCTGCATTTTTCGTCCAGCTCTTCTATATCAGGAGTGTCAACAATACACATATACAATCAAAACAATTGCATTAACAGCTTCACACAGCATTTGCACTTTATTTTTAAATTAATTGATTTATATATTTGTACTAACTTTCAGACAGATATAACCATATGCTCACGGTTAATCTTCAGCGTATTTCAGTCTTTTGCTGAATCATAGCCTTCACCAAAAGTATGTACATTATTATGTATCATTTCTTTATAATGGAGTCATATAAATTTCAAATTTAAATTATCTTCTGGGCCTGACTAGGTCTGCTCCTTAATGATCCTTTTCTGATACAGAAATATATAGGATATATTTCTGATATAGAAATATATAGGATATACATACAAGACATGGGTCTTGTACACATTTAATTCCAAGACAAATAATACTCTGGTGATAACTTATGCTCATAACACAAGAGGGGAAATGCCTTAAATGGACCTCTNTATATAGGATATATTTCTGATATAGAAATATATAGGATATATATATACAAGACATGGGTCTTGTACACATTTAATTCCAAGACCAATAATACTCTGGTGATAATTTATGCTCATAACACAAGAGGGGAAATGCCTTAAATGGACCTCTAAAAGCTGGAACTATGAGTGTTAAGGTTTTGCCCATGTGTTTTCTCAGTTTTGAAGCTTTCTCTTTAATCCCTTAACCTTCAGAAATGGCAGCCTTCTAATCTGGTAAACTAGTTTAAAATTCAGGGGTGCCATCTCAAGAGGAGAAAAGTAGTTAGGTGCCTTTCTTCAACTCTTTCTTTTTCTAAAGAAAAACCTGGTGTTTTTCTGAATACCTTGTCCAATTCGCCCAGAAAAGGAAGGAAAAATGCTTATCCTTAGCATATAGGTTATTTCAGACAGATAACTTCACGTAATATCTAAAGGAAGGAATTAAGCCCATTATAGCTATCTCATAGAACAACAGAAGCCACCTTTCTCTTACTGAGAAAGTGCTTTTGCAAGAAAATATTATAAATTCTTTGCAAAGGAAGAGACAGCTGTATGAGCGCAAAGGCAATGGATGAGCCAGGAGAGGAAAAAGCTCAAGGATCTGTTACTCAGAGTATGTTTTCCCTTGTGCTCCTACCAGTAGCCAGTAAGAAAGGCACACACCTGATCTTTGTCCTTCCCAGACACATCTGCGGCATGATCATGCCTTTGGCACTGCTGTCCACTCTGTGTGTTCTCTGAATACTCTTATGTTAATCCCACAATCTTTCAGAGATCAAGTATTGTATCACAGGAGGATAATTCAGGTCAACCCTCCTCCAGCTGTCTGCTGGGAGATGCTCTGGTTCCTCTGTTAGCACACATCCCAGTGGGCTGGAATAGTTACAAACAACAACTCCTCAGCTGCTCTGCACTGTAGGGGGATGTCTTCTTTGCGCTGAACGTTTACAAGTGCCCTTCTCAACCTTCAAGCAAGGTGCTAGTCACAGCGCTATTACTTATGGCGATGAATGTATCCTCAATATGATGACTACTAGCTGCTCTAGCTAAGCATATCAAGTTAGTAATAGCCTAGGGTCTTAGAGGAGAAAACTTAGTCTTAAATCTGTGATCATTGATGAACAAGGTCTTAGCAGTGATCAGCTTTACAAAGCCATACTGATTGTGCAATCAAATGATCTTGCTCCTGAATCAATTAATAACTTTGCTCCAAGTAAAACAAGCAGGCACACTTGGGCATTGCTGCTACGAGGTTCCTATCCCATGCTTTAGTACATTCCCCTACACTGATCTAGGGCTCATTTAAGATCCTGCAGCAGAATCTTCATGAGCTAAGTTATACAAGAGGGAGTGTGGTACCAGCATCTTAACTATTATGTTGTATAACTAGCTTTAAATGCCAGCCATACAGAAAACATACCCTTACAAATGATTAATTTGGCAGAATTATTAAAAATTATGCAGCTGGGAAACTTGCATTCAACTTACTAATTTCCTTATGACTTTTTAAGGAATGTATTTTTATTTTGGCCTATTCACATACTGTAGTGGTTCTGTGTCACAAGTTCCAATAACAGAAACTGCATGTTCTTGCTGAAGAAACTTTTTACACCACAGAAAAATGTATGTTTTTAATTTCATAAATATCCACTAGAAAAGAAGACACAGCTAGCTATAGACAGAAGCAGATTTACCACATTTAGTCAAAGAAAGTTGAGTGCTCAGAGGTCCCTCCTGAATGAACATTCAAGCAACCAAATTTAACTTGCACAAATGCTCACTGAAAGCAAATTTTAATTGCTCGGGCTTGTGCAGACTCCCAAGAAGAGCAGGTTTATTTTTTATGGGATGGGATGCTGCCTGACACAGCAGGACAACAAGGTTTCAAGAATTCATCATCACTGCAGTGACAGAGAAACAATTACGAGCCAGACAAAGATAAAGCGGTACACAGATACACATACATTTTGGGTGAAAGCAATACACAAAGGAAATATTTTTAATTGTTTAAAATTCCCTACTCCAGTTATCTATCCTCTGGGTACAGCTTCTCTTACTGTTCTCTGCTACTTTATTACCAGGCTGATTGCCTTTGATTATTTTGATATATTGTATAGGAATCCCACCATGGGGATGCAGCTGGGAGGTGCTGCAAAAACAACTGACAGAAGATTATCTTCTGTCCCCCAAAAGTGTGCAATATAAATCAGTCTAAGCAATATAAATACTTCCTATATGACTAGGTCACAGTCCTGATGGATAACTTGATCCTCTTCTCATCTTGATACAGAAATACACTCATCCAGAAAAGAACAGAAATAAGTGTGGTTGCCTTGTCTGACCAATCACAACTAACCCTTTCACCTTACAAACATCCATCATGTTTTATATTCGGGTGGTAACTATGTGAGTCCGTTCAGATAAAACAAATCTATTCCTTCACTCTATTTAGTTATAAAATTTAACATTGTACTGCCTGAGAACAAGAGGTCTATATACGGCAAACACAGCCAGAAAGACTCTATTTTTGATCCCCAACCTATAATGTCATTATTTCTTTTCTGGTCTATTATGAAAAAAAGCTGTTGTATCATCATACATGTTGTATGTTGTTCTGAACAAGGTGGGACAAAGTCAGTATCGTGCCCAAAGAAAAAAATTCCCCAGAAATGGGCTGAACTTCAAAAAGCTACTGCCCCATTCCCCCACCCTCACAGACTTCTGCAGCAGTAGCAAACTGCTTTCTCTGAAGTAGAGAGGAACCCTGGATAACTGAAGGTCAAGTCTTTCAGAACTATGATAAATTCTGCATTGTTCAGAAGGGAACACAGAGCCAGTGTGGCCTTGGGATCACTTTCATTATAAATTTTTGAGGAACTGCTTTTGCTCCATGGTTATTCTATAATTGGTTGCAACCCTCCAAAATTTCCCCTATTATTCTCAGTGACCCTGTGTTTTGTGGCACATAAAATTTCGAGTTCTGGTCTCAGCCCACAGGATGAATCACTGCCTCTAGATAGCAGCTTGAAGCCAACACCATCGGGATGCTCTGAAGCCACAACACAAGAAGTTAGGCTAGTGGTAGAGCAACACAAAACTCAAGTTTTAAATCAACAGAGCTAAGGCTCAGATATTTTCTTCCTTCTGATCACAATGTCCTGTATTTTGCCAAGATTTAATTTCAGACAGTTATCCTTCATTAAGTAACCCAGCTGCTTCACACCATGGCTGTCTGAACATGGATATTGTGTGTTTTCAGAGGAAAGGGAATGGAAATAAGTTTGCCACACATGAGACACTGGTGAAATCCCTGCCAAGCAAATACTATCAAGTGACATGCAATCTGCTTGTGGACATTTAGGTTTTGCAGAAGAGGAGGCTAACTTATTCAAATACAATATTTTATGACAGATAATCCTCACCTGAATAACTCCAAATGTTTTTAGTGGGACAGAAAGACTTATATACATTATTACAATCACAAGATTTCTAATCTACATCACTTTTTTATTACATTGCTTATGGGGATGGTTCTTGAGATATACTAAATGACACAAAAATATCTTGCATCATTTTTTGATATTTAACTACTTGTGGAAAGAATCCTAAACCTGCAGTGTTCCACATTTGGTCAAAAGCATGCAAGATAAAAGCTTCTTTTTGCTAAAAACAGTTAATTATAGAGACAACATTTCCTGAACGTCCTAAACTTCTTTCAAGTTTCATAATAGGCTGAGTCTGTTTTCATTTTGTGTAGAAAGATTCATCCAATTATAGTCCAAGAACCAAGTCAGGTAAAAAGCTCAACTGTTGATAAAAACCCAAAGCAGGTAAAGTAGTCATATAATCCATCTGAACCACTTTTCACATCTCATTCATTTTTATACTAGGGACTTTTTATCCCGTACTACGTTTGTTCAGCAATCTTAAGTATTATGTATGCTTAAAAATACAATGGTGGATGATGATGGAAATGGAACTTTCACTGGCAAAGACTTGTTTTGCTGGTGTAGTTTAAACCACTGGAGCAAATGGAGTAATCTGTCAAAAGAAAACAACTTTTTGATAGTGCTGAGTCTTCCATTAAGATTTTTGTTAGTGTAATCATGTTTATTAACGGAAGGATTTTTCAGCATTCCTAACCCTAAAAGCTATGACAGAAAACAAAGAAAACTTAGGTCGAGCCTAAAATACGTAGAAAGTAGGATAACATAAGGTCACTTTGTACATCTGGTTTGAAATACAACACATTGCAGTGCTGATTCCTGTTTGAAGAAATCACTGAAGGCATGCATAGTCATGGTCTTGCCTGTGGCTGACTCCATTCAGCCAGGGCTGCTTGTAGCTTTTTCATTATAGACTACAGACACATCAAGAGACAACATAAGCACCCACGTTCAATCTTACCGCCTGTATTTTGGACAAAATTTTCAGGTTTACAATTAATGTTTGCCTTTCTGCTTCCTGTAGCCACTGGGCTTTCCAGATATGGTGACTCTACAGAAACAGATAAAACCTGACTGAAGGCGCTTCTGGCAAAATTAAGAAACATCGAGTGTGTCATTTGTTTTCTACAGGCATCTTTTGGAGTTACAGGGAAGGTTACATAATACACTACTCAATGTTTGTAATAACCTTGTACCAGAAAGCAAATATCAACAACACATAACAACAGTGATTAAATCTTCATCATGGAAGTACAGACCTGAGGCCGTAAAGCACCGTTCCATCCGGGTGAAGGCGAATCATTCGATTCTTCACGGTAACGCCATGCACAAATGATTTCTTGTCATTTAAGAAGTAAGTGTCAGGCACCCAGAGTTGATCCGCCACTCTGTTATCAAGCGTGAGGTTGAGAGGTATGCCAGCATAAGCCAGCCTCTTATCTCTCCAGTACTGTTGAAAATACATAGTCAAAGTGTAATCCTGGCGAGGAAAAAAAGAGAAGCACAACAGTCAATCATACTTGGCGTAACTAGCTTATTTTACTGTCGGTTTAATTTTAATTTGAAATATTCATATCACTTCTTAAATAATTCTACTACTTCAAGTATCACTCTAGCCTAAGGCATCACTTCAAATCTTAAGAAATTCAGCTATTATTGGTATGTTTTGTCCTGCTCCTCCATTTCTTTCATTTAGTCCCCCTGACAACTACCCAAAATTATTATGTTTGTGGAACGATAAACGAGGTAATAGGTAAATACTGCCATCTTCCCCATTTTTAGAACTGATAGATGACTGGAAAAACATTCACTGTATTTTGAAGTAGTATGCAAAATTGTATCTGAAAAATAAGCTGCAAAGATGATGTCTATACATGCGCCTTCGTGTGAGACTGCACCTTTCAGTGACATAAAGATTTTCTCATCAACAGGCTACATCGGTACTTAGAAGAACAGTAAATTGCAGTAAAATCCTACTAATGTCAATGTTTGGTTTTCGTACCTTTGTCAGTTAAGGTTCACGGTGTCTGCTAAGAGCTGTGATCACTAACATAAGAGCCGTGGATACAGAAGCCTAATACATCCATTTAAAAATTCTTTATTTCATTTCAGAATTTGCTAACTTTACTTGGTCATGTTGTAATAAGGCTATATTGAAACACTTTGAAAGTCTTAGACAATAGGCTTCATTCATTAGCTTCATGGTATTATTAAAAAAAAGGGGGGGAACATTTTCAAGTTAAGTAACAACAACATTGAAAAAGAAATCAGCCATAATATCAAAATTTCCTGTTGGGAAAGAAAAACCTTTGTCTTTTCTTTCCCTCATAACTTTCAAAGTGTGGAAGGATATTTTCGTTTTTAGAAAGCCTGTTTTTATGCATGAGATGAAAAAGGCGAACATCTGAAAATAATACTTTCTTATACATGGAAATTAATATTTACAATTAAAGAAAACACTGGGTTTAGGTCTGATAACATTGCCATATTTAACAATGAAAAAAAATGAGACCGTAAGTACAGGCCATTAAAACTCTGATTTTCAAATTACAGAAGTGCTCTAAACGATAAAACTCTTCATGAAACTCTTCACAAACCACTGAGAAATTTATGTGATCTCCAAACACATTTAAATATTTAGCAGCAGGTGTGCAAGCCACAGGATACCTATATTTGCATCTGGTTCTACAAGCTGGTGATGCAAAACCCCTCAGGCTTGCTTGCTGCTTGTTTGGGAAAAGGATGCTCAGGCTTTCTAAGTACGGCTGTTGGGAATGGTCCATTCTTGTAATGGGTTTCGTGTGGAGACAACCCAATTTCAGGCACTGATCCTGCCCTGCTTCCCTCATGCCCTACAGCCTTTCCTTGAAATCAAATGAAACTTGAGCACGCCCCTCACACTCAGAGCCTTTGCATTTTTTATTCAGTGATTCATCCTCTTTAATGAGGGAGCTGCTATAGCTTTAAGAAATCAATTTTAATTGCTGAGAAAAATAAATCATTATAGATATCAATGACAAGCTGTTCCCATTATAGGAAACTAATAGGGCACCTTTGAAAACAAAAGGGCCTGGTGATGGGAGAAAGGAGCCTGTGTAGAACTGCCTGGAAGGAAGCTCATTCTTCAAAACTCAAATCCAACATGACTGCTCAGGAGAACATGCTCCGACCTTTTGGTCAGCAGCTTTCTTCGGTGGGACTAATCGTTCCTCCTCATCACTGAACGAGGTACATGCTACACTGGGTGCAGTCGCCTCGCTTCCATTAGCATGTCAAGAAGACCATATCTCTCCTCATATTCTCTGCAACCAATTTTCTGACACTGATGCATTAGAATGAATATCCTCTGCCAGCTCCGTTTCACCTTAATTAAAGCTTGTTTCCATTAATGTCCAAAATTTGTTATGTACTTGGCTTCTATAATGGTTTGCACATCAATGTCAAGAAACTGGGGATTATAAAAGCTGTGGACACATGAGCAGTACACCAAAAGCTGTGTATAAATGTACAATATATGCACAAAATAATACAAAAAAGAAATAAAGAGACGGGGTGGCACTGCACAGGATTGAAAGAAATGAACCAGCTAGCCCTAAAATATAAGAGAAGCAGTACATTGGAGCAGAAGAGAGCTTTAGGCTAGCCTCCTTTTTCCTTTGGCTTGAGATAAAATACATGTTAACAGCTAATGAATGGAGTAATTAACTAGCTAAGTAAAACATATGTAATGACACATGCAGTAATAGTCTGTCATTTTATTTGTTTATTTAACTATGGCAGGGAACAACAGAGAAAAAAGTCTACAAATTGCACACAGAAACAGCAACATCGAGCAAACATCAAGAACTTTCAGTTTCTTGACTGAAAGATAAACTTCTGAAATACATCCTCCAAGGTACAAATTTCATTAGTGCTTTCTCAATTAACCTTTACTTCTTATTTCATCTTAACTTTAAATAAAAACCACCTATCTATATATCCGCTAATGTATATGACTATATTTGCATGCGTTGAAAGCAACGATACCCCGAAAAGTTATTTAAAAAAGAAGCACATTATTGCGTGTGAAATATCAGCTCATTCCCAGTTCTTTGCTTGGTATCTACTAAGGAAAATGCTCAAGCAGCATCTTCTGCAATGGCAATGTACTATCCAGATGCACTGACATGTCTCCCTAACCCCACTCTCTGCACTTTGAACAACAGGCACGGCAGAAATAGAGTGTCTAAGAAAGCACGTGTGCTATCCCACACCTTGAAGGATCACTGTACAGTTGTGCTCTGTCAGCCTGACCTGCTCTGAAGACGATGGGATAGAAGGAATGAATATGAACCATGCTTGTTCACCATCACACTTTTTCCGATCACCTCAAAGCAAAAGGCAGCAGCAAACCCGTACTAAAACTGCACTGAAACCCCTTGGTTGTGCAAGGAGCGACGACGTGAGCAGGAAAGGCCAGGTCCCTAGGGCGGCTCTACCGAAGTCACCACCTGCAGAAACTAAGCTTATTAAAATCCTTAAGGATGTCAGCTCTCATTCTTTGATTAGCTAATTTGCTAGGCTTTGTACCCATAAAGGAAGTTTTCCCCTTTTCTACACTCCAGAGGAAAATGCAAAAGTGGTTTGAGCGTGGACTGGAAAAATGCACTAGGTATTTGTCAGGTAAAATGAGAAAACGGACTTTTACCCCTAGGTAAGCAGCCTACAAAGTTTATTAAGGGCTACCTTCCTCCAGGGGAGCTTATGGTGACTAGCTCTGATATAGAGGTCAAAAGGGTAGATGTCTAAAGCTAGAAGAGATTAATCCCGCTACTGCTACTGTATTAGGGTGCTATTATATGTCAAAGATGACACAGAGTTGCCAGCTTTAGGAAATTCTAACTACTGCACAGAGCAGTGGACAATTTTCTCAGCAGCAAAGACCTCCATAAATCATGTTTTTTTCCTACACAATACCATGACACACCCAAGGTCCCCCTTTCCCCTCTCCAGTTCCTCACAGTAATAGACGCTTCAGGTCGAGAATGGCAATAAAATCACTCAAAGCCCTGACAGAAGGACAAACACAGTGCTTCTGAAGCATAGGAGAAATGTCCTCAAAATGGGAAAAGCTTGGCTGCAGAAGCAACATGAACTTTCTTTTCTGTATTCAAAGACCATGGAACATCCTAAAGGATAAAGAATGGTGACAAGCATCCTTAACTTTCTAGCACTGCCACAATGCCACTAACGTAAGAAAAGGCACACAGAAAGGTGTGCTGGGGTTTTTTCAACAGTTTTTCCTGGGGAAAAAAAAAGAAAAGAAAAAACTCAAATAGTATATAATACTTGGGAAGGAATTTAAATAGAATGGTAGAGAGGCCTCTATCGCAACTTAAGCAGAGGATAATATATCTATATTCTTTGTGTGTATTAGCTGTGATTTCAAAACATCTGAAGCAAGAATTACAGACTTACAAATATTGTAAGATGCGAACCATGTGCAAAAAAATTTTTCAGCATTTTCTATACGATATTTGTCTCTTCACAGACTGAACATATCATGTAGGAAACACAACTATGATTTAAGTACAAAGCCACTTCAGGCAGGCAGAATGTATTACAGCGTGCTACTCTACAGTACCTAATGCACTGACTATAGGACTAATGAACAATAAATACTAATATGCTGTAATACTAAAAGCAAACGATAATTTGTTTTCTATTACAGGGTTTGTTATCTTTAGTTTTTCTCTCCTGCACTCAATAAAAGGGAAGGAAAAATTAAAAAATATCGTTTACTCATCAAAATAAAATTAACAGTATTGTAACAGCAATAATGCTCTAAAACTGACTATCACTGTTTACAGTCTTGGTGTGTTATGTATCAAGGATGTTAAAGTTTTCCATTAGCTGTAAAAATGTTGTGTTTCTTCAAAATGACTACTAGATAGAACACTATAATTAATAATTATGATGGAATACTGTTAATATGGTAGTTAATAAAAAGAAATTATTCATGAAAAACAGATAAATATATTGAAAATCACTGTAACTATTGGAAAAAGTTATACAAAAAAGAACTATTCTGCTGTTTGAGAGGACAGCCTTGTATCTACTTGAAATGCAGATTCCTGTCTTAGATTTGCATTTGAATCTAAATTCACATCCTGTTTTTCTTGACCAACAGACAAATGTGATTATTACCATTGGCTTTTGGATTATTTATTTTTGATGAGTTAATAAAGTAAATACTCATTCAGTGGGTAAACAGATGTGCTGAAAATCCATGCCTTAGTCTCTGTATAACTTCAAGGTTTCTTCCCTCACCTTCCACATAATTTCAAAAATTAGATAGGGCTGCTGCAGTGTAAGGAGCTATTTCTGAAGCGTTGATGATTGAGTTACATTCTTCCCAATCAACCCAAAGTGAGTTGCAAAGCCAAACTCCAAACTCATGAATCCTATGCTTTGACAACATAGCTGTAAATCTGTCCCCGTACTATACACAGAAGAGACCTGAGAAATAGATTCATGCATACATTAATTCACATAGTTAAACATGAATATAATAAATATGTATTCAGAAAGGCTAACCTTAGGAAGTCAGAATTTACCAGCAATACTAGTCAGTTGTGTGAGATGATCACTTAAACATTCTTCTCAGCATTGAAAATTTTCTAAAAGCTTCAGCAACTTTCACATTAAAAAAAAGTTCATTAAAGAAAAGATTTATTAAAGAAAAATTTACATTACATTTTACCTGTTGACATTTTGATTTTCCCAATGTCTAAACTACACATTACTTATTTAATTGGAGAAAATCACCAAACTCTATTCTTCTGCAAAGTCTTCTACAAGAAAACTCCCTGATTAGAAACTCTCTGGTGTTAGATGTAGTTCATGAGCAGCCTGAGTGAAGGAGATTTGTGCAGGCACACAGAAACACACACATCCACCCTACCCCACCAAAGCACCTTCCTCTAACATTTCTTGGTCTACCTGCTGTTATACTCAAGATTCATGTCACCTGTAAGATCCTGATCCAGGCTTCTCTCTGGCACCACTCAAAAACCCTATAATAATGACCGGTTGAAAACATGTCATGTCTGACTAATCTGATTCTATGATGGTGTGACTGGATGGGTGGATGAGGGGAGGG
>RSEF01000001.1:155154293-155187861 GCA_003993805.1 Himantopus leucocephalus | reverse complement strand
CAGCCTTCTGGTGTGTCAGTCACCCCTGCCAGTTTTGTGTCATACAACCAATTCTACTGTAACACTAACTTCTTTCCATATTAAAATAACAGTCAATTATTCTTGTGCCATCATCCTCTCAATGCACTTGAAAACACTCAAAATTCGAAGTCTCTCATTGGCATTCCAGCACAAACAGGTCATGAGCAGCCTGAAACCTTACCCTTGATGGAGAACTGCATCTAAAAAGATGTGGGCATTTTTGTTTGAGCAGCAGAAGGGTGAAGAAGATGAAGATAGCTCCCTTTGTGGAGACTGTGGAGAAAATACCAAAATGAACCAGCCGCAAAAGACACAGCTGTTTCCAGAAGATGAAATGCACAGAGCAAATGTGACAGAAGAGGAAGAAGGGGCAGTGGCAGGATGCCCAATGTGAGAGTTCTGAATCCAAACTTACTGGCCAAAAAAAAAATATTGCTTGTCTGTACTTAAAAAAAAAAAAAAAGGAAAAATGAGAAAGATGTCAGGAAAAACAGAAAAGGAAAAGTAATGTCACTACAGGACACTGAAGGACATGTTTTAGAAACTTACTGTAGAGATGCATTAGCAATTACAAGCAGAAAGAGAAGAAATAAAATGAGTTATAACATTAAGCAAACATGGAATATGATTGGAAAGTCAAGCCTGGGGCTACATATTTATCTAAGCATTGTTCAGTCTTGATCAAGGAAACCCAAACCTCTGGATCCAAATGACACCAAAGATCGAATGAAAATATATTGACAATAGCTAGTGCTGGTTCAGACCTAGACAAGAGAACTCATGAGAGGGTTTAACTATCACATATGTCCACAGGGAATTCTTTGGTAATAATTATGGAAAGAAATAAATTCAAGCATGGTAGTTTGCCTTAATAATAGCCAATGCTAAAGAAATCTTTCTAACCACATCAGCACAATTAGAACTTGGGGAGCAAGGAAGGGCTGTTTTTGTTTGTGGTTTGTTTGGTTTTTTCTTTTAACTGCTGTGTCTCTGACATAATTATTAATTATTCAGTGCAGGGCTCTACTGGAGAGAAACGTCAGTCTGTTTCAGATGACCAACCGCTGGAATTCCAGCCCACTGCTAATCATTTGTTCATCCTGCTTATTTGCAGCCTTGATCTATTCCCTCTCCATGATCTTCCACACTCTTTTTGCTGTTCCCATCCTTGTGTTCTTGGCAGAGAGGTGGAAATTTCGAAGGCCAAGCATGAAAGGAAGCAAGAGGAGACTATTTTGAAGTCTCTCTTTCTCCCCATGCTAAGCTCAGCAGTTTTATGGCTTCTAACATGACTTCTGTACTTACCAGTTGGGGTACCCTCCCCTGTTTCTGGAAAGAGCCATTTGGACTGGTATCTTGTGCCCCTTCTCCTTATCTGTTTGTAGACAAAGGTACCAGTGCAACAAACTTTGGAAATGTTTGCTGTTCACTGCATCTAACGTCTGGGAGGTGGGGAAAAGGGAATCTGAATAGCATTTCAACCCAAACATGTCTACAGATACTTTGTATTGGCTTAAATCTAATTGTAAACTTTAAAAAATCTAAACAAACAAACCTTCACTCTCTCTTCACAGTAGGGAGGCTTCACAGGAGTAATAAGTGTACTCTCAGATATTCTTGTTTATAATCAAGACCAAAATGCTAAGCTTCATAGGCAAGTTCTATTATATAAATTAACTTAAATAGTTCAAGCTGGCTTAATCTGTATTGAAAAGATCTCATTAGTATGTACATTCTTCACACAAAAAGAAATCTGTCTACAAATGCAGGGTGTATTTATGTGTATAATTAGTGTAATTGTAATAGCTGCAAAATGAAAATCTGTAGAAACACTCTAGAAAACATGGAGTAACCAGTAACAATTATCATTCCTATTGATATAATGTGCTGATTGAAGAGCTCCCTTCTAGAGACTTCTAAATGTCTTTAGTTTTAGAAAGACCACGAAAAAACAGACAGCTCAGATCCTGTGCACCGCAGGTCATTTCTCTAAATCTAGTGCAGGTTACACGAGCCAGATAGCCAGTCCCGTACTGAGTGTGGTTCACAGCTTAAATGAAATATTTCATTCTCCTTAATGAAGTCTTAAAGAGCACATCAGAAACACAGTTAAGGCACCAATGTTGAAAGGTGATGAAGAACTTTTTTTTTTATTTATAAGCCTGGCCAAATAAATTCACACTGCCCAAAACATTTCAGTACATTCCTAACTTTATGCCTAGGCAGAGGCCACACGGAAGAAAAGGGGACAACGTACATGGTGCAAGTTGAAGACACACCTAAGCGAGCTGCTGAATAAGACCTAAATTACACCCTTGCGAGGAAGCTCAGCTGGGAGGCCAAAGTCATAGAATAAATTACCACTTCGCCCTCAGACATGCCTTCCTCCAGACACAAACAGAATTATATCAGCGGGGAATGGGGAGAATTTTACATTGGTGACAAGATAGGTGCGATTTTCTGTCCAACCTAGCGAGAGCGATAATACGGCAACCCCTTCCAATACTCTCGCTTGCTCTACAGGAGTCCTGGGCTTCTGAAATGAGCTCCTGAGCAGACCTCAGCCTGGCTTTCCACCTCCTGTGTAATTGTACTGCTTTTCAGGATGCTAATGTCATGGTCTTTAACCAAATTAAAACTTGAAAATCCACAGACAAAATGCTGAATGGTAATTTTATTCCTGATTTGAAGAGTTGTTTGCTGGAACTGGAGAAATGTAGGAGGATAAAAACCCTCTCAGAAGAGTGGGACAACATCTACTAGTAAGACCTTTGGAAAACAAGTACCATTCAGCCAAGCATCTAAGACCTAAGGATAAAATTCTCAAGCATAAATGACTGAACTGTACCTTAAGATGGGAGACCCACTCCCTGACTACTCTCTTCAACCTATCTGTTCATTATGATCTACGTACTCAAATGACATAGTGATCAATAAATTAATGGACATCTTTTTTAAATAAACTGGTTTTGGCCATAAGGTCTTTTCATCTAACAATGTTCTATCACATCAGCAGCTGCAAAAGAATAAACCAAGGTATTTCCTCAGACAAGCCTCTCGCTTCAGGCTGACGCCCAGCTGAGAGGTGGCCGATTCCAGGACAGCACAGTCCACCAGCGGATGGGTGATGCAGAACCGCTCTCCTGCTGCTGGAGCCAAGCTGGCACCAGTGAGTCATACCCTTCCCTGCTGTGGGGGCGGTGGGCTTGACGTCCAGGAGGAGGATCTTGCTATTGCTAGGAATTGGGACCCTTCGGCCGCTTCCCATCCTGGCACAGGACTGACTGCTGGTACCTGTCCTGTGCATCAACAGGAGACCGCAGCCCTCAGGGCTACTAGTCTGGTTCTGCTCCCTTCACAAGCAATGAAAATTGCATTTTAAAACTATACAGATACACACATGTATATCCAAAAAGATGATGGCTTTTTATGCTACTGATGAGTAGCCCATAGGTCAGCCCCCATCTTTGATATCTAAGATGACAATATTAATATTTCTATTATCTTTGAGAACCAGGGTACAAAGCTACCCTGAGGAGTTTTACATTATTTTCTGCACATTGTATTACCGGGTTTATATTCTAGTAGAAAACAAAAGTCATTCTTTTGCTGGCATAGTCCAGCTTGCAAGAGGAGATCAAGCACATTGTGTGAACAAGAATTCAGAGGAAAAAAAAAACAAGTCTAGCTGTTTGATATGATAATTAATTTACCAAAACAAACAGAAAGAAAAAACATTTGGCAGGTGGTGATGGACTTAGTGCTGCTGCTAGCAATTTTTAGTTTACTTTCAGAAAGAGCACGTCCACTGCATAGTAACCTTGAGTTCACTTTGCCAAAATCAGTGGAGAAACAGTCTGTCAACTGCGATAGATGTAGCTGGACTAGGGTACTCACTTTCGAAGTGGTGAGTTGGCAAGGCTTGTCTTCTGTTTGGGGGCACGGGACAGGGCATCACTGTTCATATTTGTCTCTGCCTCTATTCTGCGGGTTGTCCTCTTTTCTTTACACCAGGCATATAAAGTGCTAAACAGCAATCGTCTAATTTTATCTGAGCATTTATGTTTAACAAGGTCTGCATTGTTCTTTCCTGTACATTGAAATGTATCATTTGCAAAAAGAAAAAAAAAATCTTACATAAAAAAAAGGAACAGGAAATGGGGGCTGAAGAGGGGAAGGATTACAGAATAAAAATTAAAAGGAAAAACACACCAATATGGCTTGACCATCTAAAACAATCCCCCAGCTGAGAACTCTTAGGTTCCCTACAAATAGAGTTTCTCCTTTGTACGTATTTCATAAATCATTATTCTGCTGGCAAACAGTATGTAAGCCGTTAAGCTCCTACAGATGTTGTATCTACATCAGAAAAGAATGCTCTATTTTTAGCCACAAACATTTTCTGGTTAAAGAAAAGCAAAGTAAAGCCATGACAATTAAACCTAATAGCTGTGCACAGCAGTCTTGTCAGGCTGCCTCTCTATAGGTGAATGGAAAATGCAGGGGGACTAAAAGCTCTGTAGTTGAAGGAAATTGCACAACTGAGATGCTTCTCTGATTTGGGATTTTTAATCTGTTTTTTAGGAGGCAGAAGCTATGAATTGGAGATTTTCTTCTAATAATAGGGAAAACATTTCAGCGAGGTTTGTTCCTTCGATCCTATACCTTATTCCTGTAGAAATACAGTGAGTTTCCATTTCTTAGAGCATGTTCTGCTATAGAAGAGAGGAATGAGAGGAAGATGTAATCATTCACCATTTGGCTCTTTGCTTTCCTTCCAAGGTTCTTAACTCCACCTCTAGTCTTTAGATCCTCAAAAAAAAAACCCAACCAAGCAGACTAAAAAAACCCCCAAAACCAAAAACAAAACACAAACCCAAAAGAAACCCCTAACACAACAAAATGCTTGTTCCTTTTTCAGATATTGCAGACATTTCTTATTAGCAGACGTTTCTTTGGCCCAAATTTGAGAGTGCTTGGTAAAGCCACTTGTAAGATACGAGACTCAGGATAAATAGGTGTTAATTATGTTTTGAAGAGTCTCTTAGCACTTTTTGCCATGTTGCATCTCCAAAAATTGTCTGTTCTGGAAACTTCAAATAAACCTCATCTGAAGTGAGATGTAGCTGAAAGGGGCCATTAGAAGAAGCAGGAAGGCATTCTGGGATATTACTTGTTGGTAATTAGGCAAGTAAGAATAATATTACGAGCTTTGAAAGATTTTTAAAGGATGCGAAATAACAAAATAAGATTTGGAGTCCTAATCCTTATTGTTAACCACAGGTGAATGCAGCTTTGGAGAAAACAATGTCTCTCTTCCACCCAGTTGAGAGACCTGGCACAGAAGTTTTACAGCCAGCAGTGCCTTAAGATGACATTTTCAGGATGACACTAGTGCCTGAATTAGAGAAGCTACCTTCAGGTTTGCAGTGGAAAAACACAATCCCACTGAACTGGAAGAGATCTAGCAGGTCAAGACATGGACCTTATGCTGCACGGGGTATAGCACGTCTGGCCCTTTGCGCCTTATGTCTAAAGAGATGGAGCCAAGAGCTCTTCCAGGTGCTGCTATGAAGGCCAGAAAATAGTCATGGCGCTTACCAGCCAGGCCCCTGAACAGGACACTGGGGACCAGCGCTCAAGGCATGTCTTGGAGTCTTTTCTCTGAGGATGAGGTATCACAGTGCTTCTGCTCCCAGGCTGAGATAAGGGTCAGCTGTACCTGGAAAAAAATGGCTGATAACTGGCAAAACCAACTGAGTTTGGGGCACCTGTGCAGGTTTTTCCTTTTTGGGAAAGTATGATCAGCAACAGAAGGTTTCCCAATGTATGTTTATAGGGATGCTGGAACTGGATATTTAAAAAAAGGGGAAAAAAGGATTTCAAACAGCAGCTAACACAAATATATAATCTCAAGATTTGCACATTAGGGTTCTCTCTTAAAATAAAGGAATAGAACCAATTTATGATGTCCGAACAAGCCTAGGCTCTCTCGTAGGTCTCTGGGAGTCTTTTCTGTATACAACCAGCCTGTTCTTACACTCCAGCCATGGTCAGCTTCATAGAGAGAAACACCATTTCTTATGATACTCTGTCTTAGTCAAATGGTTCGTTTCAAGATTGCTATCACAAAGATTTCATTTTTCTTTTCTTCAGAGGGCATACACTCTACCCACTCAAACCCTGAGACTGAAGTATCTCTTCATCTATAATAAAGGCATATCACAGCAGTGACAGATACAGATGCTGCGTTAATAAACACTGAGGACCACAGCCTTATTTGTTACAGCTTTGTATCTCTGAAGGTCTGCAAGGAGGGAAAGCAGAAATCAATACAGGCAGACGGTGGGAACACCAAGAAACTGCCGAGGTGGATGTACGCAGCTCTCCAAAGGCTGGGGGAGAGGCACGGGAAATGGAAAATCATGAAGTAGTATAGAGAACCCACAGACCCATGAAAACTCCTCTTCAAGTATTTTGTCCCAGTGTCTTGCAGAGAAAATATACAGAAAAGAAATTCCTAGAGAAAAAAAAAGTCTTTATTAAGCTAAAATCATAGTTCAGAACATATTTCAATAACTAAAGGTAATACAAAAGTATTTCACCTGCAGTGAAATCATCATTAAAAGAGGAGGAAATTGAATGTGAAATACAACTAAAACTCACAGATACAAAAGCACTGAAAAGCATGTTATCCAAACAGCTCTGGGTCTGTCCAAAAGCCACTCACGTGGAACAACACAAAAACCAACAACAAAGTAAAACCCAGTTCAGTAACCCTGAGATACCCTTTCTCGCCAGAACAAAATGGGTTCATTTTCATCAACGATACAGCAAAATAGAATTATTTAAATTCAACTTTTAAATCTTTATACTAATACCATCCTCTGGGATCCACAGAGAGCTCACAACAGAAGCTGTAACTTACACCAGCTTGACTGAGGGCAGAAGATGGAAGTCAACCTTCCACAACGTTTTATTGTGAACCCTTCCATTATGTTACAGAAGCTCAGCGTGTCACACAAAGGCACAGAGGTTATGTGAAATAAGACTTGCACGTATCTATAAAGCAGCAGAGGGAGAAAGAACCTGACCTTAAACTGTTAATTTAACAAAAATACAATTGTGCTTTTCAGCCTGAAGCCAGTGTCTGAGGAAAGTACGCTTACATAAGTACAGTAATAGAGAAAAATGGTTTCCATGCAACATAGCTAGATAATCTATCTGAATAAGAAGCTATTTTTAGTTTTCAAGAAAAATGACTTCTTCAGATGAAAGCATCGCATCACTTTCACTATACTCAAAAATGACTTCTCGTCAGTCATAAGTATAATGTGTGTCATCTATTTACATGTTTTGCATAGATCTGATATTTTACCTGATACATTTCTTAAATGCTAAGTTCTACTAAAATACATATAACTTGTCCTTGATAGTAGACTATTTTATTCCAGTAGGTTCTGTTTATTAAAATGAATAAATACAAGATTTTCCTTGAAGACAATGGCATTGTTATGTGCTGTGAATAGAAGTCAGTGATGTTTCTGTGATACTAATTGTGATTTTTAAAGACACGGGTGTAATTTCCTTGTAAACCAATCTCTCACAACAGTACTGTACAATAGCGTAATATAGATTTTTTTCCCAGCTTATCCTTTAAGGACCTCTCTTTGCCCATTTAAAAATTCTTTTGCTATGCTGAATGCATGGCACTTACACGCAATGCCCATCACAACAGAATTCAGAATACGCTATTAATTATGTCACTGATTTGTATTAAGACAGGATTAATTTGAAACAGGACCCCACATCAGAAGTCCCTAGCCAGTCCCTAAACCAAAGTACTTACTATATCACGAAAAGTTAAAGAAAAAAACAACAAGCAGAGAGGAGAGCACGACAGTGACAGAAGTCATATTAGCGTCACAGAAAGAGAGTGCCACGCTTTCTATATATAGATACATAAGGCAGGATGACAAAAGAAGTGGGAAGGCAAAAATGGCAGAGGAGAGGGAGCACAACAGGAGAAGGCACGGTAGAAAAGAGTAACACATTATAAGCAATTGGCTTAGGCAGACAGTTAGTGGACGGACAGATGATCATACGTAACTAAAGTTCTGCGATTCCAGTTGTAACGTGACAACTCAGCAGTGCTTACCCTCAGCCCAACCCACTAGTGAAGTAAAACCACCTAGGACAGCAGGCAAGTGGCTTTAACCAATAAAGTTTACTTTAGGAACAGGAATGCAGGATCATGAGTACGGTTACTTGATGCTGAGGAACCATCCAGCTTCTCATTTCGTGAGAGCAGCTCTGTGTCCTCAGCAAGAGCAGTTGGTTGGTTGAGCTAAGGGCACCATCACCCCAGGTTTGTTCGTGTATACTTGTGTCTCGCCTTTACCAACAGCTAGTGATGGCCACCATGACTGTTCACATTTATGTTTTTCCATGATGGTCAGTTCTGCATGTGTGCGTTAGGAAAATCATGGACTTAGTTCATATATATTCAGAGATAATAATGCAATTCAACACTACCAACTTATTCTCCTGGGAAAAGGAAGTGTAAACACTTTGTTTACAGCCCAAACTGAAAAATAATGCTGGCTATAGTCAGTTGACATTTGCCCAAAGCATCTTCATGTGACAAAGGAAAACTCACTCAAACAAGGACAACACCACAGTAATGAACAAGCAGATGAGATGTATTGCCCTAATAACACTGTAGTTAGGATGGGGTTTAAAAATGGAAATACTTTTAAAGGAAAATGTGATGGAAAACTTAAACCCAAAGCAGTGACTATTTCTAGAAGGGAAAGCCAGAAACCAGAACCCCTAAAGATGATGTATTTCCAGTTCTGGGAATATTTCAAGTTTTGTAAAGTCCCCAGATTGCTCTCTCATGCTAACTAAAAATCTCCTAAAACCAAAATTGAAATCATACTCCCATACACCTATAAAAGCTTGTTTCAGCCTTCTGTGTCTGTATTTCTCTATCATTGCATGCTGCCCCTCAGTTGTGCCAATGCAACTGATAGAGAGCTTCTTTGCAAAGCATGTTAGTTGAAAAAATAATTGACATGGCTGTACAAAGCACTGCACTGCCACGACCATCAGGTCTGCACAGCTATGGAGAAGGCAAGAGAAGTGCATGGGGCCACGGGAAGTTAAAAAACAAAGTCACCTTTGCTAGTGGAGAAAATACTGACAATTTGGCATCCTCAGTTCCCACAGCAGTGAGTCCACTTTGCCCTGGAACAAGATGTCAATGCATTGTCCTTAATTTTTAAATCTTTTGTGAATTCTGGTATTGCTTCACTAACACAAAATTCAGAAGGATGGTATATGTTAAGCAATCAGGCTTTGGCTTCTGTTGAAGGGATTAGAAAGATAAATTGTTATTTTCAACGGTTTTCGTATCAAACACACAATGGAAGGGTTTTTTTTAATCTTTCTTTATGTTGTTTCCTGTGTTTTCATAATAAAAATTCCTACCAAAGAGAGTATCGTTGATACACCAAAGCATCACAACACTTGTAATAGCAATGTAATAAAATTTCCGAGACAGATAAACCTGGAAGGAAAAATAAGAATCAAAATGAAAAAAAACACCCTCTATTCACAAACCAGTAGAGAAGAAAAGAATAAAGCCTAAGGTTTATTTTACAAGATAGTATTTAGAAGTGTATGTAAGATACAGATGAAATATGTAGAACACATACATTATCTCATCTGAAAAGTATTGCCTCCAGGGCCTTATTTTTAGGCATCAGCCTAGGATGAAGGATGAGCTCGACAAAGGATATGTAGCTCTGCAACACCAGAGTTTGACTGCCACCTGGAAGAGCAAGAGCCAGAAAACTCTGAATAACCATTTTGTGCATGTATGGGGAAATCTGTTTTCATGAGTAATGGGGCATTCAGGCAAAACCTTTTAGTGCCCTAACACCCTTGAATGTGTAGCAGGGGAACTAGTAGATGGGTACGGTGCTTGGTTGCCTGGGAACCTGGACAAGAATGATGCATCTTTGTGGATCTTTCCCTGCAAGTCTTGCAGAATTCTTAGCAAGACACTCCATCAAGAAGTGTGTGTCTTTATGATATACATAAAAACTTACATTAGCAGCTGTAAATTCTTTTCTTACTGCTAATGTTATTCACCAGGTCTTTATTTAAAGGGTTTCTGTTTTGTTTAGTTCCCTTTTTTTGAAGTTCAAACAGTACATTTTAGGTATTTCAGCTGGGGTCAGCCTGAACACTGCTACAGCAATTGCTGGCACAGTTTTTGACCGAATGTGTTTGGATTGAGACAACTTGGTCATTTAATTTAATTAAATTTCTCTACTCTTCTCCTTTTTCCATCATGTATAATTTAAGCCATGTGTAGAATCTTAGATTAATGCAGCAGTGAGAAAGCAAATCTTCCTACTGGCAATTTCTTTAAGCAAATCTTATAGTAGTGTTAATAAAGGGAGTCAGGGACTGAATGAGAACAATCTTATGTTTAATAGTTTTTCAAACATTGTACATTTAAGGAATACTAAGAAATCTTAATGTTAGTATGTCAGTGGTGTTACTTTAGACTATATACTCTTCAGCTGGCACCGTCCCCAAGCATACTGCTGATAAAGCACAATATCTGAAATCATTATGCCACTAACACACTTAGGATGTTGGACTAAGCAAGCTGATTGCTATTATTAGCATTTGCCTTTTGATGCAAAATAATAACTCAGAATATAATTCAGTGCTCTAGAAAAAAAAAAAAAAAAAAACCAATTTCATCTGTGGCTCAATTCCAGTGAATATACACGAGGAAGACTTTGGGCCAATTCATCAACTAAATCTGTTGTATTACATGTGTTCACTTAAGTGACAATGACTTTATTTTGAAAAGTGCTGAAGCAGCACAAAATAAGCAAAGAATCTGTATGCAGCAGAAACTACAATTACCTGAGGTGCTCCATGAAGCTCCAAGTCAATCTTCTTCAGCTGTCATAGAGAGATTATCATGCAGAATTTTCTGATATTTTGCTCTTAGTAAAATAACAGCACACAGTGAGGTCTTGTTTTGGGTTGGGGTTTTTCCCCCCTGGTTTTGAAGGCTTATGTGTTCTAAAACATTATCATTCTGTTGTGCTGTAAAAATCTTGCCTGTTGCTGTTCTGCTATGGTTTTGGTTCCCTATTTCAGTCTTGGAACAAATGAGTCTTCCTGCAGCTACCTAGCTGGACTACACCTTTCCATTGAATACTGAGAAAAGTGAGGGCACCAGTACGCACTCCTGCATCACAATAATCATAACAGCAGCCACTTTTGCCCACAACAAATCTTCTAGGATCAAAGTTGCCTCCTTGCCTCCCATTTTTAAAGGTGGGAGTAATTTGTAAGCAGCATTCTGCATTCTGGCACAATTTAGTTGGAAACCTATTGGCTTCCCCTGCAATCTACGATTCGGCAACAAGGCAGGTAGCATAGCCAAGTCTGAAAGGCTGTTCATACAATCCATTTAATTCCCTTGCGCGCACATGTAGCCAATCCCAATCTATCCTTTAAAACTAAAAAAGAAGAAAAGGATTAGGCAAATACACACACACGCTTGTATTAGGAAAATAGAGAATGAATGTTACAACCAGCAGAAACAAATTCAATGAACATCACTGAACGTTTCTTGAAATGTATAATATTTACTATTCTATGTGTTAAACAACCTAAAGGATGTTTTAAAAAGAAAAGAAAAATTAAGCACTGTGCATTTATAGCATTAAACAGCATCTAATGCACTGAGGACATTCCAGCTCCAAAAGGGTGGATGAGCCCCAAACCAAAAAAGAAAAATCAGATCACCCATGATCTGACAGGCCCAGAAAATTTCATAGCAACATATGAAATTCTGTTGCTTTCGACACAGTTTTAGAGGAAATTCTATCTGCCAGAATGAACAGAACAATAATTAAACTTATTACGGTGACAAAAGTTTTCTACTTTTCATGCTATTGGTTAACTGCTGGCAAAAATTAGTTTATATGTCTTGCATTTTTAAGAGTGATCTACGTCTATTGCCCTCTGGACAGTTTGGGTCTCTTAAATTACATCTACTGACTAAGAATTTTAATAACTGTTTCAGTGATTGATACTTTCCGGATCATTAGGAGCTGAATACAAAGAAAGCAGTACTGCAGTGTTTACTATCAAAAAATGATTTTAAGTAAACATCCAAAAAAAGAAAGAAGTCTTCTTCAGTGGGACTAAAACTATCTGGGCAAAAATGATCTCACTTTTTTTTTTTTTTTAAACAAAACAGACGTTTCCTAACGGGATTTGGGGAAACGCTTCACAGAGAGTGACAGTCAGGGCACTAATTATATTCTGAACAGGAAAGCAACCAAAGGCATGGGTGAGAGGGGGAAGGGGCGGGGGCAATCTTTTAATCCAAATTGTTTCACATAGGGATTACACGATATTGCACAAACTTGCTAAAGTTACATAAGAAAATTGTAGGGAAGGCTAGACTCTAGCATCTTCATTCTGCTACAGGAAGCCTATCACAAGCCACAAAAGCCCCAAATATAAAAGGACCAATCGGTAAGGGTAGGAATATCAGAATCAGATCCTACGCTCTTCCCAAAGTGAAATCTTTTACTGTTTTTCACTAAAACACAGACTTTACTTCCAAAAAATTGGAAGAAAATTTAAGAAAATCCCAGAAAAGTTGTTTTTTGAAAAACACATCCCCTAGCTATTTGCAAATATTTAGGTGTTAGCTAACAATTCTCTTAAGTTTTTTCCTTTTGGGTAAATTATTTTTTTGTAAATTTTTGTGAAAAGTCGTGGTAAAGTAATAGAGAGAAGCACTGAATTTACTGACTACTGGTCTGATTTCTTGATCCCTAAGAAGTTTGGTGTTTGGTTGTGAAGAAAGCTACAGTCGATAGTTGATATCAGAACAGAAACTATACCATTTTAACCACAGTATGCAGAGTAGGGGAAAGGGAAGTAAGAAAAGTCAGCGAAGTTATTATAGAAACTCCAGTCAATGTAGAGAGAAGGTGATGGCCATGTCTGATCACACTCCTGACTACTTAAAACATGCACTGGATGACACAGAGAACTGGGATTTCCACAGCACAACAAAGTTTGAGAGAAGCAAAATCTCTGACAGAACAGTTTTTCTACCTGGTGTATACATTAGAAGGTCCTCTAGAACTTGAGCCACCATAAATATCAAAATCACAAAGCGTTAACTCTGAAGTAACAGAAACAGCAAAAAGATGGGTTAGAACAATCCATCAACATCACGAGTACTGATCAGCAAAATATCCCACACAAATTCCAACACCCACGAAGGAACGCAGCCTTGTAAAAACCCGTGCTTCTAATTTGAAAAATTTGTCTTCATTTGTGCAACTGCTGAGCAGGCATTAACCTCACTACTCCAGCTCAAATGGAATGCCTGAACCACAGAAGAGTATGATTTACAGATTTTACCTCTTTGCTGGGTAAGAGTTCCCCAGCTACAAGCATGTTCTTGAGGTATGGTGTGCACGGTGAAGGATGCAGCAGCACGCATTGGCTCATGCACCATGAAATGTTCTGCAAAAACTGTTTATTACACACAAACCTGTACAGGTGTCTGTGCATCTCATCAGCTTGACTCATTTAATGCCACACAGGCACTCTCAACAGCAAGCAGTCATTAAGCAAACATCATTGCTTACAGTTCACCCAGTGTTTTTGCATCTGTGGATTGGCTGAGAACAACTAATGGAAGCATTTGCTACTGAAGATTTGTTTCCCAAGTTGTACAGATCAGCCTGATAAGCCAAACAAGCTTAGAAGAATCGTTTCTGGAATGGAAAACGATGATTTGTACCAGAAGAATGCTTTAAAAAACCTGGGGTTTCCCTACATGGCACAATCTAATGTGTGAGGATAAACAATACACAAAAAACTCCAAATAAAGCTTAGCCCGGTTATTTGAGGAACACTTCAAGGCTATAGCTGCAGATATAAGACTGTCTGTCTAGGCTATTTTAGCCTGCTGACATTTTGCTATGAAGATATTTTCAGCATTTTGGAGTTCTGAGTCTCACGAGAGAAGGGAACACTTTTCACGAGACACAGCAATTAAGCAATATTAGCAAATATTCAAGTAATTTCTGCCTGAATGCTGCTCTGTGCAGCCCTAGCCCTGAAGGTTAAAATTATTATTTAACTCCTTACTGACCACATCCTCCTAACTTTAATCATGTTGCACACGGGGCATGGTGGAGTCCTTTACTCTGTAAATGCGTGAAACAAATCCACTGCAGATTTACGAGCATAGGAACAGAGAACGGGAAAGTACCATCAGAGGTACCGAATGCCACCCCTTGCAATGGCAAGATTAGATGGAGTCACAATTCCATCCACTAAGAGAACCAAGAGTCAGTTAATAACCAGTGGCATTAGAAGGGGAGAAGCAGGCTCTCAAATTAAGGTTCATCAGCAGAAGACTGGTGAAGACATTGCTTTTCCTACTGTACTACTAATCATTATGTAAAAGGCATGACTTCCAGTTTGCAAGCTTCATGCTCTTATGCCCACAGCATTTCTATGGGCAAAACTTAAATTGCTTCAGTGCTTGTAGAAGGCACACACAGCAGCAGCATAAATACCAGCAATGCCTGCTCAGGTAAACAGTGAAGCGCACTCAACAGCGCCTTCTCCAAAACCTCAGGAACCTCACTTCTGATTTTTTTACCACGGGACGGAACCATCAGCCTTTGAGAGTTATTTTAGATACCGGTTAAAATGCATCTGATATGGGCATGCAAATGGAAAAAAACCCACCGTCATTTCCAGTATCAAAGGTCTCGCATACAATGCAAACTGTTTGATGTATTTTGGGTAGGCACCTCCTAATGACCTTCAGGACTAAAAATGATCACAGATTCATCTCCTGATTGTGTGCCAGAGATGTGTCTTTAACACCCAGGAAGACAGTCAGTGAAAGCTGACAGATAAAAATTGGTACACCAAGATCTGCTTGATTAGCTCTATATGCAAAGTACTGCATTCCTATGTATTCCAGGTATCAGCGATGTTTGAGTAGGTCTGCCTCCAAAAGTAATCTGATGGACTGCAAGAGAGAAATTGTTTAGCCATAACAGGGTTTTCTGCGTGGTAGGTGACACACAGGAGGATTCAGTAAATCCAGCAAATACACTGTACAGATGAGAACAGAGAGTTACAAGGTCCCACAGACAGCTCTCGTGCCCGCGGTGCAGCAGTAGGACCTCATCATGGCACAGCAGCACTAGCCAAGCCCTGAAAACGCAACAGCTGTATCGGAACGGTGACACCATCACTCCAATACGCTCAGCCACCGCGTGTTTCAATACACCCTTGGAAGCACCAGTCCCACTGAGATTAAACTGCACGGAGGAATGTAGCCTGCTCCAACCAGTTTTGGTTTGGATGACTTGAGGAAGTTCACCGTACTGAAGTGGATGGCTGCAAATGTAGCACAAGCTACTTGCCTCCCAATTTTGTTTTTGAATGTGGGGTATTTGCAGGAAAGGGACATTAGCACTGTCCTGTTAATCTCTTCTTCAGAACAGCAAAGTCTGAAAACTTCTAGTAAAAAAACCACTCTGGCATTTTACCAGCAGTGAGGAAACTGAAGAAACAAAAAAGCAGAAAAACTGCACTCCAGAAATGTCAGAGAAGTATTCTGGTGAAAGAAAGTAGATGATTTGAGAAGGCGGCGGTGGCAAAGAAGATGAAGACAAAGATGAAGGCAAAGATGAAGAAAAAGGGCAAGGGGCCCTAGGATCATTTTTTAACCCAGTTTTTGCTTATTGCAGCAGAAATAAAGGAGATTTCTCTTGAAACTCATCATCCCTATCTATATTACTACTGCACTGTTCATTTGGAGTCTCATCCTATGGAGCTATGTAGCCGTATTTCAGCTGTGGAGGAAATTACTGGACCTTTTTATAACAACATAAAGTTTAAAAAGGGTTTTGAGGTGCCTTGTACTGCAAGCCAGTAGCTTGCATGTAGTATTGACAGCCAAGAACTTCCAAGTTTTACCACAGTTTTTTCATCATTCACTCCATTTCGGCAAGCATATCACTTCAGCCAACATCCTTCTAAGCCGGATAGAGCTAGGCACTTAAATATATTTTTAAGAACGCAGGTAAGTGATTGGATGCCCCTCACCTGCAGTGTGCAGCAAAGTAAATAAGACCTGTTAACTAAATATTAAAACATCACTACACATTTCAGGAAGAAAAAACTGAGGGATGAGATGCAGCAGGAGAACTGAGTGTGTTCCACTTCACGGTCCACTGCCAGACTTCTCCAAAAAAGGCAGTTCATGCTGAACATTTTTGAAGGCAAACATTCAATACCTAATTACATTTTATAAGGATACAAATGAGGGCACCATATCCCAACATTACCAAAAGGAATACAAATAATATCGAATCATCTGTACAACTCAAAGCACTCACTCTTTATTTTACACACTTTTACAAAGGCAGAGTAGGTAAATAAGACATTTTCATCTTAACTAATTGAAATTCCAGCCTGGCATAGGCAGGGTAAGTGAAACCATTATTTCCATGCAGTCATTCAATAAAAGCCTACTATACATCTCAGTAGGATAATGGAGGGCAGAAGAAGTAGTTCTGTACTTAAGACCCAGGTGAAACATTTGTCATATTTAATCCAACTACAAAATTGTTAAAATCATAAGTTGTGACAGGTATTATCATTAGGGCAATCGGAATGATAAAAATAGTATTTTTAACTGTTCTTGAACTCTGTATGCAGAAGCATTCTTTTTGTTCCTTTAACTAAAATATTCACTATCATCAAAGCAAACAATTTATTTTGCATTTACAGTATATTTCTATAGCAAATATTGACTTACATGCGTTTGTTTACTCGCAGCTTCTCCTCAAGATGTTGGTGTTACGGAACATCAGTGTTTCATAGTTGTGAGTATGAGTAATTCAGACTGATGTTCAATAAAGTGGGTTTGTTCACCTCAGCATGTGAAAATCTGAAGTGGGATTTGTGATCCATCCCTTGAAAGTGTGCAGTAGCACTAATAGGATCAGTAAAAGTAAAGAAGGTTCATTTTACTTTAAAACTGGATCATCAGTATTTGAAGTCTATGTTCAAGTTCTCTTCCCTAAACTGCAGAAGCAGCCTTAGTCCTCTACTCTCATCACTGAGACAGAATTTCACAGTTTGATCAGCTAAATATGTGTAAACTCACAAAGTTGAAAATAGTTTTTTCTACATTCTCCAAATGTCCCAAATACAATCAGTTGCCTTAATTAAATATGCTAGAATCGATCAGGCTGTGAAGTGATTTGGCAGCAACTTTCCATATAGACCGAAACCTCTGCAAACACCAAGCGCAATCTTTTCCAACAATCCAGCAGCTATCATTCCATCCCTTATTTTTCAAAGAAATGGAGACGGACATTGAATAAATGGTTTGAAGTAGTTCTGGTAAAATTATAATCAAGCTCAAAGTGGCAGACAACCCAGGTCACATTTATTCTCCCTTCCCTTAAGCTTTTCATTATACAGCAAAGTTTTTTTCCTTAACATCCCTTGCAACCCTGATTAAATTTAATTATGCTTTAGCTGTTATCCAAATAACTTAAAATGAGTAATTTTTATGATTAACAAATATAGGGAGATTGCAACTTCCAACTCAGTTTCACTGCACATCATTGTATCATTTAAAATCTGTTCAATAAGTACAGTCAGTTAAATGAGTAGCAGTTCACTCAATGCACAAGCACTGAAGAGCTCACTGAAGGGTAAACTCTGACTCTAAATACGCATGACATAGGCATTTATCGGTTCTTAATCTGCTTCCGCTGCCTGAAAACAAAGGGAGCCTATTGCACATAGGCAAATAAAATTCTCAAATATAACAAAAGATGTCTTCAAACCAAAGTATGCCACGCTGCAGCCAGGTTTCAGGTAATAATGACACTAAACTACGCCGTCTATACTCTTGATAAACACCATGGAGACATTACAACTCCCTATAAAAATATTAAACAGTGGGAGGATTATTTATTGTGTTTTCTCAAAAATATATCGGTGGAGGGATTTCAATGCAACCTGTCTTGTTGACATTCTCTATGAAGTGTCTGAAAATTTAAATAAAATGTCTGAGCTTTAGAGCTGTCTGTCCAGAGAGGTCTCACAGGGAGGAGGAATAATGAATCATGGTAGCTTCCAGATAATTTGGACTCCTTCCTTCTCCAACATTTTCAGATATACTTACTGTAGATACACAGCTAGAAATACCTCTGAGAGCTCTGGGCACATAGCTGGTAAGAAAAACAGCTAAGAAATCAAGGTCTATCCACTGCCATCATCAAATCTTTCCACGTCCTACCAGAAGGGAAAAATGAACTTAGTTTTATATATGTAGGCTTGATGGTAGACTGAAGAAACTTAGCTGTGACTTGCTTTACAGAGCCTCTATAACGTGCTTCTTTCAGTTACTTAGGACCTACGTTATTCCAAATTCACGTCAAGAAGGACTTTGTAGGACCCTGCATAAAGATTTTTTAAAGGTCCAACCCCATGAGAGAAAAATCAAAAATAATGTCTGCTTCACTAAAACTTCAAGGAAAAATAAATCCTATCAAACCCCTGTAATTTTTAACAACCATATTTTTTTTTTCTGTGTATGATGAACTGCTCCAAGTTCACCCCCGCAATTCGGCTTCTCAGTCCTGACTATCTCACTCTGATTTCTTACCCCATCTATACACTTATGGGCATACAGTCTTCTGGACTAGAGAAGTTCTGTTCAGAGCTACATACCTTTACACAGAAGCTCAACATAAAAAGGACAGGTACAAGAAACAAACTCTGGTTTTGGAGTCATATAAATTACAGAAGAACTCCAATTTTTTTATAAGTTTCTAGCCCTTACAGTTGCAGAAAAAAAACTCAAAAAAAAGTCAATTCTGACTGCTCAAAATCCATAAAACAAGAAAATTACTTACAAATTGTTTTTATATCTGACAAGCACTAATACAATTCAGCTTTGTAATCAGTTTCAGGATGCGATAGCCATCGTTAAACTTCGCATCTGGCATCTGGCCGTAAAACAGAGCACTGTCGTCCTCCCGCTCTGCGCTGCGCCTCCGCCAGCTGATCCCTGCCCAGCCCAGCCCTCCGCTCCAGCCCTGGCTCTCTCATTTAGCAGCAAAAACAGATTTCACGTTGCCCCAGTTCCATGCTGTGTTCTCGGAGGTTAAGATCATGTCACCAATATGATCTGGAACCCGCTTCAAAAATTTATTGAAGACAGACAGCTCTGGATCAGTTTCTCAAAGGCAAATATTAGAAGTCTTGCGCTTCTACATTCTCAGTCATTTGGCGGCGCTAAGGATCACAGCGGTGGTGAAGAAATAAGTTTTACTCAAATGAGATATGTACACCCAAAATTATATTATTCAAACTTAAAAGCTGAGTTCAGAAAACTAAAAGACCTGAATGCTATCCAGTTTCCCCATACACTGGTACTGGCAAGCATCTACAAAACCACTGTGGAAATCATCTCCCCCAGGGCTTCTGCTGACCTGGGCTCTCTGGTCTTGACACTCAGACACGGCCCAGGACTGACCACCCTAAAGCTTCAAGTCCCTCCTGAAGTTTTTTTTTAAGGTGTCTGCCACTGTTCATTTGATTTCATGACGGATTTTAATAAAGAGGTGCAACTTACTGATGGCTCAACCTTGGAGCCAAATCCAGCCAGCAGAGCAGACCACACTCTGCGTCACCTGCAACCCGCACACACAAACCCGTCGAAACCCAATGAAGGTGCACAGGTAAAAGAGCATGAGGCGGACTATCTTGTGAGGGCTGAAAGAACAAAAAACAAACATAAAAAATCCTGCTGAATGAAGTGAGAGGCTTTTTTTGTTTATGTACATATTTTAGAGATGGCAAAAGATACTGACTGATCCTGCTAACCTGGTCACTTGATGATATGAAATTGCTTCTTCCTGAGCATGTTGGTACGCATTTACAAATGGAGACTTCCACTGCTTAATTATCAGTCTCCTCCTAACATATCCCACTGACCACCTCTCCCTCACATTCATTCTGAATCACCATCATACAGATTATTTGTATGGTATGTGCATATTACGTCACCTCTAATGACTCTGAATTGCTCTTTATCTTTTCAGCATCCGTACCCTACAAACAGAGATTATCTCAGGATTAGGGTGTTAGGGCGTATCAGGTGGTCAGAGAAACCATGCTTGTGCTTGATGTGATGTCACTTAAACCTTAAGTCAATTTGCCATTCCTTCATTAAGAAGGAAACAATTTCTAATTAATTATTAGCAATTATTTTTACTTTCTTTTCTGATCTTCCTACAGAATGTTTATTCTGGTTTTAAAATTTAAAATATAAAAAAGATTATATGGCATAAAACAAAATGTCAGTTAATACTGTACATAAGAATGATGTTGCACTTGAACTAGACAAGCATGAGAACAATGTAAGGGAAAAATAAGGCTTTACTCATAAAGCGTTTTACTCTTTATCTTAAAGTATAAGGTCATTTATCAAATTGTCTTTTTAAATGGACCAGGAATCTTGAAACTGTATCTATTAAACTTCTCCACAAGTAAATCCTTTAAAAAGCGTTTCTTCCCCAATTACAACACCAGCTCAGAAAAGCACGTTTATCCACTTTCATTTAGCAAATCATTTAACACCAGGAGCGCCTTTTAACTCTGCTGACCACAGTGTGCCTCACAGCGATGCTGAACCAAGACCTTTAAACACCATTGCCTGTGTGAAGAACCCTGGCAAGGCTCTCCCCTTGCTCTCCATCCTTCCTGCACCGCTCTGCCAGAATGCCACTATAAACCAAGTAGAAAGGACTCTCGTGGCAGCATGACTGGAATAGCCGGGATGCTGCCATTTCCCAGGCGATTTTCACTAAATGAACCGAAAGGAAATTCCTGCAGCCAGATTACAAACCGTGGGCCTTCGGGCTGCACTCCTCCGGAGGTTACACAGGTTTCAGTGGAGCAAGGAATACTGACAGTGCTGACCCAGAGCATACACCGCATTTCTTTTAGGTTTTTCCTTCCCCTTTGCAGTGTCTCTTTGAAGCGGGTACGAGGGGCAGGAGGGGAAAGGGGTTAAAAGACCACAGCTGCCGCAACATCCCACAGCCTGGGGTACGTGGTGCTGGCTCCTAGGAGGGAGCAGCCCTTCATCGCTCACACCACCAAGAGTGATCAGCTCCTCCTGCAATTTCTCAAATGCATTAACTGGGAGAGTTAAGTAATCTCAATTTGATTTAATCTAGTGGCTCTGGGGGGACAGTAAGTATTTCAAGCTCTATCTAATTTCTGGGGAAAGCAGTAGATTTAGGATTGAAGGAAGAATAATTTATATTTTTTTTCCTGACTTTACATTTCTCTGCTTCTTCATGATATAGACAATAATAAAAATAGCAAGATAACTTTATCTTTTAAAATAGCTTCTATTCCCAAAAGGTGAAGCTGCATTTGCTCACACTTCCACTGAAGAACATGATAAAAACACTTAAGCCAAAATGAAGAATTCTAGTCAGAAATCATCCACGCTTTTAACAGATGACAATGAAGGGATTAGGAATTTATGACTATAATCAAGGTAGGTTCCCCACATTAAAGAAATCGTCTTTAATTAACAGAGCAGAAAACCTACACAGAGCCTCCAGAGACTCTGCGTTGCTCTGGGAGTTTGGAAGTCACTCACAACTTATTTAGTGGCCGCTCCGCTGCATTAAAATATGCACTATGTGTCACTGCAGTAAAGGAACTTGTAACAAACTTCATTGACAATAGCATTAGAAATTTATGATGAGCTCTCCAAGTATAAAAGACCATTTAAAATAACTGACAGAACGGAGAAGCTTAGAATTGCTATTACTTTTATCAGACTCTGCAGTAAAAACAATGAAAAAGTATACCTTAGATTTTTAACCGCAACATGTTAGTAAGTAAAAGTCTACAGCTGGTTTTTAAAACTGCAAATATAATAATGAAATTGCCTGAATGAAAGGAAGAAGTAATTTTTTTTTTCAGTGCCACTTCTCTACACTTGGTTGCAGCCATCTAATTTATTATTAAAAAATACTCAGCAACTCTGGTAAAAGGAAATACGTATCAAAATAAACACTTTTTTTAATCTGATAATCTTATCCAAGTAAGTACTTGGAAAAAAATGCTCCCAGTGGGAATGGAAACAGGAGTTAGTTTTACTAGCACTACAGATCCGACAGAAGGATACTCTTCAAAAAACAGTATTTTTTAACACACAGGAACCAAAAACACTGTTGAGTGAAACAATACAACATTTAGTGTTGGTTCGTCTTACTTCCTCCTCTTTGAGAACACAGAATTATCCTTGTTTTTGCCTTTCTAAAATGTTGACTGGATTTGCAGAAGACTGAGTGCAGCACAGGACTGTACCTTGGAGGCAAATGCCTACCTTATGAGGAGAAGCAGTTCAGACACTACAAAAATGCATGTGAACTGTTCAAGCAGAAACACGATCTGAACAAAAAGCAAAATGTCATTCTCAAAAATTCAATGACAACAGGCCAGGACACATTTATGTAAAATGTTCAAAGTCTGTCTTTGTTTGTCTCTAAAAATGAGATATTTTAAAAGAAAATAAAATGAAAACTCAGATGACTAATGTTCTATTAAGCAATCAACAAGTTATAAATAATTATGAGCTTTTCTATGCACTATTACGTGAATAATTTTTACATTTATTTTACCCTAACATACACACAGTACTGCTAGTGTAATGCATTTGTTAAGATACAGGCAAAATTATAAGAAACAATTTTTTATGTCAGTGTATTTTTAGTAGCCGCTACAGAGACACTTTTGAAGTTGGGATTTTTGCCAGCCTATTTTATTGTATTCCTCTGTGAAATGATTCCAAAATCAACACGTTTCTAAAATATTGATCCTAGGATGTGTTTTGCAGTCGTCATTCCAGTCAATTTCAACACATTATTTTCCCCATATATATAACTAATAAAAGTTGAGTGATGCCACTCTGACACTAAATTATTTCACATGCAAAGGAAGAAAATGCAACACTTGCCAAGAAGAATAACCTGAACAAAACCCAGACGTTCTACAGAGGGGTGATTAATGAGATCCATAACTTTGTTCTACCATATCGAATCTCAGCTGAACTAGTGAAATGCAGCACAGCAGAATACCATTTTATTTTCATTCAGAAGACCATATACAGCATCTTAAAAAAAAAAAAAACCAAACTAATTCCCAATTGATAAAAAATGTCACAGTATCACTCCTTTCAGAAGTGAGGTGGTGCGGATAGAGGCACACATGTTGGGTCATGGGACGATTTCAGCGAAGAAATGAGTTTGTCAGCTCCATCAGGTGGGCGACAGAGGCAGCAGGGCAGCGCCTGAGACACATCTCGTGTGTTGGCCTCAAAAAGAGGAAAAAAACTTTCTGCAGCAATTCAGGAGGTTCTGGCAAGAAGGCAGCTCATTGCTTGCTACAAGCAGCCTCACTGGAAGACAGCACTGAAACTGCTGCAACTTCAAGACAGGCTTTCAGTTTCAAGTGGAATATTTACTTTCTTCCTCACCACAACTCACTATCATATATAGCTACATATGTTACCGAGGATGTAAAATATATACTTTCTGTGATGGTTAAAGTGTAAAAAAAACCTTACCTGTTGCAAAAATACATGGGCAAATTACGCATCAAGCAGGAGATTGGGTCTCTATTTTAGAGTAATTTCTACAGCTGCCTTGCTGCTCCAGCAGCAATCACTCTAATGCAATGACATGGTCTTTACAAATGCCACATCGCTGCGTGCACCTGGAGCTACTCTGCTGAGCCTGGACTGTAAGCATGACAGCAGGATCTTGAGGAGTATGAAATTATCCCAGTATGGCCCCAGTAATAAGTCTACCCTGAGAGTCTAGGGCTTTCTGTGATTTTTGTGATACCCGTGGTCTTACCTACGAATTAATGGCCCAATCTAAGCATGCATCAGTTAATGACTTTTACAATCCCAGTGTAGAAAAACACACTTAGTCAGACTCCGCTTGAGTTCAACCAGCTCATGGTGTGTTTAAGGATAGACTGTTACATCTGTACGCACACCGCTGGCTCGTACGACCACTCCTAACGCTACACCTCTCATCCCAGACTTCATCAGGCAGAAGACATGAACATCCCTTTGCACTTGCCCCTGTTCAGACTGAGAAAGAGCAAATACTGACCCACACATTCTTCATATACTCATTCAGCTCACTTAACAGAGCAAATAATACTCTAAAGTCACTAGACCTTTGTTGAGTGGATGCAACTTTCCAAAGGATCATAAAGGTCCGCCTGATAGGGTACATTCATACCCTGTCTTTTGAGATTAGTCAGTCAGAATTGATTGTAACGATAAATCCTCAGAGAAATATTTAATAGGCATGTAATGTTTACTTCTCTGAAAGTATCTGATGCAACTGCATCCCACTGTGAAAGACGAAACTGTTCCACAGAAGCTTCTTTGGAAAAAAAAAAAAGTTTAACAAATAAAGGAACGGATAAATAAATAAACAAATAAATGACCAAGCATATCTGGGCAATAAATCGGTTTCAAGCAGAGATTTGCTAGAGCATGACATGGAATATAGTTGCAAAGCAAAGGTGTGATCATCCGGTGCTAAAACGCTGGTGTTACCTGCGCTGTCTGAAATAATAGTGAAAGTAACTTGAAAGCTCAGGCTTCAATACGCTTCTGCGTTCCTGGAGTCAGCTCTGCCATTGCTACTACATGGTAGTAAGTAAATAAAGGCTATTCTAAGTCTTTATTTTCCCACTTGTACTAAAGAGATTCAGCGAGCACACAGCTGCCGGTTTTGTTACACACGCACTTCTTCGCTAGGAGCGCTTAGCACCATAATGAGCAGGTTCTAGTAGCACTGTAGTTCCCACATTGCTAAAAAGTACTATGGCATCAAAATTATACTTCGTCTGCCAGCATATATTGATTTTGACAAAATGCCATTTAGAAAAAAAAAATGTTTGAAGAAAACCAATGTTTTGTTGCAATATTTCAGTAAATATTTCAGTATAATTTCATATTAAATTAGCACTACATTGAAAAAAAAAATCAGCATTATGATAAAAAACATTTTGACTGCTCCCAAGAAATATTTTTAAAATATGTTCTATTGAAAATATTTAAATAAGAAAATTTTGTTGATTCTAGGCCAGAACAAACATGTAAATAATAAAATTGCCATTAAGTGGACAGTCTGATTCCCACACAGCTCCCTTAATTAATGGTTTGCATCTGGAAGTGACCTCAAGAAAAGACTTCACATCACAGTAAGTCTATTACTTGGTGTTCTCCTGCCCTACACTCCAGACTTCTTCTGGAAGGCTCCTACAGTTTTTCTTTATACCCTGCAAGAATAAGCGCTCTAATCCCTCAAAAGGCACCTTGTGCCCATTGTCTGCCCATCTGATCGCAGCAGAAATCCAAGCTGGAGTCTGACAACTGCCAGCTATGGTTAAGGAGGGGTGGAGAACATATAGACGCTTGTGATTTCTCTTGCACCATCCGGTCAGCAACTTTTGCCAAAATAGTCTTGGAAGACTTAGAAATAACCCACTAGAGAAGAATTTGAGCATTTCACAGCATCACAATAGAGGGAGAAAATGATTGTGAAGGTTAACTTCTCTCTTTGTCTCCCCACTCTCCGTTCTCCTCCTGCTCTTCATCATACCTAAGGCTACAATGATTAACTTATCTGGAGAACTCTATACCAGTTCCAGGGTAGACAACAGCGAAGAAGATGCTGAGGTGAAGAACACGAGGAAGTACATACTGAGAAGACTGAGTGTCAGTGAAAGATGTGTGTGTGTAGTGGGAACCATAGTCTATGTCTAAACTGAGACAACGGGGAACTCATTGCCAATTCCTGAATAAGGGTCCATGTCTCCAGGTGCCATACCTAAAAAACGCCCTGAACACAGGAAAAATATCCTGTTTTCCACCTTTTTATGATGCAAATAAAAATTACCTTGTCCATTTTAAGAAATGCAATACCTAATCCTGATCACTAATTGATTTTCTGTCCTAGATTTCATGATGACTTATGTTCTGAAGCTTTATCTTTTTGGAAAGGGAGGAGTCACAAGTTCTTGAAAGAACACCGCATCTGCTCTCAATTCCTATTCTGCATTAAAAAATACAGATTTTAACAGCTTTCAAAATGTATTACAGTTTCTTTTTCTAAAGTTCATTGAAGTCATCAGAAACTCTCATCTTGGGGATTACACACTCCTATATTTTACACTGTAGAACTCAGTACTGTAGGCAAAAGGAGCTTGAGGAAAAGGAGTCTCAGACATAAATTAATCTATGACTGAATATCCAAAGACATTCAGATTTTCTCCTCCTGAATTCACAAGAACATAATTTGCACACTACTTCAGAAAGATTTTTGAGGACTAGTGCAATTTAAAGCAAACAAACTGCTGCTTTGAGATTTCTGGACTGGAAAAGTCCAGAAATTTAGGGGAAAATTTACAGTTTTTCCCTTTTACAGTCACAGACAGACACACAATGCTTTATGCTGTTTGTACGTTCAAGTTTCCTGGCATTCAGAGGAAACAGTTGGTGAAAGCAAGCAACTTCCAGACATCTGCGTGAGTGCACAGGGGTAGATTGCACTGCAACATCAGTGATTTACACCAGACACCTTTGGGGATTTAACGAGTGCAACTAACAATGATGATGACGCGTGTTATAACAATATGTTGTAAAAAGTATGATCTACAAGGAAAAATATGGCCAAAACCTATACATAGCGATATCCTTTGTCTAGGAGGACATTAGCTAAATAAGTGCAATCATTTATTTTAATATCCTTTAGCTTAAGCATTAAGAAACCAACTGCAACCACAGATAATCCTGAACTGAAAATCATGAAGGCTGGGAGATTCTTCCAGGGAAGTATCACTTTTTTATGCTATTCATTGAACATCTGATACTAGCCACAGTCAGAGATACGATACTGGGCTAAGAGACATTTGGTATGAGCTGATACAGCAACTCTTACACCTGTTTACCACTGCTTCTTGTAAACAGCGGAGAAATGAGAATAAAGATGAAGCTATCACTTCACAACTAGTTCCTAATTAAGTGATGAATAAATAACACATCAGATGGGGATGTGCTTCAGTGTCCCAAAATGAAATGACAATTCATTCTAAAAATGGGAGTCAGTATGGCTTCGAGTTTTCTGTATTAGCACCGTAGTTCAAATCGGGAACGTGCTTTTGAAGTGAATCTGCCAATGGCTCTCCCTTACTATACCTCAGCTCTCGCTGCAAAGCTGTTTGGGACCATGTCAACTTCACTCCTTTTGGATGGACCCAAACCAGAGGTGCTCTCCATAAGGATACCTAAAGCTCCAACTGTAACTCGTTATGCAGCCCACCAAACCAAACCAGAACTACTTCTACAAAGTAAACTCCCAGCAGAAACATTTAACGTAGACATCGGCCACCCAACTGCCTTCTGCAGATCTGCACCTACTGGGCTGCACAGTACCAGCCTTTGTCACCAAAAACTGGACCAGACCTCATGAAGGCAGGGTCTGTCACTGGACTGCTGAAGGATGTAGGACGTGCTTCCTCTTGTCTGTGCCCCACACCGTAAGACTATTTAACTCCTTTAGATGGAACTTTGAGACCCATCAAGGCAAAGTGATTTCCACAGTTATTTCAAATGCATGGTTAACATGGTGTTCTGGTAATCAATTCCCTTACTGTACCTTGATTTTGTAAACTATCTATCCCCCACCCACATCTCATTTGTCAGGCTCTTCACTAGAGAAGAGAAGCATTTGGGGACCCCATGAGCGGCTCAAAGGTCAGCCTGCAGAGCACACAGGTATGTCTGATCGGTTCAGTGTGGAGAAGGCATTCATTAATGGAAATCTTACAGATTGCTGCTATAAATGGAGATGTCAGTCAGCTTCGTTCTCCACTGATTTGTTTCCAAAATAGACAATTTCCCACTTTTGTTGACATAAAGCCTGCAAAATAATTCTACATAGCATTAAAAAAAAATTAGCTGGTTTGATCAGTACACATCAAACAAATGTTTATCTGTGTTACCTTTATTGACATTTTCTCCCTCATCTCTCACGCACACTGAATATCAAATATTTCTTTGGAGCGCTACAAGGGAAAACCGAAAGAAAATCTGCACCACAGAAAGGTTCTAATGGCACCAAGGATGAAAAGCGCAGGGTGGTGGCACGCCCACAAATGGCCATCGCACCCAACAGGGGCAACCTGCCAGTGCAGCACCAGCTATAGGTCTGAGGCCTGTTGAGTCCGGAGTCATGCATTTCCTTCAGAAAAAAAAAATTCTTTGGGAAAAGCTGAACTGCAAACATCACTGGAGCCTTTTGTCACAGAAGACTCTGGGGAATTTTCACCAGCTCCGAATTCCTCCTGAGAATTAACCCTCGTTTAAAAGTCCAACAGGTATGGCTTAGTGAGGATGTTTAATAAGGCTCAATGCAGTACAGCCAGTACCTCTGGTACAAAAAAAAAAGCTGAATTTATTAGGCTTACAGGTCAGTATATAAATTTCTCAAAGAGACTCTATGGCTATGTCTCTGCTAGTGAATTAAACATGATGAGAATCTTAAACATATACTCTGGCACTGAGGCCATCTGGCAAGAACATCTCAAGTCCTTACTATTAGACTTTATCACCCTGCAAAAAGGTGTGGCTGTAGGCTAGCTAGGTACCAGAGGCATCTCTGGCCTGTGCAGACTCCTGAGCAGCGCCTGGGAAGCCTTTGAGGGAGCACCAATTGGCAGGGGCCAAAACCACCCCAGGAAGCACTCCAAGGACTTATTGGTAGGGTTGGTTGGACTTCCAGTACTCGGGAACTCTTTCCAAAACTCTTTAGTTTACTAACATGGAGCAGTCTATTGGCAGCGGGGTCTGCACATGTGTGTGTCCCCTGCCTTTTTTGTGTAAGTCGAGAGAAGGGGCTGAGACACACTCACATACGCAAGTCAGGGAAATTCAGTTCCTGGGGATATTTCTTCATGGGCCGGCAGTAACTGTTGAACTGTAAAGTCTTGAATAACTTCTTTGGGATGTACACTAACTCTAAATGACACTGAGCCTCTGGAGATTATTGAATAATTAATAAAACATTTTTTTCTCCCCTTTTATCAGTGTCTAATGTTCTAGTATGTTCATTCCCATGAAGGGAAACCAAGAAAAAAATGGTGTTGGACCTGCTGGTAGATAACAGACAGTAAGTCAAACAAAACTTTTTGCTCAGTTTCTGTATTTTTCACCAGGAGTTTTGCTTTAAAAGTATTAAGAAAATGATGTTTTGAAAATGTACTGATCGGCTCTTCATCGGGTAGAGCTTACAGTCAGAACAGATGAAGGTAAAAATGGGAAAAGTTGTCTTAAATCACCTTCTTGTTCCTCTGATCCAAAAGTGGGCAGACTGAGCCAGCTCCCCGCATGAACTGCAGCAGAGCAAGGACTACAGAAATATGATGCTGCCGAGTCATCTAAGTGTCGAACAGACTCTGTTGCACACACAGTCTGTCCTCTGATCATCCTGACAAGCTTCTCTCCATATACCACCTAGACAGAACGGGGGTATTAGCTCCAGGGTGGTATTTCTAACAGTGGTTTTCTTCCCTTCTGCCCGAAGCAAATCCTCAGCTTCTTATTTACTCTCTTGCACTGAGACAACAACCTGCAGCTAGACTCCAGAAAAGGATCCAGCTATTTCCTAGACCTCTGGATTTAAAAAGCCCCTTTTCACAGATAAAACTTACAGTAAAAAGCCAGACAATATATCAGCATGAATCATGACCGACATTACAGCTGGTGGCCACTAAAGAGAACACTTGATTAACAACAACAAAGATAAGCCTGAGAGTGATTAATGAAAAAGGGCAAGTTTTGAAACACATCAGCATTTCAGAACTCCAGCCAATATTCTTGCAAAGCTAAAGAGCGAGTAATACCATTCGCATCTGTATGAAGATGTTGAACTGAACACCAGCAGCAGTTCTGCCATGTGTTTTGCTGCTTTTAGAAACAAGAAGAGGGCAGAACAAGACCTAAAATTCATACAGATCATGGGACGATCAATAGAAGCAATGTCTGAAAAAAAAGTTTTTCAAATAAATGAGTATTTGAAGTATTTTTGGAATTTAGTCTTGTAATTACATATAATTCTGCTGCTGCTTTTAACACACTGTCCAATACTCACAATGCTGTGGTCCTAGTTTTCAGGGAATATACAGAAGATGGAAGGCATGGCCACTTCTGCCCCTTCAAAGCACCTAAAAATTCAGGCTATGATACCTAACTGCTTAAAAATTCCAGTCTTGTTATGAAGATCTGCATGTCTGTAGTCCTTGTGCCATCCTACGAAGACACAGTGGGACAAGGTGATGGTCAGCATATTGGCATTAGCGCTGGATTGCTTTGCTTCTGCCAGTCTGTGTAACAGCCAACAGAAGATGGGCCAAAACCTCTTGTCTTTGACACCACTGAAGTTGCACCACTGCATGTAATAGCCAAACTTGACATTGTATTTTCCCTGGAAAGGAAAGGAAAATGTGTTCCTCAGAAGTCTGATATGACATAATATGCTAAAATAGTCTCCTCTGGAGTTTTTGCAGTCAATCGATAAAGAAAGTGTCTTGCAGGAATATTGAATACATGGTTTTGATCACGTGGAAACCACAGCTCCTTCTGAGTAACTGCCTATTTACCAATGGTTTTCGTGAAAAACAATAAACATACCCTGTCCCCGCTGAGCAATGATAACCAAATAAAATAGAACTTTCACTTCACTACGATCTTACAGTAATCTAAAAATTGAACAATTCTCCGCCGCCTTCCTTTCCTGTGTTCTCTAACTCCATTAGAAACAGTTACAGTTTATAGTATGGCTCGCTACAGCGAAAGCAGAGGTAGAAGTAAACAGAAGGATTTTTTTGCAAAGGTCTGGTGCCTCAAGTCTTGTAAAGATTTGACCCTTCCGGTATTTATTTATACGGCACAAATGTCCGGTATTCAAGTCAATAAACAAATAAGACATAGCATAACAGTATCATTCTAAATAAGCACTTTCTGTTTTCAAAGAAATGAACATGCCTGTACTGACAGCCATGCCACACCAGTAGAAAAGGAGACCCAGAAAAGGCTTTGAAGCTGAGCATTGAGCGATGAGGCAGGGCAGCCAGCTGTAGACAAGGGCGTCTTGAAGAATATGGAAAAGCCTAAGTGGCAGTGGGTTGGTTGAGCTGCAAGGACTCATGAAAAAATACCACGCTTCTGACAAAAAGATGACCAGAAAGTAATAGGCATGGAGATTCAGCAAGGGATAACAGGGAGAAATAGGTGGGAATATACCAGTCGCCTCAGCAGAAGCGAGGACAAAATCTGGCTGCAGTGATAGATGACCACAATTCAGTGACAGATTAAAAAGTAACCCTGACACTTTCATCCTTTGATTGCCTTCATCAACATTACATCTAGTCAATTCTTCATACCCATTATTTCCATATATCTGAAGATTTATCACTCATCTTTGAAAGGCAGTATTTCATTTAGTGTCCTCTAGAAGCAATTAACTAAATCCATCTTCTGAATCTTCAGCATTGTTACTGCATTATTGCTGTGTTTTAATCAAATTCCTCAGAAGTGATCTGCCATTAAGTATAGATTCATCATAACATTTCATTTCAGGTTTGCTTTGGTTATATTATGCTCAAGAAGGCCACAACATCATATCAATGTCTAAAGGGACGTATAGGATTCAACAACGCGACACATAGTAAGATGCAGACGACATTCAATATTGCTCTGTAAATGTTATAATCAAACAGCATATAGTGTTGCAAAGAACACAACAATAAATGAGTTTAGAACTCATTTATTACCAGGCTATGCAGTAGCAAGCATCAGCTACAGTCAAGCTCAGAAGGACTAGCTAGTTGTGTGCCAGAAAATAGCAAGCTACATTTGTATTTAGCTTAATTCAGCAGTGTCTTCAGGCAGAGGGAGGGATCTGGTTTTCCCACAACAGATCTTTTTTTTTTTTTTTTTTTAGACTGCACCCCTTAAAAAAAGGNGAAAAAGGAGTCAAAATATAATGATGAGAAAAATGCAGCCTCCTGCTTCAGAGCACAATAGGTGTGAATAATCAAGAGTCAAGAGGGAAGAGAAAGAAAAATTACAAAAGATTCATACAGGACTCTCATACGATTTGGTCACTTTCTTCAGCTATTAAAAAAAAATAATTCAGGGACTTTTAGGGAAAAGTAGTAACAAATGACTACAACTTCTGTCTTAAAGACAGCTGCTCAGTGAGCACCAGCAGTTGAATTACTAGGTATACTTATATCTGAGCGGAATAATTTTTTCGGTCAAATCACTTTGCACATATAGATGCTTTTGTGCCAGCAGGTTACTAAATGACATTATACATGTGTCTCTGTGGGTAAATTAGAGCAATATAAGGCACGACTATAAGTAAGATCCTTTTAGATGTGACTAATGAAGGACAGGAATAACATGACGAGTGTTAGGGCTAGGTTATTTCTTTAGGAAAACTAAGCAAAAGGGATCTTCTTCAGAGGTTGAAATTATATTTTTTTTATGTAAAGATAAAGAAATACTTCGCTAATGGTAACAAGATTAGTTTATGCAAACTTCTGGCATCCTTTTCCAAATTACAGCATCAGCATCCAAGTCAAAAGGCACCTAACACCACATAAATGGGTATGCCGGGAAAGACATACAGAATCAACCTTGATGCAGTACTTTACAATCAGGTTAATAATATATGAGCGTGCAACTAAAGTGGGTCTACTGGAAAGATAAGCGGATCAACTATCTTAAATGCATTTTCTAATTCAGTGCCCATTTTTTCTTCCTCTTTTTTTTTCTGTCCATTTAAGGGGGAGGGTTTATAAAAAGAATTGTAGGCAGATGATCATTTTTAAAATAGCAAATCTATTCCCAAGCTAGCTCAACCATTTTTCTGGGAAAAAATGGAAGAAATGCCAAAGGAGACACCATTTTTTGATTAAAAGGAAATGACGTATTTCCTCCTTAAAACTGATTTCTCTTAATCACCTCTCGTTCATCACACAAACACACAGGTACCGCTAACTTCTTCTCTACACAATCCATAACCCCTTACTGCCCAAGGACAACCTGCTTTCTCTGTCACATGAGGTAAAGGTGAAGTCCAGTCCACTTCATGTAGGCAATTAACTTGCACCCACATTCTAGGTGCCTAATGAAGGCTGCGTAGGGGACTCTGGTACTTTCTTTAGTTTGTTTTCATGAAGAGAGCTAAGTACTCTGCAAAGCCTCCACAGAATCACAGAATGGTCAGGGTTGGAATGGACCTCTGGA
>RSEF01000001.1:155143438-155154283 GCA_003993805.1 Himantopus leucocephalus | reverse complement strand
TAAGAAAGATGCTCCAATCCCCTAATCATCTTAGTAGCCCTAAAAAAGACCATTATCTGCCTAAACTGAGGTGAACAACATGTCCATCTGAATTTAAGTGCATGTTAGCTGCCCAGTGTAGCTGGCTTGGATGCCACCTCAAGCTCCTTCTTTGCTTCATCAGTAACTGTTGCTCATCTACCAGAGCTTTCTGCTCTGTGATGCAGCTCAACACGCAGCTTTCGAACTGTGTGGGAAGTCACTGTCAACGGTTATGAAACCAAGCAAGACCAAGAGACAGAGTTCATCCCCAAGAAACAAGTTTGCAACAGCGGTTTCCCAATGTGCAGAGAATATTTGTCCACCTATCTTCTCTAGAAAACACAGTCTCCAAGGGAAACAAAGAGCTCTGACAGCAGGGCAGAGTCAAGAGGATATGCAGGTGGCATTCACTTCACCTACGTCTGGAATCGTAACAGACGGGCATTTGGCCCAAGTCATGCTCCCTGTACAGAGAATGGAAAGAAACAAGCTCTCTACATTGAGTTACATTCTAATACAGGTACTGCCAGTCAGGTAGGATGTACCGCCCTCTGGAGAGTCACAGCTTTCCCACTAGAAAGGGTGACTACATAAGTTCACAGGGGTGCAATGCGCTTTTTGGATATATCTAGCCTAGCAAATAAAGTGAGCCAGGGAGTTTTCTGGTCTGAAGGACAAGTGGCATGGCACGGCATAGCTTGTTTCTATCTAGATTAACTTCTTTCACAGCACAAGTAGCTGCATCCAAACTACCTACTGGGAGTGGACCTGGCATGTGCTAACCCAAGAGTACCCAAACATCACCTGGGAAAATGCTGGGCCAAATCCATGCTAATGATTAACATACGATGCCTGAGCTCAGGCACCGTGCTCAGGCACAGAAGCCTTGACAGTCTACAGATTATCAGGAGCATCACAACTCTTACATCCAGCAGATCCATAGCTTATGGTGTCCTTTCGGAATCAAAATTGAGGGTCATATGCATTCTGGAAGTCCTACAAACTTTTTCCTATGCAAAGTTCCAGTTGGTGTGGCAAATGTTTTTGTTATCCATATAGAAAGCCTATTTTACATGATTGGAAAATGCTTAGAAAGGCTAAGTGTTGTTATCTGAATAGCCTAGGAGGTCAGAAGGCAAAGCAAATCACTGCTGGTGCAGACAAACACAGACATGTCATTGTGTTATACTACAAAAAAAGGCCTAAGTTCATCTTCTGCATCTTTAACGAATACCAAGACTTACCGCATTACTCAGTACTCCCATCCTGAGTTGGAGTATTTTGAAATTCAGAATTTAAATGCATCTTTGTGTTGTCTATTATTTTCAACTTCAAAATTTCAGTGCATTTTAAAAGGCACAGTGGCACCACAAATCACCAAGAAAAATAGCTATCTGCTTACAAAACAACTTTTGATTAAGTGGAAAAATGGTTTCCACTAGTTTACATTTTAGCATTCTAAGTCTGGCAGATTCAATTTCTTACTCTTCCAAACTTCTTTGCCCACCGAAAAATGTGAGAGGGGCTCAGCTTCCCTGCACAGCCAAGCTCAGCTCCTGGAAGGGGAAGCCCTCAGCTCTTTGATTCTGCACCAGTCCCAGTCCCAGTCCCAGAGAGTGGAGGGCCCTGTCCAACCGAGCTCACGAGGTGTGTCAACGGCCTCACACCTCAACGTTTGACGTTACAACCAAGCAATGAGCTCACACACTAAGCCACCTAAGCCATCATGATGGATAAGTAGCCACCTGAATGGGAGATGTTAAAATACCCCTTATGTGATCAGAAAATAGCCATGTGTGACTCAAGGGAATGAAGCTCTTCCTTTCAAGTAACTTCAGGGTTAACAGACCAGCACAGTACGATAGTGGGGCTATCTTACCTCTCAATTAAAAGAGTAAGGGATGAGCTATTTTTAATCACATGGATTTGAGCTTTCAAATTCATTTCAATTCAATTCATTTCATTTCAATTCAGGACTCACACAAAGTCTACCTGAAAAACCCTCCATAGTGCAAACTCTATACAGAACTTTACATGCATTAACCTGCTGGGTAATATTACTTAGCGGTGCTGCAGATCAGCTGTGTACCAGCTCAGAACAGTCTTCTACTTACCTTCAAAAAGGCAAGCTAAGGAGGAACAACAGGCAGAATTCATCCCTACGTTAACTAAAAACTGAGCATCTATCCCAGGACAGTCAGCTCCTCTCATTGTCCTCTCCATCCCGTTACCCTGTGAGCACTTCTGGACAGTCTTCTTTACTGTCTTAAATACCTGTCTTAGAACAAAAAATATTGTCTTACGGAACTACTTCTCTCTGTTAAAGGGAGCTCTGATGATCAGCTCTGGCTGGATGCTAGTCATACACTGGTGAAACAAGTCGTATTCAAGGACCTAACTCCCACTGATAAAACCATCCTGTACAAAGCTCTCTACTGACATAACTTCACAGCTTCCAGAAACTCTACTAGCTGCACCAGAGGTACCTCTGGCATCTCTGCAGAGTGCTGTATTGTGCCATGGAGACATACCCATGAACTAATGAAAATTCAACATTCATATTAGTATAAAGAAAAAAGTCATTAACTGCAATTGAACTGCCAATTATCCAGCGTAACTGCAGACCTCCCAGCACAGCTGTTTTACCTTCCCTCTCTGCTGTATGCAATATTACATTCATATTGCAGGTTACGTTATCACAGCAACCTGTAACCGGTTCCTAACTGCTGAGAGAACAAATTATTTTGCCAAAATTATTGGTTCAAATGCGTAATAGTGAATAATGAATTAGACATGCTTAGACTTGGGGATTTTTTACTTGCATTATCTGTAGTTATAAGGAACCGAAATTCAATTACAAATATTAAATGAACTCTCCTTTTGAAATTATTCTTCTTCCAGCTATTTTTTATGACTTTGTGTAACAGGGGAGAAAAAAGAAAGTTTGTCCTGAATAAGCTAAAACCCCTAATGGTAGCTAAATATTACTCAACCTCTTCCACTGAAAGTTTATATTACCCTTCAGTATTCATGGATTACACTACCCAAGTTTAAATTCTTTACATAATCAAATCTTTATTAAAATGAAAATAGCGGGGAAAAGTGTATCGTTACTAAATGATCGCAATGCTCTGGTGACACCTAGACAAAACGTATTCTCTCTCAGAGTCTCGAGACTTGGGAAGTCTCAAGTCACAAATCGTGGGAGTACACTGGAGAATTATTAACGCATGTTTATTTTATTCTTCCCTAGGTGTCCACTACCAGCCAGTAGAGTCAGGACACTTGGCTGGGTGGAGCTTTAGTCAGACGTGTCACGGATATTCCTGTGTTTGTATGTTGTCTTCTGCCAAGCATGAGATCGTCTGCCGTGCCTTTATCAAATTGCTAAGCTTTCTGTATGACTACAGACATTAAATTACCTGAATAAGTACGCAATGCATGAATAAAAATCTTCACACAAATATCACTCTTTCGTTTCTCTCTTTTCTTCTGTCTTCAAAGGAATGGGAAAAATTGATAGACATAGAGTAGGTATCAATCCATAAAGTTTCTGTGATTTTTCCACTCCTGTATAACTTAAATTAGTGTACTTCTTCATTACTTGGGCATGACGAAAGGTTGTCAACAGAAGTACAAATTTACTTATGGTTACATGCACAGAAGTCCTGACCTTGTACTTTACAACTCTCTTGTTTTATGGCCAGTATATTTGAAAGGACATACATGCGACACCTGTTACAATCAATGCAAAGATACCGAGAACACGATGAAGATACATACACAACGCTGGTAACTAATGACATGTCAGGCGGCGTGGCATACCCTTATGACACTGGCATACATCACAAACGGCCTACGGCAGACTCCTGATCATCTGCAGTGTCAGCATGAGACCAGCAGGGGCATCTGAAACCACACCAAGACACACTTGTGTGCACAACTCAGGGGAGCACTGACAGAAATAATAATTAAATCAGTGCACAGATTCACATAAATATAGTGCTGGAAAAGATCTTAAAGCATCAGCTAGCCCAGCCACTTCAGAGGCAAGAGCAACAACACTGGAAGAGGTATTTTTCTAGTCTCGAAAACCTGCAACAAAGGAGTTGCTGCAACAAATGTAGCTAGCTGAAAACTAATCTGAAATCAATTAATTAATTTCTTCAGGTCTTACTTCAATTGGTTCTAAAGAGCAGCTGATCGTCCTCCTCCTACCACCAGCTTCCTACATATTGGGAAATTTATGTTCTCTCTGCATCCTATTTTTCAGTGCTAAACAAAGCCATCTACTTCAGCATCACCGCATACACCCTGTTTTCTAATTATTTTAATTAGAAACATTTGTTTCCCTTCCTTACACCTCCTGTTCATTTCCATCTCCCTGAATGCCAGTGCGAAAACACTGGACAGAGCATTCTTGCTCAGGCTTCACTAATGGTGGACAGAGAAAACCCCGTCTCTCATGAATGACACTTCTATTTATGTACCCGAGAGTAGGACGCGTCTTTTTTGAATTGTATTGCACTCATGACTTGGATTAACTTTTTCACTTGCTTTAGACTCTGGTCCACTAAAACCTCCACATCCTTTTTTTTCTGCGCTGCTGCTTAGCCAATTCTTTCTCATTTCAAATACTGGATTCTTCCTTCCTTACAAAATGTAGCACTTTGTGCTTGCCCCTTCTTCATTTAGGGCCATTCCTCTAGTTTGTAAACATCGAGTTCCCTTTTCGTCCTCTGAAATGTTTGCAATTATTTCAGATGGATGTCATCACAGACTGTATCTATTTCATCATCCAAGTCAGGATGATTCAACGTTGGCAGCTGGAGTTGGCTTTTAAAAAGCTTATTGCCACCTCCCAGCAACATTAACTACCTCCTTGTCTCTGCATAAGCAGGTATTTCTTCCCCTTTACAGACGCTGCTTTCCTCTGCGGATAAGCAGAAGCCTGTCATCAATCCCCTTGGCCAAACAGGAGTCATTCTCCTATCACACCGTCTGCTACAAGCACTTCTCTCTGTCAACAGGAATTAGGAAACATGACAGGAGTGGGGAGACAAGAGTGAGGCAGGCTGGGAGAATCCATGGATACTGTCCTGAGGAAGAAAAATGGATGGGGCCAAGAGAGGGGATTATAAGGAAGGATGCTCTTGTTGCCAGCTGGCAACTAGAGGGCAGGTAATCTGCTAAAATAGACTGTCCTCCAGGAGCAGTACCCATTGCAGCCATCTCCTAGTGGATGGCTGCTGGCTCATCACCAGCACAGCGAGACCACTCTTTGCAGGGCTATGCTGGCCTCAGGAGATGCTTCCCTGCTTGGGCAGTCTTTCTTTCTTCTTATTCCTTTTTCTCTTCCTATCTATCAAAAACATACATATACACACACACACACAATGATTTATATGGTCTATCTGCTGTATCCATTTAGCATGATCTACTAGCCTCCATATGTACATTAAATTATAAAATACATAAAAGCAAAAATCAGTATATAAAGTTATATATTCTATTTCATGCTCTTGTGATTTGTGATCAAGTTATAAGCACTGCACACATTGATCTTCTTCTAGCTAGAAAACTTGTGTTTGCAATAAAAATGATTATGTAATCACTCTATTAGTACAACTCATTTAATTTCTCCATCTGAAACTTCAAAGCAAAGTATGTCACAACTCTGTTATGATTTCCTGCATGAGGTAACTTTGAGATTCTATTTTCGAAGTATTTACAAAGTAGCTGTTTATGGCAGGAAATCTAAGCTACGTTTATGATGGGAAATACAGGTTACGTTTCACTGTGCCTAGCTGCAGCCACTCGAAGACTAACCAAGTTGTCTTGGCTCTCTCCATAGTCATTCAGGAAAGATGGACACCTACCAGAAAGACTATTCNAAAAAAAAAAAAAAAAAAACCAACACACAGATATCGCTTACAAATTAGTGCCTATCTGCTCCTGATTCCAGAGGGAGCCTGGAGGATGAGCTTTGGCTGGACACCGAGGGAACAATGCACTTACCTAAGCAAGGGTGTCTGATGCCATTTTGGATGTCCTGGACTACACAGGAGCCCTGCATAGGGCTGGCAGGTACAACACGGGACCTCTGGGAGTCCCCCACCCTTCTGGAGAGGCAGCTGGAGTCCGAATGGGATACCTTGAGGCACTTAAAATATCTAAGAAGCATGATTGAAATGTCTATTTTAAGATTAATAGCTCTCTGGACTCCATCACCTGTATTAACAAGAATAAGACTCGATTGTCTAAACTTCAGGAGCTGGTGTCATGTCTAACACGTGCACAGAGCACACAGGCATGGCAGAGGACTTGCAAGAGATCTGCGCCAACCTGGATTGGAAATTGGAGGGCAAGTACAATACCATGAAACCAAAATGACAGTAGACACCTTTGCCTATGCAGCCACGTTCTGTTCTAGATTCCTGTTAACTACAGTTGTAGAGCTCACATTTAGACATCTCATTGTATACAACTCAATTTACATGAACTGAATCCCACCCCATTTTTTAGACATCTAAAGTAAGATGTTACAAATCTCATCGACAGAAGTATGAAGGTTGTGCATCTTCAGTACTTCAGGTGAAGTATGAACTAATTCACCTAAAAATAATTATTTATGCATCACTGTCTAAGGAAAGTAGACAATATTTGCCCTCGGTGAGTAAGAACATTAGCTGACCTTAGAGCAGCAACTGAAACACAGTTTGTCAGAAAGATGTCAAAATTGCTTTGAAAATCAGCAGGCACCAAATGAAGTCCATATGCATACTTGCAGTTTTATAATGGAACATATGTAAAAATAAAAAATTACAGTGTTAGCATAGAACAGATTACAACTTTTTCAGAAACAACAACTCGTAAGTTTTATGGTCTGACTTTATGTCAAACTAATTTTCTGAGTACAGTATTCTCAAAACAGCAGGATGACTATATAGCCAATGATGCTTCCTGGGTTTTGCTGGTTTGAGTTTAATTTTATCAAAATTAGAGCCTTTGGAAAACCCTGGATGAATAGCTCTGAAGTCCCCTCTATACACAAAGAGAATGCAGACAGCACTTTAGAGAGCAGTAGCACAAGTTTCCTTTCTTACCAGAGATCATACTATTCTCTGCAGAACGTTATTTCTAAGGAGAAAGGTTTGTTTTTGCACTGATCTCCTTGTTTTCTCTATCCACTTTATAGCTTTACCTCCCATAAACTATAAAACACATCCAAAAATGATGAGAAAATGAAAGCACAGCACCTTAATCTTCCAGCTATAATGATGAGTTTAAAGAGGTGGTTATTTGTAGACTAAATGTATTGATTATTGAGTAAAAATACACAAATAAATCTACAGGAGTATTTGGGTGCTTGAAAATTACATGTCTGGAACTAACGCATTTGACTCACAGACCAAATGTTGAACAACAATCAGACTATACAAATTCACAAATTGTGGATACTGTCTGGTCGGAAATAGTCTGACAGGCTAGTAAAAAGCATGAGAACTATTTATTTTTCAATTCAGATCATCTAAGCAAAACATACCTTTAAAACACAGAAAGTAAAGAACACAACCCAAATCATGTAAAATTATAAATTATAAAGCTAAATTATTGAAATCTGACAACAGTAATCTTCCATACTCTTTATTTGTAAAATGCCTTACAGTATTTTCTCAGTATTACGTCTGTTATTATTGATCAGTATTTTGTTTGGAGAGGTACATTACTGTACATTTTACAGGCATTTACAGCAGTTTTAAATGCAATTATTGGAGGTATTCACAAAAATAGGTAGGTGGTTAAGTACCCAATTATGGGTACAATTTGTGATATAGGCAAATAATAATGGGAAAGCATGCACAGGTAAATCAGGGAAATAAAGCACATACGGAAAAATACATATCTATGTATATATGCAAGTCATTAACAGACTGCAGCCCTTCCTTGAACAATGCACTTCTTAAGTGCAACTTCATTAATTCATTCTTGCTACCATATACATAACTCAAAGGATAAATATCAAAGCATATTATTTTCACTTCGTAAATAGTATTTTCAGGACGATGTAGATAGTATAGCAGAGTAACGATTTCAATAATGCTGCTCACTATTTTCAAGATGTTATGAGATCAAATAGAAACTGCTTATTTAGAAGTTTTCAGTAAAACAGTTTGATGCTGTGCAGTCCTGATACTTGCATCAGTCCTCCTGATCCAGCTTAGTATTTCAGCATCAAAAGTAAAGTAAAGAAAAAAGTTAACTGTTCAACGTAATCTGAGGAAGATGCAAATTACTATTCAATAAGTCTATTCTAAAAAATAGCTACAGGTAGCCTGGATGTACAGAGGGCAGAGGATTTTTAATAATTTGCAATAGAAATTCTAAAAATACACAAATAAATTTTTAAAATGCTGGAAAGCCGAATGAATAACTAGTAACTGAAGATTCATAGAGAAATATATTATACATAAGCCTACAGTTTGATTAAGCATAGAAAAGTGTATGATACAAGCTGTAATTCTTGTTACAAAGAGTTGTCATAATATCACTGAAAGCTACATTACAGACTATCTAGAAGGCAGTATAATAAAACTTGCTGTAATAACTTTTTATTTATATTCATAAAATTGAAGAATGTTAATTCTCTGGTTATTTTATTTTTAATATAGAGATGAATTTTAACAAGCTAATTTATAAAAGGTTACACCAATGTCTAGATTTAAATCAAAGGAATTAATGTCCATACTACCACAGTTCATAGAGAGAAATTCTTGTAAGGCATTTCAATAGCTGATGAGGCTAAAGGTCAATGCTCACAATATCTGCTTGGAATTAAATGAAAGAATATGTCAAAGATTGAAAGTTCAGTTGGTAACCAACATGAAGTTCAACAGCTATGCCTCAGGTCTTCAAACTAACAGTGACTTTCCCCCCCTCCCTCCAAATTGCTATCTTAGAATGTATACCTCAGTAATTTTGAAAAGCTCCTTCTATTCATCATTATTGCTTCTTGATATTTACTCAAGAATCTTTGCAGATCAGTATAAAGTTACCTAAAACAAGCGGAAGCAATCAACTCAGGCAGTCCTTAAATATAACTGTGCTTAGTCAAAGATGACTTCTTTCACAGGGAGAAGAGACAAGTTCAGCTGAAACTCTGGTTGTAGTAAGGCGTTCACCAACCAGAAGCCCTTTCTGCTCATTCTTCCTGAAGTAAATTAACATAGTTTTTATAACAATAGTACTTTAGCAATTCCCTTCAGAAACATGTATTTGTTTCTGTTGCAAAACCTCTACCGATATTTTTCAGACTTTGCATTGTGCCATGAGAGGGCACGGAAAAAACCTCTTCACTTCTTTAGATCTCTGGCAACTTATGGCTAACAGCGGGCACTGACTTGTGGGGCAGCTAGAAACTAAAGTAATTGGTATGCTGTCCAGGAGAAAGGGATGGCACCCATCCTCTTGAGGAGCTCATGCCTTATTCAAGATCTAATTACCCAGTCTAGCAGCACAACAAGCAGTGTAATTACTTACTTTTCCTTATACCCCTGCTACCGTAGGTTGGACAAGTTGTTATTTAAACCTAGCAGGCTTTCCTACAGCTGCGGGGGGAAGGAGCTCGAAAAGCACCATATACACTCTCATTTTCTTTCCAGTCTCAGCCTGCCTTTCTCTGATATTTATTGCCTATGTGGCACTTCACATACACAAGCTGTTATATATTAATTTAACGCATAATGTAGCACCTCTCTAAGTATGGAGCATAGCCAAAGGTGGGGAAGGTGGCAGTGGGGACAGTGAAGTCAGACTTTTGAATTACTCTTCCATTTTTCTGAGAAGCAATCCTACAGGTACAGAGAAGCCTGTGGAATATACCAGGTGTCTCTGCAGATGCCTGAATTTGCAGGAAGCCTAAAACAAACTCTTAAAAGTAAGAACTATCTCATTTGTCCCTCCTGAATGAGTAGAAGGGCAGATGTTGGCGGCAAACTGGTAACTGTATCTCTGTTAAAACCATTTCCTAAAAGATTGGAAGTAGAGCAAAAACTTTCTATCTCAGAATTTTGGGTAGAGCAGGTGAAAGAAGGGGCAGGACCAATGAAAATACACAGATGTATACAAGACAAGCTATGCTAGCTTGTAACACTGCAACAGTGCATTGAAGGAGGGGTAGTGCTGGTGTTAGTGTCATTTACTGAAAGAAAGCTCAGCTTCCAAACGTGCAGATTATTATTTTTAATGCCATAAATGTAACCTCATCATTGCAGAGTAGGCTGATCTTTTACCTCAGCTTTGCAAAAGGAAAAATCTGAGATACAGGGGGAACGAGTAATTTGCTCTGACACGTGAAAAATCCACCTCTGATTGAGGATTAGGACACGAATCGGCAATGCTGCCTTCCCACCCCAGCCTAACCAAACTCCACAGAGCGGGGGACCGGACCGCAGACAAACACTGAACACCTGCCTCTTCCTCAGCGGAGCTGACAGCCCCCCGTTCCCCCAACACTACCAACTTCGCCAAGCAAAATTACAATTCCCCCAAAAGCCCACGCGCCCGCTCCGGATGCCCGACAATAATTAAGGCGCACCCGCACACGCCAGGGTTCACCCACCGAGGAGCCGGGGCGGGTGCTGGGTGGGATGCCTGAACCCCGTAAGAAGCGGGAGGAGGATGCCGACAGCCCCGGGCCCTCCGACACCGTCACCGACACCGGGAACCTCCGCCGACCGCCGCCAGCCCGCTCCGATCCGATCCGATCCGATCCGCTCCGCTCCGCTCCGCATCCCGCCGCCCGGCCGGGCCGCCGCAGGTGCC
>RSEF01000001.1:155112868-155143338 GCA_003993805.1 Himantopus leucocephalus | reverse complement strand
ATATCCCCCACCCCCTGCCCCAACACCGCTGCCCGCCCGGCGGCAGCCGCCCGCCCACCCGCCTGCGCCCACCCCGCGGCCGGACGCCGCCGAGCCCCGGAGGAAGCCGCCCTCCGCCGGAGCCCGGCCGCCTGCTTCCCCGCCGCCCGCCCTGCCGCCTTCCCGCCAGCCGGGAGGGGAGGGGAGAGGAGGGGAGGGGAGGGGACGGCGCTGCCGTCCCTCCCGGCGGAGAGCCCGAGGAGGGGCGCCGTGGGGAGCGGGGCTCGCCGGGGCCGGCAGCAGGAGGCGGTGGCTCCCCGGGCGCCGCCTCGGGGCACGCCCGCCCCGCCGGCCGCGGCACCGGCCGCCTTGAGGCGGGGGTGCCTCCTCCGCAGCCCCCGAGGGGGTGCTCCCCGCAGTCGGCTCCTTTTCTTCGGGAGGGCGAGGGGATGCGGGCGGCGGCCCGCCGGGACCCCCCGTGCAGCCGGGTGAGAGGGGGGCTGCCCGACGCCGGGCCGGGCTGAGGGGGCGCGGGCCTGGCCTCAGCGCTGAGGCAGGCCGCCCTCCGCCTGCCCCTCAGCCTGCCCCACGCCGGGTGCCTGCGCCCACCCGCCCCTCGGCCTGTCCCGGGGGCCGTGCCCGGGAGGAGGCCGCAGGGGCAGGAGAAGGAGGTGGGTTTGGGAGCCGGGCCCTGACCCGCAGAGGGCCAGAGGGTGTCCCTGGCCAAGGGGGGTGCGTGGCGAACGCGTACAGGTACTGGGCCTGAGGCTGCCTTCAGCCGTGCCTGCGAGGATGCCGTTAGCACACATCTAGATAGATCGTCGTGTCTCGCCAGGCAAAACCTCCCCTGGCTTCAAAGCGTGTGTGTAGCCGGGCTCGTTACCCGGGACGGTAACGAAGGGAAACTGCGCTGGTGCCAAAGGGACGTGCGGTGAGAGCTGTCGGCTCGCTGTTGTGTTGCCTGTGAGCTTCTGGGTGCTCTTAACTTCGTATAAAACCTTGGTTGGGGTGGAGAAGGCATAGTTGTTATTATTGTTAACCTCCTTCCAAGTTAATTAGTCCTTGCAGCAGGACTAATTGGCATGGAAACAGAAGCACGCTGACTTGGCTGATTTGCCTTNGAGCCAGCTCCTGGTTCTGGTTCCATTGCAATCGGTGGCCGCTGGACCCTGACAGAGCACAAATTTCACTAGTCAAGGGAGAAAAGCAGTGGTTTTTTTCATGCTTTTTCTCTTACCACCTGTTTTTCCCTCTGCATATCCTCTTCCCTTAGAGAAGCTGCTAGGAAAAGGATGGACATTTGAGAACTGCTGTGGTGGTGTGTACAGGTGAGAAAGCATGGATGGCTTCGTCTCTCCTCAAGAAATTCATGAAAAGAAAGACAAGTGCAATCCATGACATACGTCCTGACCTTGTCGCTGTTGCAGTTAATAAAAAAGGTCCAATAAAAGAAGGAGTTTTTAAAACAATGTAAAACCCTATAGGCAATGAGAAAAAATGTAGAGAAACTGTTGCCCAATCTTGTGATTTCATACTAAGTCTCGCAATATTTGGATTTTTTAATAGTGCCATAATTACCATGATTATAAAGTAAGTGAAATATTAGCTTTCATTTATAAACTAATGAAAGTTTGAGGATTGTGACATGAAGCATACATGACTCGAGGGCTCAAAAATGAAAAGCCTTATAAGAAAAAATATATATGTGTGTGTATATATATATATATGAAAGTGATTTGAGGGTGCTGGATCCTGATTTTTTTTTAATGCTGTGTGTGGGCAGTATTGAAGACTAGTTCTTTCAAAGACTCCAGCAAAAGTGAATTTAGGGAAGGATACCAACTCGGTTCTCTCCCCCTAAGTGCTGAAAGAAAGTATTAACACTGAAGAAAATAGTTCTTATGAAGAATTTAACGTGGTTTAAAAGCACATTTAAGCACTAATAACTTTTCTTAAATAGATTGTCAGTTTTATAACAGAAATAAAATATTTTAGAGAACACTATTTCTGATTAACGCGCTATCCTGGTACTTCAGAAACACATCTGAGGTAGGAATGAATCAACAGTGCTGTACAGTCTGTCATATTTTATCACCTCATTTAAGTATTTGTCTTCTTGGTCTTTCGGAGCAACCGTTTCCATTTACTTGTGGATAGTTTAAAGATAATCCAGGTTGGAGCTGATGAGGCAAGGAAGTAGGGGGTTATGGAGCATTTGCTCCTCGGGACTTTGGATTCAATTAGGCTTAGCAGTAACTGAAAGACATTAAAAATTATAAATGATCATCAAATTTCATGAAAGGCAAAAATCACCTCTATTTCTCAGTGATATGGTATTTACAGTGAAAATAGCACTTTGGGTTTTGTCCGCAGCAAAGACTTAGAACAAAGCTTCTGTGGCAACGGTCTAGAGGTAAGACCCAGCAAAGCCCTGCTCAGTGCAGAGTATTTAAGGAAATAATGGAAGCAAAGACTTTTGGGGAGCTATTTAATGTGGCCAATAGGAAAAAAATGGACACAGAAATAGACTCCTTGTCCTGCCCCAAAATTTGCCACCCTGACTTTTCTCCTGGAATTGGGCTCCTAACCATCTCCTTTCAAAAAGCAAACAGGTTATTTCAAGGCATGGCAGGAAGGAGTCTTGGCACTTGTTGTATTCACAAAGCAAAGCCCCCGAGCAGAACCTGCAGGTTCTCCATCCAAGAAAATCCGAAGGATGTATCTCCTGAGATCAACCCAGACTACAGGACCTCAGGGTAAGGTTTTCATCTTGGTTGTTTGAAATGTTCCGCTTTTCAGCAAACAGTTAAGTAGGGGAGAGAGCGAAAGAGTTAACACAACTCTAGCCTAGTGGTTTGTCTCTTATCTATGAAGTACCGTTATTTCATAAATAATCCAGTAATTCATGAATTAATTACTGGGTAAAATAAATCAACATTCAGTGGTGTAAGGAATGGAACCTGATCCTCTGCTCCCCTTAGGTGCCTTCAGCATTGCTCATTCTCACTCTTGCTCTTTTTCCAACATACAGTCTTTCTGTCCCAGTAAAATTATCCCTGTAAAAGACGAGACTTCGAATGTTGCAGTTCAGGGACTAAAATTCATCACTGTTTCTAGTACTTTGGTGAATGTTCCAGCCTCTGGGCTGCGGGACAGTTCAGATCTATGCTCCTGATCAAATTTAGTTCAATGAGGTAAGGACAGCAATATTCTTTTCTTCCTTAGCATTGCCAGTGTTGGTAAAGGCCACTTCAGAAATGGGTAAGTCTGAACTGCGAAGGCAAGCATTATGTGTGAAGGAGCAAAAGGACTGTCCTTGGGCCGATGCAAATACCTGTGGAAGAACACACGTGCCCAGCCTATATGTGAAAGAAGTCCTTGGGGTGAGTGGGGTTACAATGGATTGGGTTGGCAAGCTCCGAGGCTGGTCTGTAGAGCAAAACTGCTGTTGCTTGAGGACCTGACGTCCGCACCATAGACATTTCGATTTTATTTTTTTTTTACCTTAGGAAAAGTTCCAGTCTGGTCCCATAGACTAGATGTTCATTAGCAGTTCAGCCACATTCCATGTGCTGCCGGGGTGCTTTTTCCACCTTAGTTTCGTATAAAAGGAATCGAGTTTTCGTGCTCTGAGACTGCTCTGAGATGTGAACCAAAGCACAGTAAGTGGGAATGATCAAATGATTCACTTCACAGGCACAGTCCTGATCTGCACTAAAATGCTATGTAGATGCACCCATCATCTCTAAGAAGGAGCTGGAACAGAGCACCCTCAGCCTTTGTTAAAGGACAGACATTGTTGAAGGCGGTGGGAGTGGAATGAGGAGCCACTCAAAATTTTGGAACACATTCCAGTTTTCTTCTTAATTGTCAGAACTAGTGGAGATACAGAAGAGGAGGCAGTGACAGGAAGGCTAGAGAAGAGGAGAGGTCTGCTCACAACTGATGCATTTGCAGTACTACCGCTATCAGTCACCAGACAGTAGGAGAAAGACTGACTTGAGAATCAGGGAAGAAGTATTTGATCACACCATGCAATACATCACTGAGCTCTTGCACTGGAATGTGGTACTGAGGGTTTACCTGACAAAACGAACATAACCCAACTTACACGCTGAGGTCAGAATCACTTATCAGAACGTTGTCTTTTTCATTTTCCTCTCTGGCTTGTCTGTCATTTAACTGATTCTGACAAAGATCCAGTCTTATCCTGAAGCAAACTGCAATCACAGAGGGTTCAGAGATACAAAAGAGAGCGAGAGAAACCAGAAAAAGGGGGAAGAATTGCTGCTACAGCTGAAGTGGTGTCTTCTGAGGAACACAGGACATTAATCTTACTAGGCTGTGCTGCTGCTTACCTATTCTGCCTTGCAGCAATTTTAATAGACTGCTGGTTTAACCTGCTGAGAAGGTGTAATTAATAAAACTGGCTGGGAAAAAATCCACAAGACCGTTTTCAACTCTTTTTTTTTTTTTTCCCCAAGCCTGACTTCTTTTTTACTGTATGAAATTGGAAGTTGAGGACCATTTTTGCCGAAATACCATTGAAGGAAACTTAATATTTCCTTCAGAAAACTCAACTTCCTTACTTTCTGTCCTACAGTATCTCAGCAGAAGCAGAGTTTTAGAGTGACAGGAGGATGCTGTAGAGTAGGTACGCGGCATCGGGGCTTAGGGAATACTCTGCACTTTGACAGTTTCATACGCTGTGTTTTGCCTGTTCAGACAATGAGCAGTGGTTGTTGGACATACTATGTGATGAAAACAATGTTATATTTATCTACTATGTATATGTATCAGAAAGTCTATGTAATATTTACTGATGTTGAGTAATACTCAACAGTTTAGGCTGAGCTTATAACTGACAATGAGTTTATATTCATTGCCCCCATTTCTGTCAGGGAGATTGCAAACAGCGTTGCATGAATCTGTTTGCTTTGGTTGCATAATTTGCTGGTTTTCATTTAATTATACGGAAATATTAATATTGTTATGTCAACAGTTCTGATGTAGTGGGGATCTGAATGTTTCAGTGGGCCACATAAAGAATAAGTTATTAATCAATATGAGTAATGGGGACAAATTTGCCTTGAATAAGTGGCCTGACCCAAATTGTTTTGAACTGTTGTTTAATTTTCAGATGGTTATTTTTCTTCATATTGAAGAAAACAGAACAAAAATTTGCATTATCTGAATTAATTTTAAAGAGTATTCCTGCAATATTCCATTCCTTATGCAGCAAAACCTCTGGATTATGCACATAATGAGTCAGGCACATCAAAATAAAAATCCATTGACACTTTGGCAGAGGAAGAAATAATCAAGGCTCTTTATAACTCACATTTTTTCATCATAAAGATTAATGATTATGCACTGAATAACACAAATGCATTAGAGAAGCCTGTGGTGCTTCAGAAGTACTATTCTTTAAGTCTCTGTCCTGATGAAAACACAGTCTGTGTTTGGAAAAACAGACAAGTAACTGAGTTCTGATTTTTTTTTTTTTACTGTAACTGCAGTTGAGGAAGAACTATTTTACATAGGACTTCTTTGTTAAGACTTTCTACTTGAGTGTTTTCCTCTAAATCCGTTTGTCAGGAGCACATTATTAACAAAACAGTATGCAGCAGTTACCTTTTTTTCTTTAAGGTTAGATACAAATAGAAGAATATAGCCCATTTCTCTGTGTTCTCATATTTACCAATAACGTTATTAATCTTATTTGTGATAACTGTTGTTTATACAATTTTTTACTACAGCAGCCAGAATTCCAAGTCAAGACCCAAGCCTCATGGTGCAGGAGATTACACGGAACGAAGAAGACAAGTGCGAGTTGTTCGAATTGCTTATATTTAGTATTATGTATATTTAAAGGAAGATCCAGTCAGGATCCTAACTGACGTGTCTGTATAAGGGCTAGCTAAAACACCAAGAGGTGTTGGTTCCTGACATTTTCATCCGAATGTCCCTTTGAATTTTAACAGTGTAAAAGTAGGTAGACAAAGAATAAACACCGGGGGAAAAAAGAAAGCCATTTATACATGCAAACACTCCCACATAAAACAGCATAAGCAATGAGAAGGAAGTGCAGTGAAATGATTTGGCATCAATCCTGATTTGCTAAGATTAGGAAGAATTCTGGAAGCGATAATCCAGGGTAACAAAGAAAAAGCGATGGGTAGAATAAAGTGAGAGTCTGATGTATGTCTTCCTCTTATCATTTGAGTAGGTTTTTTACTTATGCTAAGGAGTGCCCTTAACAGGAAACAGTCCTTGAAGGATGAGGGGAAAAGAAATGCTTCAGCGTGTGGAGGTGTGTTTATACAGAGGCTGTATCCACAGCCGTGCGCTGCCAAGACACAGCGCTCTGCTGGTGGAAGTGCTTCTTAGCCTTTTTAAATGCATCCCCTTTTCCCAAGGCTGTGCCAGCTAGCCCTTCGCTCTCATTCCCCGAACACTGGCTTCAGAAGCAGCCACAGTTAAGCTCATAATACACAGATCAGGATCATGGGCCGTATTCCATCTGTAGAATAACATGGAAATTAAGCGGGCTGTGTAACTACATTTCTTTGTTGCATGCACTGCATACAAAGGAAAATCACTGTATATAAAGGGGAACTGTTATTAGGTAGATAAAAATGTGTATGATGATCTAAAATAGTTGTCATTGTGACACTTTGTGGCTCAGGAAAAAAAGGATTATTAATAATTTTTAACATTTCAAATGATTAACGTTCCATTTACAGGTAATAATCATGTTTTTAAAGTACTTTTTGTTACTCACCTTGTGTCATAAATTGCATAGAGTTTTTTGTTTTCTTCAACAGCATTCCTAAAAAGAGAGAAAGAAAGAATATCATTTGCATGCCCTGTGTCCATTGCCAAAGCAAAACATAGTTTAGGGCCTTGAAGGTTTTCAGACCGTCATTGTAGAATCAAGGGATGGGGGGGAAAAAAAAAATCTATAAATTGACTTGTTCAACCCCTGACATGACAAGATTGTAATAATCTTTTGGAAATTGTCTAAGTGAGTTTTTAATTATAGATCCATGACTCTGTTGCCAAGAAATGAAAAATGAAAAAAATAGTCACTGCTTTTGTGAAAAACACAATGCAACAATATGGTTTCAATAGAGCTATGTGAATAATTTTCAGAAAGGGTTTCTAATTGATCCAGATGAACATTATCCAATTCAGTTATTTCATTATTTTTTATAAGCCAAACTAAAAAATACATTGAAGTCTAATGCAATGTATTCAATGTAAAATGAAATACTTTATCTCTGATGTTTTGAATACTTTTATATGTGTTTGAACATTGAGGTTCATATAAAAAATGCATATTAAAAATCTGAATCCTAATTCTATCTTTTTGAGCTTTTTCAATTGAAATCCATGTGACTTTGCAGAATACCTTTTGTATGTTTTTAACTAGAAAAAAGATACTTTTTCCTGACATTTTTTGTTGAACTGTTTCGGAACGTGGTAACAAAGGACTCTTCTGTAATAGTGCTACTGATTTAAGAGAGAGCAAGAGGAGATGTAGTCTGAAATGTGTTGGCTTTGCTGGAATCAGCAATAAAATATAAGTTTTAGCTAAGTAGTTTCTGAGAAGGCGTGATGAATGTAAGGGGCTCTCCATAATAAGTATTGATTTGTATCTTACAATCTGATTTATGTCTCTGTGCATTACTTTACCTGTCTGCTTAGAGAAGTTAAAGAGAAGCAACTAAAAGCATGGGGTAAATGATCCTGAGTTTGAATGCATTAAGCTCCACTTACTTGGGAAAGGTAGATCCTGGGTTTGGTCCCTGTGCCTGGAGTGGTTATGCATTTTACATTAAATATGCACTGGCTAAAGGATGTTAACAGCTGAGTATTGTGACTGCCCGACTCCCTTGTGCACTGGGTAGGGAGACGTGGGGCCTCTCTCACGTCTTGGATCCCCTTGAAATAGACAGCCGTCTAGAACAGAACTGGTAGGGCGGGGTGGGGCTCGGGTTAGATGCCACCAGCTAGTCCATTTCAGATGCCCTGAGTTACCTGAGCCACTGCATAGAGCTGTCAGTTGCAACACAGGACCTATGCGATACCCATGCTCTACTGGAGAGGTAACTGGAGTCCAAGGGGGATACCCTGGAGCATCCCAATGGCTCAGGATGCTTGTGTATGGGAACGCAGGCCAGATTCCACCTGGGGGAGGGAATCCCCAGCTTTCTGTACATAGGCTCCATTAACTGAGTTGACTATATCTCTGTTGACATAATGGGAGCACCCAGTTCTCATGTAGACACCTACATCTAATCTTCAGATGAATCCAACTCCAAATTTCACAATATCTTATGTTCTTTTGATAGTCCTAGGCGTCAGGATTCACAAGCCACATTGCTCTGGATTTAAAGATCATAGCATTGCGTGCCTGCAACCATGCCTGAGCACGCTATTTTGTGGTTTGTTTGATATTCTCAAGTACAGTTTTGTCTAGTGTCCACACTTCTTAGTTTTCTGGTCCACTGTCACTCGTTATAGACTTGGGGTAAATTCTTTAGCTCAGCAAAGGAGAGAGGAGGGGAGGAAGATCAGAGAAGGGACGTGTGAAGCCTCAGCACTGACCCAAATACATCCCCTGACTGTAGTCACATATCTCACATTGGTAGAGTCACATGGTCAATATTGAGAGGAGAAGATGGCTGGGGTCTTTTCTGAAGTGCGCGTGGGCACTTGCTGCAAGGTGTAGGAACAAGCACTCTACCTTCGCAGAGGCTGGACATAGAGAGTCAGGGAACATGCTCAGCCTACGTCTTCCTTTAGGACTATGCTCCCAAACGTAGCCAATGATACCTGAGAGACAGATGCAGCTCACCCTGTAACCATGACAACTGGCATGGGATTTACAGCAAGTTAGCTATGGGTGGAAGAGGGCATCAGTTCTAAATGAACATGTAAAATATAGGTGGAACAAGTGTCTGTTTTCAATCCCCTTACCTAACTGTGTCCATACCCATAAGATAAAAAGAAACTTGCATATACCAACAGTTTCTGTTAATATATCTATCAAAAATTTCAAAAGAGTGCAAAACACCTTGTATGGCCACCTTGTGTTTGTAACTTTTGACATCCATCAGCAAAAATGCCAATGGCAGCATAGGATTAACTTAGTGTCTTTTTTTGGAAGAGAGATGATAACGGCAAAGGGAGATCAGGAAAACAATTAGGCAAATGAAACAGGAAAGACTCAAATTTCATCTTTTAAATGTTGACGTTTCACAATGGGCATTTATTCAGACTGATAATGCACTCCATTTTTTTCTTCTCTTACAAAAATGTAGACACATCTCGACGTTGAAATTCTCTTATTCAAAGAGCGGTAAAATCCTTTGGTCTCTGCATTGAAAAGTGCCTTCTGGTGAATGACGAGTAAATGGAGTTCATCTCTTACAGAAGTCTCCTACTGTTTCTGTCTGCCTGGCACCAAGAGAAGACATGCTTCTGAAAGTATTACAAAAGTAATTCCCCCATCACAAAAGCAGCACATTAAAAGTACTTATATTAAAAGCACTTTGTTGTATATGAATATCATTATATAATTGATTATTCCCATTAAAATGGTTTGCATCCTTATCACAACTTTAATAAAAGAACAAAACTGCTTTGAATATTATACATGCACTTGCCTAGAGCCACTATTAAGCAGAGAGGCTCTGTGTGCAGCCAGGCAGTCGTTGATGGTAAATCAAATGGAGGGCATATGGTTTCAGTATTGCTGCTGGTGGAATTTTTGTTGCTAGAAAGAGCTAATGTTTTGCATTTAAGATTATTAAAGTAGCAAAAATAGTAACTCGTCTTTTCCCCTTTTTGTCCTCCCAGCTCTCTTGAAGTCTCACTCAATATAATGCGGGAAAAGATACTGTGAGCAACCTATACTGGAATGTTAGGACTTCCCTGAACTGCGAAATAAGAGCTTTGTGTGCTTTTTTAAAAGCCTGCATAATTTCTGGATGGTACCACGACTCGTAATGTCCTTGGTTGGGATTCCTCCTTGCTGATGTAAGCATCGGAAATTAAATGTGTAAGTCTGAGCCAGTTACCGTAGGCTACCTTAATAGTGCGGGTGGGAAAGAAAGTCCAAAGGCTGAAAGAAACTCCAAAGGCGGAAAAAGGCTAAAACAGAGTGGATGAATCACCCTCCAGTAGTGCCTAATAACTATGAACATAGCCTGTACCTAGCTAGACATCTAACTTTTGGGTGTGTAATATTGCATAAGGTAAGTCCCATCCGTGGTGATTTAATGGGAAGGAAGGCTAGATCTATTTTAGCACATTGAGCATATTGCCCTCCCAAAGCGTATCAGACCAACATGTCAGACATGTCTTTAGAATCTCTCTGCTAATGGTAAGTGGACAGCCGAGAAACAGGAAAGCTTCTAAGTTAGTGCTGTATTTCTGGAATTGCTGGAGTCTTTTAACTACATGTAAGTTAAATTTTAAACAACAATCGTCACTTTTTGTCACATCTTTAAATCCTACAAGATCACCTAAAAGCGGAAATTAAGTTAAATGTCATATTCATTTGAAAATAGTCTTTAGGAGAGTGAAATGTGATAGCCCTTTCTGGATTAAGGCCAGGACACAAAGCAATGCTCGTGAATCACAGAATGCTTAACAAGTACTCTGGATGTTTTGTATCTAACAAAATGATTCAGCATGAAAATATAGACACAAAGCCTAATATTTATAGCTTGAAAGATAATGCTAACAATAAGAAAGTGAGATATTTCAGCTTCAGATTCTGAAACCATCTGAGCACGGAATGCCACTATTAAGAAAAAATACTTTCTTTTCCTACTCTGGAAAGAACTCATACAAGATTTATAAACAGGAAGAAAAACAAGCGTGATGCTAAACTCCTTCCCCACAGGCTTGGAGAATGCACACCTCGTTATATTTGAGCCTTTGTCATTTTGAAGTGAAGAAAATACTTCTGTTGATTCACCCAGCATACACAATGGAGTCCAAATTGAGCCCATACTAGGTGGCTTTGGTGCAATAACTATTGGTTGTAAGAGCCAGATGCAAAACCTCAGTGTAACTCTTCCTCTCTGGAACAGCTGCTTCTGGGCTTCTACCTCAAGATTGCTCAACCCACCTTGCAAACTGTCCCTCACAACCTTCAGAAGCAGTGAGGCACCCACACTAACGAGTCAATAAAATTCACTTTCCCTTTTACTAGGACGTTCAACCCATGCTAACCAGGTTAGGCATTCAAGGGCATCATTGTCACACAGCATGATAGGCACCAACGAATTATTTTTAGTACCTAGAAGCCTATCAAGAAAAGTAAGAAAGTACAGAGTGAAATGCCAAATGCAAAAATGGGAAATCGTGTTTAAAATTCCCAGGATATTATAGACACAGTTATTGAATTACCATTGTAGATCTGCTGAAACTTCAGTAAGCAGCAGACGATGGAGGTTTCTGCTATAAATATAAGATTCACATAGCTATCTCTTATTTTTTAAAGTATAAATTAAGTGGATGCACGCCAAGTTTTCATAAATAATGCCAAAAATGTTTATGTATGAGAAGCTTAAACTATGTGGCTCTAGCTGAAATAAATGTTTCAGTGAACATGATTTTAAACATGATTTATTCAAATGTTATGTTAAGTAAGCATTCAATATGCTTTTATGTAATGCTGATGCCCAAGTTACATGTAATTATGATGACATTATAGCATCCTTGATCTTTCATAACCTCTCTAGAAATTCATTTTTCCCAGCATCAAGCTCCACAAAGAGTATGGAAGTGACAATGTCACATAGTATAAACAGTTACCAGAACAATACTTTTCAGGTCTAATTCCATGAGGGCTAGCCAGTCTTGACTCCTTTTGACATCAGCCAGAGCTGGGAAGTTTAGCCGTGCTCAGAAACATGCCAATTAATTTGCAAGTCTAAAACCCCGTTTGTTGGCATTTAAGAGCAAGGTAGGAAGGATGCAGCGAGAATATGTCAAGACACAGACACCTGTTTACTGTTTACCTGTTTACCTGTTTATTTTAAATCACTGATGTTCTTGAAGGTGTCTGGTTCTAGTTCAGACCAAATAAGTTCTATACCGTTATTTTAGTCCACAGACCTTCTTTTCTTTTTCTTTTTAATGCATTCTATTTTCAAATATAAAGAATACACACAACAGCGGTGGGTAAATTTGCCATTATGCTTACAGTAAAGATCTCAGAGTCACTGCAGATAGTTCAGTGAAGGTCCAAGCTCCATGCTCAGCCGAGGTCAAAAAGGTAAACAAGTGCTAAGAACCGTCAGGGAATTAACAGAAGAAAACAGGATCGGTGCAGCCTTGTAGAAATCTATGGTCTACCCCCATCCTGTAAACTTCATGCAGGTCTCTTCCATCTCAAAGAGCTTGAGAGCTACATAAAGGTACAGGAAAGATCTACAGGGACGATTAGAAGTATGAAATGGCATTGGTAGGAAGAAACAGACTTAGGCTGAGACCTTTAAGTCTGGAAAGCAGATGAGGGAGGAGAGATACGATAGTTGTATATGAAGTCATGGACTGCATAAATGATTATTTGTTATTGCTCATACTACAAAAAACAAAGAAGCACTCAGATGATCGGGTGGTCGGTTTAAAGCGAGCAATATGAAGTCCTTTTTCACACAATGCATAATTAAATTGTGGAGCTCCTTGCCAGAGGAAGCTGTGGAGGCCACAGTTATAAATGGGCTCAAAAATCCATTAGACAAATGCATGAAAAGGAGCTCCATCAATGGGTATTAAAATCAATGTTGTGAATGCACCCTCTGGCTGAGGAAGTCCATAAACCTCAGACTGCTTGAAACTGAAAGTTTATACCTGGGGAAGAATTACTTTACTCTCTATCTGTCCCATTTATGCTTCTTCCAAATTATGTGCCTATTGTCAGAGGCAGCAAACTAGGCAGCAAACCAGAGGCAACTTTGGTGCGATTCAGTATGGGAATTTTTATGTTCAATGCGATCAGAAATACATGTTTGTGGTTTACTGTGACCCAGCACTAAAATAATTTTCACATCTTAAATTGTCCTGTTGTTTTCATTACTATATTCTCCACAAATAAACCACTGATTTTACTTCTCTTTCCTTAAGTCAGTGGTTCTTCAGAAAATCATTCAGTTGCATAATTTTCATTTCTGTTTTTCCATTCCCTGAAGCACTTGCGTACGTGCCAGGGAGACACAAAGTTTGCCAGTGTCCCTTCTAACCCTCATGAGCTTTTGGAGCGCTGTTGGAAAATGTGTATTTTTTCAGAAAGGAAAACTTTCAGGTGCCATTAATGTTCATGAAATCCTGTAGAAAAAAAAAACCTCTTTACAGTTTCACAGACCAGAATATATGTTCGACAAGTGTATCCATGTTATAAAAGACATGAGATCTGCTTCTTGGTACAAGGGTTGTGCACCTTTAAGGTATATCAGAGTGTGTTTCAGTTTTGGTGGCAGGAGAAATTATGACTTGGGACAAAGCCTACTCTCTCAGCCTCTTTAATTTCTTTTTATTCTTTTAAGCATTCTTTCATTTTCAGAATGAAAGTTAATAGTCTGGGTAAAATAAAAATTAATTCATGAAGAATAGTTGACACCGCTTCTGAAAGGCTCAGGTCTGAAAGATTTTGATTTTCCGTGCAAAATTACGCGGGAGGCAGAAGGGAGCCTTGAGTTCTCATCCTGGCATCCTAGTGAGCACTGTGTATGTTACTCGATGACCTGTATTACAAAATGCAGAGGTCACCTTGACCCAACATTGTGACAGTTTTGAATGAAAGTAGGTGTCACTAACATGCTCTGTGCTGAACTCAGTGCTGTTGCGTAACAGCTGCGCCAATGAGCACATCTATTTGACAGGGCCCATTAGGTACCCTGCAGGTACTTTCGCTGCAAAAATTTAAGGTGCCCTTGGCCTCCAAAGAAGTTAGGGTTTCTCTGGATCATTCTTTGGATTTTGTAGGCACCCACAGAAAACAAAAAAATACTTTCCTTTGTTTCGTTTAAAAAATAATATTCTGCGAAAAAAAAGAGAGAAGACATTTCCATGAAATACTCAAGTACATCAGTTGTTTGAAAAAATATAATGAGGAAGAATAATTTCTGGATCCATTCTAAACCTCATTGTGAGTGTATATATTGTTATACACAAATACATAAAATAGCATTACGAATGCCCCTGACAGACACACACCCCCGACTGCCTTCTTGTACAGTCAAAACTAGTCTCCAAATTGTGCACAGAACAATTTTAAGATGATGAAAACACGTATGATCAGATTAAGTAATCACCTGGTTATGTACGTGGTAATACTTTCTCATAAGTTGCTACTGCTTTGTAAGTACAGATCAAAATAATTATTCTAAGTGATCTTTAGCTCTTTCAGTTGTTTAGATAGGAAGCCTTTATAAATTCAAAGGCTGTCAGCCCGCAGTGTGTCAGGAAACTTAAATTTAAGAGCCCAGCCCTAACATTTACATTCCTACGTTGTGTTTCAGAGTTGGTCGTGGATGTTAGGAATATTGCCTTTGGGACCTTTAAGTGCATTATATCATAGCCTCAAGCTGTACTTTCTTTTATCCACAACTCTTCTTTAAACATCAGAAAGTTTTGATTTAAAAGAGAAACAAGCTGGTAACAGAGCGTATGCATTTCTGCTTTTTCCCTACCTCACATCAAGTGTGAGGGTGAGGGAACCATAAAGTATAGTCATGGCAGTCTACGAAAAATTGGAAATGTTCTGTGAATTGAAGAACATGGAAATGTTCTTTGCTTTAAAAATGAATCAGAAAAACTAAAGCATTTTTATTTTACAGGTTTTTGAGATGTGGATATGTACGCTTAAACTGTCCTGAATATACTGGGACAGCCCACCATCTGTTGCAGTAGTGCTTTATTCTAATTTAGTGCTTTTAATAGGGCTTGGTGGAACTTTAGCAGCTAAAACTTTCTTTTTTTTAAATGCAAAATGAACATCCAGTGACCCTGGAATACTCTCAGCTCTCCTCTTGTCTTTCCTAAAAAAGAAAACATTGACTTTTTGAGAATGAAATTGTTTAGATATTTTTATTCAAATGATGTTTCAAAATTCCCTCCATCTTTATTTTAAAACACTGTGAAGTACTTAAGTCTGAAAATAGACTGCCGAAATCCAAAGCACATGCTTCAACACCTCAGCTTATCAGGAGTTTTATCAACAGTTTTAGATAAGCCAGAAATACTTTTCTATTGCCAGTAAAAAAAAAAAACAAACCAACAAAAAATATCTGTTCATATCCCTTTATTTATTCTTTCAGTGTTTATTCATCCACTAGAATCTCAAAATTCCCTGGCTTTGTTCATTATCATCTTTATAAATTGTGCTATACATGCAAACTGGCTATATAGCCTTTTAAGGCTCTAATATAGTTTTTAACTATATAATAACTAATATAAACTAATATAGTTTTTAACTTTATTTGCTGGTTTTCTTTCAAAGTTCTCAAATGTTGTGTATACATATATTAGATAATGTAAAATTGAGGCATCTGAAACCTCACAGAAGAGAGTAGTTATTCATCTCCATTTAAAAATCCCACTTGAGGAATATGGGGCAAGCACCACGGAATTAAATCATTTATCAATGTCGTGCTGTGAGTCCTGGTTGTAAGGTTTCCCTGGCAGATAGGGAAGAGAAAGTTAGTCTCCTAATACCCCATACGCTGTTGTAACTTCTAGGAAACGTAGGTGGTATTTTCCCCTACTGAAAGCAGCTCCACATTCAACAGTGCTTTAGACAAAATAAATCAATTAGACATCCATTTTACAGTATTTCAGACATCCTAATACCCTTCATTTTGGCATGCATAACTCATTTATAGATTTATTATATGTGATTAAATATAGATTAACTTTTAACTCTAAATTGCAGATTGCTGGAACTTAGGAGTTACGGAGGAGCTGACTTCCCACTGAACGCTGGGTGCCAGGGAATGCCATTTTGGCCCTCTGGCAAATGAGATACTAATTCCTCTACCGCCAGAAAGTTTCTCATTACTCCCAAACTACCTGCCTGGCTTTTTTTTTTTGCTTTCACCCTCCCCACCCCCTTGAAATTTTTGAAGCCCAGGCAGAGAGTGAAGACTCCGAGAGAGACGCCAGAGCAGACTGGGACTGCAGCGGGAGGGACTGTGAGGGTGAATCCTCTCGCAGCCTTCCCAGTCCTTCAGAGGGAACTGCCCTCTCCTTCGGTGGCTCTGTAAGCCCTTGCCCTCTTCTTACTCATTTTCTGTAAGTTTCTGGGGGGAATCGCCAAACAGGATATTTTGGTCTGATCCAGTGTTCCCATTCTTGTGTGCTTATAACCGTACAGAGATTTTTCATTTCACTAGGTGTCTGTACATTTAGCAGCAGTTTTAAATCTTAGCAGAATTTCTCAGTAGAAATGTCTGTAATGAAAATAAGCCATAGTTCGCTGAACTTCAGATCCAATTTCCTTTTTACTTTAGAAATCAACGTCATGTTATGCTTTACAAATTTCCTTGCTTTTCATGCAATGCATACAATCTAATAACTTTCAGAAAGTTTAAAACCTCATTCTTTAAAACAGTAGCAAATTGAACAAAACACATACTTCGTCAACCTTTATTCTTTCCTTAATATGATCCCTTCAGTATTAAATGAAATTGCTAAAAGTCCACTGTAATTGATGCTAGACTGAAAGAGGAACCGAAGGAGCTGACAGCTTCTACGTTTCAATGTGGTATGTTCTGGCATCTTTTCCAGTTTCCCTTCTGGAAAGATTAATCTAGCTTTTGTAACATAAATCTTTTTTTTGTTTTTTTAAGTCATATTTCTTTCTAATCTGTTTTCATACAACGCATACAATCCACTTGGAACAATAATTAAAAAGCAATAATCCTTAGAAAAAGAAAACGCCGTTCTGACTAACAACTTACTCTTTATTTTTCTGCTAAATTAGGGGGCTTATATGAAACTATAGGCCAGATTGTGCCTCACACAAACATGCCTACTCTGGAGGTTATGGCAAGCTGCACAGCCCGTTGGGAGCTCTGGAGCTCCGTCAGGCAGAGCAGACATGTGCCAGATGCTGCACCTTCTCAGGCCTACGACGTGTCCTCTTCTGGGGTTTTTGGCTGGGGTGGAAGATGGCTGGGATTTATTTTCCCCATCTTGGAGGATGGTGCGTAGACCANTTCCCCATCTTGGAGGATGGTTCGTAGACCAGGAATGGGAGTGCAATGCAGACGCAGCCCTCAGTAAAATGCACAGCCCTGCCTTGGAAGAGCGTGGGAGCATACACACGGGTATGCGTGTGTATGTCCCCACCACACACATCTCCNCTTGGAAGAGCGTGGGAGCATACACACGGATATGCGTGTGTATGTCCCCACCACACATATCTCGTGTGTTGTAGTCCCTCTCCTTGTTCCAAGGGCTGGCTAGCATTAGGTCAACCTTTCCTTTAGGAAGTATCTCTTATGGATGCTTACGGATGAATAGAAGCCCTTCAGATTCCCATCAGCTTTCAACTGTGATAAAACCAGAGTGTTTAGGGCTCTACCCACATGAGGGTCACACCATTTTTAAATTTGATGTGACTTTATCTGTCGGTAGTCAAGCAACACCCCAGATTAAACTGAGAGGTGTCCTTAGCACTGTCCCCCTAAACCCAGAGAGCTGTGAGCCTGTGTGATGCCATGGGGTGCACTGTTGAATCTGGGGGCATGCCAGGTCCCAAATTTTCTCTTCTTGTTCTCTAAAATGTATTAAATGTCAGGGCATGGCTTCTCTGCTGCATCCAGCCTCTGAGCTGTTGCTTAGTCCCGAACTGCTGCCTAACCCTTCAGTTATTAGCAGGGTGCTTAGGTATGAAGATAGAGAAAACTCAGCGAGGAGGAAGGGGACTACTTTGAGCGCTCTGGCCATTCCTGCATAGGGAACTGGGATGAGAGAGAGTAGGGAGCTGGTGATATCCCAAGTGAAAGAGAATTTGGGGCAAGTCGCTGTCTCGTCTGTGCGGCTCAGAAATAGAAGAGGTCAAAAAAACCTGCACAAGTCCAGACTTCAGAAGAGCCAACAGGGAGGAGAGTGCAGTGATGGCTTAGCATGGGTACAAGAGCCATTTTGCTAATGAATTCGATGGATGAACAAGCTTACTTTGTTTCCTCTTTGGAAAAAAACCCCACCATACTGTGGTACTGCGTAGCAGCATCTACCAACTACTACTAATACCACTACAAGTAGGTTATCCTGAACTGTGGGGAACCCCAGTGATCTTTGAAGACTCTGATGTACTATCTGATATGGGAGCTGGGTCATTTTCCTCAGAATTAGATAACAGGAAGACTTTATAACATGGGCAGCATGGGATGTTCCAGGCTTTTTATTTCATATATTCATTAGCAGAAGTCAGAAGATTTTACCAAGAAAAGCATTTAGCTAACATCTGGAACAATTTCAGTTTTGTGCCCTATCAAACCACACAGCTATCCTTATTAATATTTCCCTCCTATCACTGAGAAAAACTTGACCACATTGTAGGGTGCACAGAGGATTAATCCATTTGTTCTTGTAAGGTGCTAATCTATCTATTTCCATGTGCGCAGTTCTACACCTGAGTTTGCTTTTTTCCCTCTCCTACTATTCTCTTTTACTAGCTAGCGATGTACTGGTACTATTAAAGAACATTTAGTTCATGATAACTGACATTTTCATTAGAAGGGTCTTAAATAGGGAGTGGATAATTCAATTTCCAGCTAAGAAAAAGAATAATAAATAAATAATGCTGAAGCCATCTTCTTGTTCTTCCCTAATGGGAAGTTAATCGTTAATCTTTTAGCCACTGGGGAAATAGATACAAGGAAAGATTGGGAGGAAAATAATAATAATAAAAAAAAAAAGACTGAAATGAAATTACCCACATTAGCAAAGTTACCAATATCATGGAGTGTCTACATGCAGTAGAGACAATGGCAGGGAAGGCTTTCATTTTTAACCTGAAGACCTAAGAGCCATGTAGCAGCAGCCGCATCTGTTGTTTTTTTTTTTAAATGTAGGAAATCTTCTGAATGATTCGGGCCCTTGATATAATATGGAGCATTGCTCAGGTATCGTCTTCCAAACACGCTCAACTCTCTCCGTGCAGCTCAACAACAGCACTTACACAGCAAAACATACAGCATCAGCTCCTTTCCATATTGAATTATTGTCTTTAAAACATTAACCTGTGTGCAGTCATAGCTGGGTTAAATAAGCCACAATTGCATAGTTGCTGCTTGCCGCCACAGATTTTATTGAGTTTAGGCATCATTCTTATTGTAACCTTGCTTGGGGTGCTGGCTCACAGCTCTACGTTACAACTGGTCCTGGAGCGGCGGTCGATGGTACATTCTCCCTCCATTCAGGTTTTCCCTGGTTTTGCTGTGACCTTTCCAAAGTACATTCTGTGATATGAAAGATGACAGTGATCTCTCCTTCCCCTTAATCTCTTTCCCTGACACCAAGAAACAGACATCAGTGTTTCCAGTTGGTTTTGATTACAAGCATCGGGGTGCTATTCCAGGAAGACGAGTTTTACGTTTAATTCCAAGTACAGCCAGTTTACAATCATTCCGATACATTCTAACACTGAATTCTTTATATTTAGCATGGTCCCTGCTGAAATTCTGCTAGTTGCAATTACGTTCGTCTCCTGCCTCTCAACAGTAGCATTGTTTCAGTGGCCGTGGTTTTCGGGGGAGATCATGGTTGGCGACTTCTTCCGGTGAGCATCATCAGTGGTTAAAGAAAAAGGCTGTTTTCAACTCGCCTCTCTTTCATGGGAGAGCCTACGTGAAAACTCACATTCAGATAAGCCACGTTCTACTTACTTGGCTACGTTTTCTAATATCTAGGTGTCTCAAAGATGTAGACCTAGCCAATAGGAAACACTAAGCAAAACACATTAAAAGAAATTTAGGCCATCAGATTCTGTCAGACAACAATGCAAAGGGTGACGTACTTCTGGCAAACTCTTACCGAGCAGCGAGGCTGCCGTGTTCACAACAAGCTAAAGATTTCTTCACTGAAATCGCTTTTGCAGTCATTCTTTTCATATGCAAACTATTTTTAAAACTTTTTCAATGTGAGACAGCAGATGTTTAATTCATAAGTGACTAGAGGTAACAGCCATCCTTGACAATAATTCCGTGCCTATTGTTTGTATCCTGCTCATAGCTGGTAGCACTGTTTGTAAAGTGAAAAGTAAAAACCTGAAGGACAAAGTGTTGCAAACGTTGTTCTACTGAGTTAATCACCGCAATAACTTTGCATATGTGTTCCGTTGCAATGAATTCACATGCCCAGAATGAATCATGCGTGCAGTTCATAGGATCAGGGCCTATAAAGAGACATTTAGGGAAGTAATTTGCTCCAAAATATTTGCTCGTGAAGGTTCCCAATATAAGTAGCAGGAAGAAATGCTTCTAAGACATAATTTTTAAATATTCTTTGAGGTCATATATTGCTTTGGTTTATGCAGTATATTCTTATTATCTCAAATAGATCTCAGATATCACAGATAAGAATATCAAGCAAATGTCTAGAAATGTGTTGAGTTAGAATACAATAAAACATGCTCCTTTCCTAGGCACATTAAAAGTCTGTAAGTATTATGCAGCGGATGATTCGCTTTTATGTCGAGACTACTTGACATAAATCGTGATATTTGATATCACGATTCTAATGTGCTATGTCCTAATTTTAAATCTAGCATCACCAAATGGGGTGGAGATTAGACCAACAAATCTGTGCACGTTCTGTCTTGGCAGAGCTTAGATCTGCTTATGGATAGAAAAGTAAACATGACTCCAACTATACTCATATGAGCCCCGTCGGGGGACTGCTGCACTGACACATCGTATACACAAATGCAAAATCGAGAGTGACAATACAGATCTCTGAACAATGTAATTGTAACGGGACATTTGGCAGCTTGTTTTGTGGGTTGCGCATGCTTTTAACAGATGTGATAGCAATGGTCTAATAAGCAGTTAAATTGCAGGATAAACATGCTCAGTCGACTCTAATAAAGTTTGAAGCGTTAGCACACCGCCATGTGCAGTGGTCTTCATCGTTTTCCTTGCTATTTTCAATAGCAAAAAATCTGTCAGAAGCGGAGCCCTTCAGGGGGATTTTATTTGTATACAAAGAGAGAGACAGTGTGCGAACAAATTGAACAGGTCGCCTACCCTGCAACTAATCTGAGAACACAGAAAAACACAATATAAGAATGGGAATATGACGGTGTGATCGGAATGGACATTAAAAAAAAAAGAGGGGGCAGATTTGTTTTTCCTGCTTTTCAGACAGCAATAATTGCACAGGAAGAATTGATATATGTGCATAGTCAAAATGCTGTTTTTGAGTAAAGCTCTTACGGCAGGGTGCAAGTTACAGACCTAATCATGTGCCTGCACAGAAAACAGTTGCCTTAGAAGAACGTTATGATGGTTGCCAAAATCAAGTGCTTTGAAGTTAAACACTAAAACCTAAATGGACAAAGAAATCCTAATTGTGCTTTCCTGTAAATCGGTATTAAGATTTTTCTTGAAATGTGTCTTTGCCTCTTCCCCCCACCCCCCCAAGAACCCTTTATCTTTCATTACACAGGATAAGTAGGTACTGATTACACAGTACCTACTGAATAAGCAGCTACTTAGAAAAGTAATCTTCACCAGCCAGTTAGCGGTGCCTTATTTACTGCACACCCAAAGCCTGCAGTAAATACAGAATTATTCATTTTTTTCATGGTCTTTTCTGGGCCACTCATCACTGTAGTATTTGCATGCCTCAAGAACACAGATGAATTTATCGCTGCCGGAAGATAGGAAACCATTATTATTATTCCCATTTTACAGCTGAAGAGATAGGGACTTGCCTGGAGCTACACAGTGAATTAGTGGCAGAGCAAGGATTAAAATTCATGGCTTGCACCCCTGTGCACATTACTGGAGACTGCACTGCCGTGCAGTCAGAGGTGCTGAGAGACCACAGCTCTCACCGACTTGGTCTGCCGCTGCAGGTGCTCTATAAGCCTTGGGCAGCCCAAGTTGGTCATCCATAAAGTAAGATACACAGTTAAGAGTCTGCTGCCAGGATGGTGCGTTTATCATCACATTAAGAAACTGATACTTGAGTATGGTGTTTACAAAAGGGTCTTGAACCTGGTTCACCCAGGGCTGGGTGAATGCCAGAGCTACTGGGGTGCTGGTGGTGTCAGGGTGGGTAATTTACTTTTCCATGGTGTAGATGCTGGAACTCAAAAAGCTGTGATAAAAGCACCATAATCTGATTCCAACAAAATGGCACTTTATGATGAAACACATTTAGAGTGGAAAACTGACAGGCTTAAGGTCTCTTCTCTTGAATTATTCACCTGAAACTCATTCCCTCCTGCTGTCTTGAACATACCCAGGATCCTGCCCCAGTGCTCTCCGCACAAAAAGCATCTGATCAACATTTGATGGCTGTTGTTTTGTTCTTTTTAGTAAACTGGGAAAACACCAGTAGATCAAACTGCAACCATTCCAGCAGTCATATTTTATTTAAGTCACTTTTTTTCTCTTTGAAGCTATTCTTTTGATCCTCTTCTGTGCCCCTGAGACGCTATGTTCAGTGACCGTTCCCACTCTCTGGTTGCTAAAATTAACACGGGTGTTAAGTCCCAGGATCCACAAGCGATACTGTTTAGACAAGCAGGTAGTTTCTTGTATACAATTGACCAACAGTCTGTCATCCAAGTACACAGCCCCAAAACTAATCCACTAGTTTTCAGTTGCTGAGGTTAAAAGGCACGGTGATAAGTCCAGATCATCTTACTTATGCAAGTAATCCTGTTTCTCCAAAATTTGCAGCCAATGGAGTTGCCGTGGAGTTTGAAAAAGGACCAGACATAACAAGCCTGCAGCCTGGAGACCTGGACAGGGTGTGCCATGCTGTCCCTCCAGTCCATGTACCTGTTTGGCTCCTTCAAAAACCACAGCACAGGTAGTAGAGGAAAACACTCTGCACCCAGGACTGAACTTGGATCTGCTACATCCTAAACGTGCCGCTTGGAGGTAGGGTGCTTTCCTTCCCTCCGGGCAAAGCCTTCCTTGGCAAGGGCTGGCACACAGGAATTCATCTCCACTGAGAGCTGACCCACTGAACACTCAAGCACTTCTGTAAAACTGGAACAGTTTATGAGGAGAAACCAAGGAAAACCCACACAAAGTTCCCAATGTCCAAAAAGATAATGGCTGTCCATAGCAAAGAGTCAATCTGGGTTTCTCACAGCCAAAGGGAATACCCGAAGCATGGGTTATACAATGATTCCTTACTGCTGTTCTTAACTCTTTCTGCAGCTATATTCTTCTCTTCCATCCTACTGACTTCTTTAAGAAATATTAAAACCAAAATTCTCAATATATCTAGTGTTTTACTCTACTTTTTTTTTCCATTGACTAATACAGATTGCCAAATTTTAGCTTGCTCTGCAGTTGTTTTGTGAGCAGGCCACCTGCGATTTTCGTTGAATAAATTATCTACCAAAATGAAAAAAAAACCCGCCTCTACTTAATATTTGTGCCAAATCTCATTCTTCAGATTCAAACAAACCCTCATTGACTGAATCATAATTGCTGGGTCACACTCGAGGCATAACCTCAGCTGATGTATGGGCATAGTTTCGCTGCCCTTCACTTAGCCAATTTATGCTACATGAAGATCTGGCTTATTGACTGATATACATAATACATGTTATTATTTTTATCTTTCTGAATTCTGCTGCACTGGGACTGACAAGATATTTTTACACAAAGCTGTAGGACTGACATCACCTGCATTGCTGTGGTATATTATAATGATATAATGTTCAACATTAATATTTAACATCCTGTAGTGTTATATATAGATAGATCATTGTGAAATCTCCATCAATATATTTTCCAAAACAGGGCATTTTCAGGTTAGTTCCTTTNTTTTTTTTTTTTTTTTTTTACAGCTCTGTCCAATTTCTGTAAATGTTAATTCTAGGTGGAACAATTTTAAACCTCATTTTTCTTGAAATTTTATTAATTACAGCACTTGAATCTATATTACAGAAGTCACATTTAATGGGATTTGGAACTGCAGAGAACATTTATTCCCACCTAACCCTTGCCAATAAATTCAGCCTGAAAAGCAGTATATTGCAAATCCTAAAATAAATGTAAGCTGTGTCTACAGCTTTCCAAATGGTACGCATTAATGTATTTTTTTGTAGCAGCAGCTAATTATTGTAATTAATCATTACAGAGTTACTTGAAAGCATTTGTAAAATTTTACAAAACTGGAAGCAAATATTTGTTGGTATCTTTGACAGCTACCTGTGTTGATCAGAACCAGAAATAATGAGTTCTGTCAATATCACCAGCATACATGTAAACAACACAGAGAAATGCAGTAAATACGGAAACTATAGCAGCCAAAAAGACCTGACTTCATCACAACAACTGAAAACATGTTAATTCAGTCATATCTTAGCATTTACAGAGCCAAAACCCAGTTGACAGGTAGACTTGATATGAACATACATGTATCAACAGGGACAAATATTTATAGCTTATAACCTAAATATGAGGGAGAGATATACATACATATGTACGTATAATAAAATTCAGAGATGTACTGTCAAATAGATTTCGGTACCTCTTGTCTGTAACCAATTTCTAAACTTCAAATACTCTGTCCTTAACGTCAACCTTATCACGCTCTACAATTACCTGAAAGGAGGTTGTAGAGAGATGGGGACTGACCTCTTCTCCTTAGTGACAAGTGATAGGACAAGAGGAAATGGGTTCAAGTTAATCCAGGCGAGGTTTAGGTTGGACATTAGGAAAAATTTTTTCACTGAAAGGGTTATTCAACATTGGAATAGGCTGCCCAGGGAGGTGGTGGATTCGCCATCCCTGGAGGTGTTTAAAAAAGGGATAGACGTGGTACTTGGGGATATGGTTTAGATGTGGTTTTGTCAGGTTAGGTTAATGGTTGGACTTGATGGTCTTAAAGGTCCCTTCCAACCTCAACAATTCTATGATTCTATGATCACTAAGGACATTAGGTTACTGTATTCCTATATTTTCTGTAAGTCCACTCACCCTCCATCCATTATGAATATTTGAATATATACTTAATGAAGAATTTACCAACATTGATTCTTCCATCTTAGTCCAATGAATTTCTGTGTTGTTCCTTCTAAGATTTGTTCTCTCCTTCCTGTTGGGAAGGAATTACATGTACGGCAGCATATGCATAAACCCTTGAATACTGATGCAGAACTTGTATGCTCTAGTTTAAGCCTGATTAATCTTTCTTTATGAATCATATGTATGACACTGAATCATTGTGGTTATTCTCCACAGAGTGCTTTCATACTTAGATGCTTCAGAATACAGAGTAAATTGGTTTCTCGCTCAACGGCACCAGTAAAGGTGTGCTTTGTCCTCACAAGGAGTGCACCAAGCAGTGTCGGACTTACAGATGCGCCCGAATCACCCGACAGGAGGACTGAGGCCTTAAAGATCATATACAATGCTACCCTAATGACCCATTATTTTTCAAATATAGATATAACTGCTACTCAAGCTAGCTAAAATACTAACCAGTAAATTTGGCCATTTTGAAGAAATTAACTAAAGGTATTTTATACATGATAGGATCATAAAGTTCCAGTTCAGAGATTTTCTGAGTTGATGCTCACTTGCGTGCAATAAAAACCCCCTAAGCTTACACAGAAAACTGTAACAGTTTAGATGTAAGCATGTAGCACCAGTGTTTACCAAAGAATAATCCACTTGAACACTTTAGTTACAAGTATCTTACATGTTTAGAGAACACTTACTCCTCCTTTACAGTATTATTTCTTTCTATGCAAAAGTATGGTTTATGTAGTTCATGTTTAGAAGTTAGATTCTGGAAGAACTGGAAGATCCACAGGCAATCGCCTGGGAACGTCAGGATACAATGACTGTCGCCGCTGAGTAAGCACATAGATGGAGAAAACAAAATGTGCTCCTGTTTGCTCTACATATGTCTAACTTCGGCTTTTGAATACCACTGCTTCTCACCAGGCCTGCTAAGAAGCTTAAGTACATGTATTTGCGCTGTCGTTCCCACACTATTAGCACAAATTCTATGGTGGCAAAGCAGGGAACCTGTGATCGGTCCAGCTCAGAGGTGGGCACAATGTGAACTTCACATCTGTATCCACTGTGTCCATAGAGGTACATTAAACCAATCTGTTAATTTGGCCCAGGACATCAAATCTAAGAGATCTTCATGTTATTAACTTTGATTGGGTGACACCCTCATTTCAAATCTCTTTCTACTTGCAATGCCAATCTCACTAGTCCACAACCTTATCTCTGCTAAAAACACTGTGCCAGCAAGAGAGGAAACCAGGGGTGGATTCAAGGTAGAGATAACAGCAGGCACTTGTGTATGGGATATCACACTCATGGAGGAGCTAACACTTGCTGCAGAGTTCATGGATAACCAGAAAAAAAAAAANAAAAAAAAAAAAAAAAAAAAAAAAGCCTGTATTCTCACGAAGCAAGAGGAAAGCAAGCCAGAAAGTCACAGTTTATACTGCTGTGGAAATTTGTGCACTGTGTGATGCAGGAGGGACTGCTGCTAGGTAGCCTCCTCCGCCTCCTGAATCTGAGACCGTGAACTAGCAGTTCAGGACATGTTGCAAATCCCTTTGGCTTTCATGGTTTGTATCTCAAGGGCAGACTTTGATAGACTCTGCAGGAACAGGGAGAAGATTTCTTATCTGGACCTGGCAAGGATGTGAATAAAACCTCGATTCTTCTACGGGAAAAACATCTGTGAGCAGGTTTGACCCCACTCTCTGACTTCGCATTGCTGTCCACTGGTGTAAAGGGAATTGTCTCTTTTCCAGGGCAGGGGAGAAAAGGGCTGTCTCACTGGCAAGCTGAACTGATATGGGTGATCTGTCAAAACCCGCCTGTGCGCAACACTTCCCTGCAAAGGCACTGCGAGGGCAGTGCCAGGCCTGAACCCCACCGTTGGCCCTGGCCCTGTCCTCCTCACCGACCAGCTCCAGGCTTTCAACTGTTACACTCAGCCACATAGGTGGAATTTAAACTGTGTAAGCCTGGACCAGCTGGGTTAACCTGTAGGGAGGATAGGATCTATAAGAGAGAAGGGAATTGTAAGGAGTCAGACAGCAAGGTGGCTTTGGGGAAAAAGATTGAGCCCCTTTATGTGTCCTTATGCAGAAAGACAGGGATGTCGTCGTAAGTAGAAGACAATGTTTGCTTTAATGCTCTAATCTAAGGATTTACAACCTTACAACGGACTGAAAAATGTTGGAAATGTTCTCCACTCCTCCGGGTGGTGTCTCTAGATTTTGTTTCCCTGGTCCAATGGGGCAAAGTGTCTAATACAGACCCAAACTCATTTGAATTTCCTGCCAGGCACTTTTGAGGGGTAGGGCTGCCAGCACCCGAGGTGCTCATCTCGGAGTAGGGACCTCTGTACGGTGCCTAGAGTGGCTTTCAGAAACGCTGGAGCTTGGGGCATGCTATAAATCCATGACAGCACTCTTCAGGCATACCCTCAACGTTCGCTCAGCTGTTAGTCTAATATGTGGAAATGGGCTGAAGCACGGGTTGCCCGTAACAGATAGGGTGAACCGCCAAACACAAAATGTAGCCGTTCCTTCATTTCTAATCTGAACGTGTGCAGAAAGCAGCCTGCTCAGGATTAGCTTTGGATGAAGGTTTTAGACCTTTGAACCTGCAGATTTGGGAATCGCAACAAATAGCACGCAGAAGCATCAGTGTTGCTCGCTACAGATACCGCTTTTCACACCCAGCTGGAATTTTGCTGTGACAGGGCAGGTGGTCACCTGCCTCTCTTTCCCCGTGGCACCACATTCTGTGTCATGCAATGAGGGACCAACTCTATCTCCGAGCAATCCCTCCCAACATTACTCTGCCCCCAGCTGCCTTTCATAAAGCTCCGTTAAGTAGCTTGCTATTGCCACTGGGGTGCACGAAACAAAACACCAAAACACCAGGTCCTAAATGTAGCTCTGTCTGCAGCGTGAGCCGTCACACAAGTGAAATGCAGGTCACTGGTCGTGTTTTATGGGTGTCCATGACATTGTAGAGGGGGTATGCATGCGGGAAAGAAAAGGCTTTTAGTATCCCTCCTTACCGTTCAGAAACATACCAAATGCTTCAAAGTCTATCAGACTCTAATACCTCTCGCATCACCAAGGTTATTTGTATCATTTCACTACCAGACAGAGTTGTGAAACAGTCTGGGAAAAGTAATAGAGAGTTTCACAGGATGACACTGTTTTCATAGCTTAGAGGATCACAGGATGGCTGAGGCTGCAGGGCACCTCCGGAGATCAGCCCCTCCTCCTGCTCAAGCAGGGTCAGCTACAACATGTTTCCCAGGATCGTTCCCCTTCAGGTTTGAGACCGACACTTCACAACTTCTCTGGGCAACCTGTTCCTATGTTTGACCACCCTCAAAGTTAAAATTTGTTTTCTTGTGTTCAGATGGAATGTCATGTTTTTTAATATGTGCCCACTGGCCCTTGTCCTGTCCCTGGGCACTGCTGAGCAGAGCCTGGCTGCCTCTTCTTCATTCCCCCCTCCATCAGGTATTTATACACTGGTGAGATCTCCTCTGAGCCTTCTCTTCTCCACGCTGAGCAGTCCCAGCACTCTCAGCCTCTCCTCATAGGAGAGATGCTGCAGTCCTTTAATAATCTTCTTGACCCCTTGCTGGACTTTCTCCAGTATGTCCATGGCGCTCTCATACTGGGGAGCCCAAAGCTGGATCCAGCACTCCAGGTGTGTCTCACCAGGGCTGAGAAGAAGCCCCTTGACTGTCACCTCTACAAATACTGAGAGAGAAGGGGGTGGAAACAAGACTTTCACCCTTTGTTCAGATGCAGTCTCTGCGTTGAGAGTGGCCAGGTTGGTGTGAGCGGATGGTTAGGGATCCGTGCAATGACCAGTGAATTCAGGCTGCTCTCCATTGGAAAAGGATTTGTATCACCAAAATCACTGTCCCAAGAGCTACCTTTTGCAGAGTCTTAGCTAGGAGGCCAAAGAGAAGATTTCAAGAAAACAGGCAATCCTCTCCACCTAGATGTGGGGAGTGAAATGTTTTGGCAGAAGAGAATGCCTCCAAAGAGCCTACTGCTTGGGTCAGTACCCACAGCGTGTCACACTTCATGAGCTTTCTGTAGCTCTCCTAGAAAAAGAGGGAATGGCTTAGGCAATGACAGAGATGTCTTTAGCTGCTGGAGAAACGGGTCATTTTCCAACACCGCTTGTCGAAGTGTTAGGACTTGGTGTGCATTTCCCAGTGAGCTCCCGAGTGTGTAAATCCTCACGAGTGCCATGGTAAAAAAATCACAGCCCGATTGCCTGTACTATTGTTTCAGTCCCATGCAGAGGATGATCTAGCTCAAATGCATTTATCTCTGCAAATAAGCAACATTACTTAATGATGCGGGGAGGAGAAATGCCAGAGAGGGACCGCGCAAAACTTCTCCCAAATATGAAATGGCTTCTGGAAGGCTGTGTCGGCTTTTGCTGAACACCAGCGCAGAAGATAAACAACCAACCAAAGAAAACATTTCCTTGACCGCAATAAAAAGCAATTGTTTCACATACTCAATTCAACACAATCTTTAAAACCAACCACGGTGGCTAAGAATACAAACAGGGCAAGTGTGAATCACTAGGGAGTGCCTGAAAAAAACACACAGCGGAGGACACGTACGGTGCAGTTGCCTTCAAAGCAAAGATCTCTCTATTGCTTGGAATAACTCCGCTGTCACAGGTCAATGCCACCATCCTGCGGGGACCCAGTCCGAAAACCTACGCAATTAATGTCTGACAAGCTCTCAAGAAAGCACCTTTGCCCAGGAGTTAATACCTTGCATTATAAACAACATGCTTCAGATATATTGCGTCATTAGCTATAATTAGCGGGCGAACCGAACCAGATCTGTAGCCAACTGATACCGTACAGACAAGGCTATACAAAAAAAACACAAAAAAACCCAACCAACCAAACAAAAACAAACAAAAAAAACNACCGTACAGACAAGGCTATAGAAAAAAACACAAAAAAACCCCAAACAAACAAACAAAAACAAAGAAAAAACAACCCCAAACCCCAAACAAACAAAAAACCCCAGCCCGACGCTGCTGTTCGGAGCCATCAGACCCTCTTCCTCGCCGACGTTACTCGCCACCGGCGAGTAACCGCTTGATTTTCGCCGTCCGCACGGCGCCGCGCAGCGGGCGGGGGCTTCCCAGCGGCTTCACCGGCCGCCCTCCCCCCCCCCAAATCGCCCGCCGGCTCCTGCCCCCCCCTCCCCCCCCCCC
>RSEF01000001.1:155102502-155112768 GCA_003993805.1 Himantopus leucocephalus | reverse complement strand
TTTTTATAGGGCACAGAGGAAAACGTTAGTGCACAATGCTGAAATGGGTGATGTGGTCGCAGGGGCAGGTATCTGAAAAGCGGCAGTCGCTGGAGCAGCTACATTACTGTCATTCTTCGTGCTAGCGTGAGGTTTATGTGCCTTTGCCAGGAAGGTCACTTTTTAGCCACCACCACCACCCCTTACAACCCCCCCCCTTTTTTTTTTGCTAAGCCGTGCATCAGCCGCGTGAATTCCAAGAAGCAGTAGGTGTTTCTTGGCATTTCAACTGGGATTTTGGAAAAGGAAGATGGGTATTTAATGGGAAAAAAATTGCGATGGAAGGAAAGGATGCGGAGGCTGCACACAGCCCTGGGTTTGCAGGCGTGTGGAAGTTGTGGAAATAGGTAAAGGGTCGAAAGTGGCATTTGGAAAATGGTGACTATTTGTTTAGTTACTTATATGATGGACGAATGTAAGGGAAAACTGGGCCACTAAGAATTTTTCCTGTTTAGCGGTTTGCTGTCAGCAAAAGGTAAAACATGTCCTTGAAGATATACAATTTTACATAAACAGCTGATGTTTACATAAGCCTAGATAAGTTTGTGAAAAACACAGATAGCAGAAGATGCGATGTTAGCTGAACTGGGCTATCCTGCTGTTTGTCCGTGTAATAATTTATCTTTTTTTTTTTTGGTGTTGTTGCAGCGTAAGAACAAAGTGAGCAGCTGCACCTTTACCAAAGCAACCACCTGCGTTCCTCCTCTCCTCTGGAATGGACAATGGGATGGTCTCTGGCTTTATCATGATTAAAAACTTCTTCCTCTTCTGCGTTTCCATGAGTTTAGCCAGCCACTTCGGGTGAGTTGCCAATTGCGTTTGAATTTTTGCTGGGTTTTTGTTTTGTTTTTTTTTTTAAGGAAATGAAAAACCTTGGCTCGGTGTGGTGTGGAGCAGCCGAACAAAACAAGTGGGCTTTGCATTTCATCTTAACGTGCAGGTGTAAGGGGGAAGGGAGCGCTTTGCTGTCCTGCTCAGATTTACTGACTCGTATCAGTTCTTCACCCCTGTAACGCTCTTGCGGGAAGGCGTGAGGGGCACGGGGAGCTCAGAGCTGGCCTACAGCTGCTGAGGGCTCTGACCTGGGCGTACGTAGTGTAGCCGGGGGCTGTGGTGCTCCCTGTCCCCGTGGAGGCTTTGCACCTTCGCTCTCCGTCACTTGGCGGGTGCAGGCTATAGGCAGCAGCGCAAGGCAGCAACAGCAGGGCTCGGTGCAAGGCTGCTGGCTGGTACAGGCTTTCCTAGTGAGTAAGCGAAGATCGTGACTGCTCGGAAGGACGGCTGAGTTTGAAACTTGCTAGAATATTTAGACGTTGTGTTTCCCTGAAGCGTGTAGCAAGGAATCCTGTTTCCTTATTTTTGCTTTGGATGCTTTCCTGACGGTGATGTTCTGAAAACTGTACTGAAGAAATACTCCCACTATAGCTCTTAGGAAAAAAAAACCAAAACACCAAACCCAAAACAGCAAACCAAACAGAAACCCCCTATTTATATGTTTCTTCCCTAAACCCAGAGATCTTAAGAACTTTCCAAAATCAGGCTATGCAATGGAGTCTAGAAAAAGCGTTTCACAAGTGCTCTGGAAACGTAGGTTGATTCTTCTTTGTGGAGGAGAACAATTATTTATGATTTCACCAGAAAAAAATGAATCCTCCCAACGTGCTGATTCACAAGCACACCCATCAGTTCCTTGCTATAAGAAGATACAAAATGGAGATGCAAATCAGTTTCTGATTTTGAGCAAGGTGATTTTTTTCCGGACTGGAACTAGGAGAAAGACCAAACTTTGAGTGAGGACTGCCTATGCTGTAAGCAAAACTTAGCCCTGTGTCCGGCATGTGTCCTATGTAGGCAGGCGGGAAGCCTGTGACCACAGTGCTGCATGGGAATGGTTGTAGGACTGCACACTGCGAAGGATGCAAAGAGCTGCACACGGATTTATTCCCCTTGGAAAAGCTTGATCCTGCTTTCACTGTGGTCTAAGGCAAAACTCTCCCTGGGCTTTGTGGTAGAAATGAAGAGGGCTTGGATAGTGTGGGACTGGTTTTAAACTTGCCTTGACATGGTTGTAATTTGACAGAGTGTTACCACGTTGAGAAACTCTTGAGGACTGTAAGGTTATAGTCCTTCCTGATTGTCCATCGTGCCTGCAGAAGGCAGCACATTGCGGTAGTTGAGCGTGGCCTGTTTGGTGCGGGGTTTTCTAACCGTGTTACTCCTCTAACAGAAGAATAGACGGGCGAGGCTGCAAATAAAAGAGGGTTTAACTCTCCCTTTCGACTCCAAAGCAAATATTGAGGGTAGGAATCGGTGTGACCTGTAACCTGGCTGATAATCAGAACAGGACAGTTAGGGGAAACTAGGACACTTGTTTTCTGCGAGTTACTCAAAAAGCTTCTGCGCACTAAAATGAGATCATCACGTAACCTTCTACACCCCACCTCCCCCCGCCCCCCATTTCTGAACTAGTAATTTTAGTCCGGGCCTGCAGAGATAAGCAGCTCCAATTCGCTACACCATTCACACGCTGCCTTAGGGCTGAATTTTGACCCTGCTCAAAAGACAGATGATGCTCCAGCGCTTCTGTTTCAGAGGCAGAAGCAGTTTCAGAGTGTAATTTGCTAAGTGCTTTGGGACTGCCTGTTCAGGACAGAACGGTGCAATTTACATGTAGGCTGGTATATTAACTGCAAGAATCTAATACTGATAACACTTGCTGTTGCTACCAGGTTCTTCTTTATTAGCTTCATCCATGTTTGGACTGCACTGTTACATTGCAGTGCCTTTTGCAATGTGCTAGATAAAAGCGATGGGTCAAATGAGCACAAATTAAAAAGCAAAATACAGTAGGACATTACAGATGAAGGCAGAGATTTGTCTACGATCCTCCATAGTCGTTCCATATTTAGATTAAATCATAAATACAGTTTTTGCTGACATAGCCAAAGCCACCTTGGGGGATTTTGATGCACAAAGCCTGGTAAAATAAACAGGAATTATGTATCTCAGTCTCCTAGGCTACTTCAGAAATCTCAGCAAAAGTCTGTGATTAATGTTTAACGTAAATGTGGAATGACTATCGAGAGTTATCCACATCAATAGGCGATAGAGAAGGACTGTAGGCATAGTTGGTAGAAGTTATTTAAAGCAAAATCACTGAATTAAAATTCAAAGATACAGATGAATCGAGAAGAGGATGCGAAGCCCTCCCCGCTCCCCGTTGTTGGTGTAACAGTTTTATGAGTCTCCTTCTGCAGAAACAGTCCAGCATGAATCAAGGCTTTTTCAAGCTTGCTTGAATTCAGCCTTGGGTTGTATAATGCTCTAACAGTTAAGGTATTTTACTGAAGGATTTCAAGGTTCACAATTGTCTTGGAAGTCAACATTAACAATAGAGCTAGAGAATAATTAAAAGTCAAATATAACCATGAAGAGTATTTTCAGGTGAGACGAGAGGCTGGTTCATCCCATTTGTTTCACACGAAGGATTGCACAGAATTCAGTCTCGGTTGCACGACCCGCAGGGTCAGGCTGACAAAACCAAGCAGAGGGAGGGCGCTGTCCTGGCAGGGGGTCAGCGGCAATGCAAAATAATTCGGACCCTGCTCCCTTCAGGCTGATGCCCGCAAGAGCGGCGCTGTGAGGCTGAGAGCATCAGTCAAGGAAGGAAATCAGCACACGCAGGTCCTGTCCCGCCAGACTCCGCGTGGCACTGCCCAGCATCGTGCACTTTCTGGTCCTCAGGGAGCCCATGCAGTTGCAGCCCTGCGAGGGTCGGCGCGATGGCTGGCTGCCTGCACCGAGATCTCCCTGGGATGCGGTGGCACGTGGTTGGCCCCGTGCCAGCCAACCTGACTGCATCCTGACACTTTTTTTTGGGGGTGTTTTTTTTGCAAGCCCCAGACTGTCCCTGGGGACGTGCTGGTGACGCGCAGCCCCTGTGCGTTTGCATTTTAGATGTGCAATTTCAGAATTCTGCCCGAGAGCCCAAACCAACGAGGACGGATGTTGTTGGTGTAACCACAGCTTAGTTGCCATCTGCTAATAATATTCATAATAGTAGAAACACGGAAAACAGAAGATCCCAATTAAATGTAGCCAACGCAAGATTTGTCTGTACACTGTAAGAATTCAGTCCGTGGCGTGTCTGTAGTTTCACATACTTTTCCACCAGCTCACAATCCTTATCGCTAAGACCATAATCCTGCTATTTAGGCTAAACATACCTCTCCTTCAGGCTGTTATTTCAAGTTAGCCTCTGCAACCCTAAGCAGTTAGTTCTGCTGGATTATCCCTTTCCAAGTACGCACAGATGCTGGGGAGTTCTTCCCCATATTTTTAAGACTAATGTTGTAAGAATTATCATATGCTTATGCAGTCATGCTCATCCATTTATTTTTTTTATTCTGTTTTCCTTTCCTTCTCCGTGTCTCGAGATGGCTTTTTGAACCCATTAGACAATTTTAATAATTGGAAACCTAAGTGGCTGCCTAGAACTGCTTGGAGGAGGCAGACGGACATCAGTCAGTCCCTCTGCCGAACAGAAGGCAACGGCTTCAGCATTCTCTGTTTGCCTTGGCCTGCCGGCTGGCCAAATAGCAGGCGCGTACCTGCTGGCCATCCAGCACATGCTTGGTGCAGCATCAGCCCTGGCGCGCGCGGCCTCCCAGCGAAGCTGCAGGCCGGTGACCTGGGGAGCCGAGAGTACTGGGGGGTGTTTAATGACTGGGAGGCATTCTTGAAAGGGGTGCTAAGGTGCAAGGGGTGAGGACGGTCAGACGTCGCCCTGTGAAAAACAGGCTTTCATTGCACTGCACACAAATTGCTCGTTCCCGGAAAGCAGCAAAATACTGCTCTTGCTAAATAAAAGAATGAAATTATTCTTTAAGGATTTGCAAAGACCATTGAAGTTTCATCATTTTAGTTGGCCTCTCCCCTATCCTAATCTGATGTGAAAGAATTGAATCCTCATTGCACAAATTCACAGAATATCAGCATTTTCATATCTGAAGAATCTGTTAGAAAGGGATGGTGAGAGGCTAACTTAGAAAAGTAAATCCTTTCATGTCTGGCAGTATCCAAAAGTGTGCAAGTGCATTGCTCCACTGTCTTTTCCACAAACTGTTAATTTGTCTGAAGTTCTGGTATAATTCCAGTCCTATTAGAGCAAACTACAGGAAACTCTGCTCTTAAGAGAGAAAAAAAATACAACTTTCAGTCTCAAAATACTCCTCAGTTATTTTTCCAGTTTCGCTTACTTCTTTTTTTTTTTTAAAGTTTTGGGAAAATCATGACATACCTACCATACGTTTTCCTCTTATTACAACTAAGCTATGAATAGTACCTGTCATGGTTTTGACTAGATGGTAAAAAAGACAGTGATGTTTAAAATGGTAAATGATGAACTCCTCGGAAGAGGCATCTGAGAATCTTTAGAGAGTTATTACATTTTACACTGATGGGCTCTTTCTGTGGCTTCTGATTTTTTCAGTCACCCTGAAATTGCAATGTTAAATAAATGTGATGAGAAGTATTCCTGGTTGGTTTAGTTTATGTTCAGTAATAAGCTTTAAATGTAATTATCTTTGAATTTTCTTAGCATTTTCCTAAGGTTCTTTTCTAGGTTTATTTTTATCCATAACTGAAAATGTCTGCTATAAAAACACTTTTGGTTGCAGAGAGGCAATAACGTGCTTACCTGCTAATATGTTGATAAAACCTAATCCTTAGCTATGTGGAAATAATTTAGGATATCACCTGTTTTCTCACTATCCATAGAGCTATGGTATCTAATATACACGCGTAACTTTGCAAATATGGTTTAAAGGTCTCATGTCATAAAACACAACCTCGGCAGGTACTCCAAAACATGAGCTGCTGTTTCACCAGCAATCTCAAAAATATAAACGCTAACCTTTATGTGAAAGAAAAAGTATCGTTTGCATTAATGGCAAACAGTAATCCATCCACAAATGCAACTTCGCATGATACTGACATTTCTCCGAAATTCAGCGTCAGATGCCTTCTTTTTCGGGTGAAGCGATCTGCCAAATCTAAATTGGATGGCAGTTTTGCAGATGAAGTGCAGACTTTTTATGAGTCTTCACCCTAGTTGTTTCTCCATCTTTTTCACCTATTAATTAGCTTTTCTGGTGGAGATATAAAAGTATTTCAGCATTTGAGGTGCGTGTACTGTTCTTGTGAAAGACATAGATGGCTGAGATAGAAGGAAGCAGCATCAATTACTCTTGTTAGATTCAGAGGAGCAGTTATGAGAACTAAGTATATTTTGTCCCATCCCCACGAAAATAGTTCAATGGAAATCTTCCCTCTGAGTTCAATTGGCTTTGAATTCAGGCATAAGCACTAAAAATAACAAGCTTTTTCAAGAGCAGAGAAACTAGTGAAGCTTTGTGTCCTGTGCCCCCAGCACCGTACCTTTGCAACAATCCCGGCTCCGCATTTGGCATCCCTTGTTCCCATCTCCCATTGCAACACCTACATTTTACCTCTGCAGTCCTTTTCTCCCAAGATCTTTCCTAATCACCCTGCAAGTCTCCTCTGTATCTCTTAATTAGCAGAGAGGAGGTGGGCTGGTTTTGCTGAGGCTGTTTCTGAGCTACATGCGTGCTGACTGGCCCAGTCAGTGAGCCAGAGGGAATAGATGACTGCTGACCTCACATTTTTACTTAATGAGGCACTAATTTAGATCGCTCTCCCCTTGTCTAGTCACTGCTTCTCATGAAACTTGTCGGGATGAAATGAAGTTTGATCTCTCTGCTGCTTTGTCAGATGCATTGGAAAATGAAAACAGGTTCCTACATTGATGCGGCGAAGCAGGCAGACAGCATGATGCATATCTCTTTCTTACGAAAAAGAAAAAAAAAAGAAGCTAAAATAAATGACAAAAGTTTAAAATAGCATTCTAGGATTTCACCAAAGCATTAGTTGTGATTGCTGCATATGAAGAACCTCTCTTAACTTCTGTCTCCTGTTTGTATTTGTTAGGCTGCTGCTCGTAAATATTCACCTTAGCACAGTGAACCCCTTTGATTACGACTGACAAAAAAGTATACAGTCTTTTGTCTTGAATGGTCAGGAGTGCAAGGATGTCTAATGTTTCTGTGATCAGTTTGCGTCTGCTGGATTAACTGTCTTTCATTATAGTCAAATATATCCACAACGTTGTCTACCTCAGTTACTCACTAGGGCTTCGGTCACAGCAGAGAAGACAGAATTAATTTGGTCTTTTGACCACGGAGAGATGGGATGGCCTGAAAAATGGAAGAGATTTGCGGCTATGCCTCTGCCTGCACAGGAGGGGAGCTCCTTGGTGGCCTTGGGCTGTCTGGTGTTGAGCTTGTTGAGGGTCACAGCCGTGCCGATGGCACCCGGGCTGCGAGAAGCCTCCTCAGGCAGGCGTTTGCATGTGCTTCGGCGTTCCTGGGAATTGGACCTGTGCTCCCACCGCTTGGCCTCCCTCCCCTTTCCTTTCCTTTTCCAGCAGCAGCACACAAGCTGTAATGGGAACAGGCGCCGGACTGGGGGTCCCTATGTCTGTGAGGGGCTACGTGGCCACCAGCAGCTTGTCCTGAGCCAGGTCTCGTGTCACTAAAACTTCCAGACCCGTTACACGGGTGTCAGCAAGGTCCCATTAGTGTAAACCTTGTGCAGGTAAAGGTCTCTCTTTGTATAAATGCTGTTCTATAAGGTAAGCCTAACGCATATAAGACAAGCATCCTGCAAGGCAAGCTGTTCAGAGGGATGCTCTGAGGTTCTCTGTTTATTTACTGATTTATTTCCCTGGGGACTGGTAGTAAATAAGAATGGATTGATTGATTGATTTATTTATTTATTTATTTATTTATTTTATCTCTGGGCGACCGGATCGCGTCGAGTTCAGGTTGTTGGGAGTGTAAGCAATTCCTGTCTGCTGGCCGGGTGCACGAGGCAGGGTACGGTTCCTCGTGGGGTGATGTGCCCCGTCGCAGCTAGAGTATTTGTTGGCCATTTCAGCAGAGACTGAAAGTTGAATAATCACCGAGTGTGAGCAAACTTGCTGTCTTAAGAGATGCTCGTTGTTTGCTGCAGGTGAAACACGCTTATGGATAAACATACGCGTATGTTCTTTAGGTAAGCAAAGGCGTTAGTAGGCAGGGGATTCTCCTAAGCATCTTCAAATGAAAATGAAATGTACTTAAAAGTGCAAGTTGTAGTTGTGCTGTGAGCTGTGAGCAGCTTCATAGGTCTGAGCCACGGATAAAATGATGAAATAAAAAAAGAGTTCAGAATAAAAACAAATCTGGCCCAAAAGATACAGAATGAGGCCCACTACACATTGCTGTTATTTGCATACTACAAGGGAGGACTAATTTATGCAAAAGAGAGAGGAGGAATGAAGAACTATGTTTTCTGTACTGCAGTATGTTTTTTCACATACCCCAGTGATCTGGGGTGGGATTTTTGAATGCAATGGGAGTTTGTGATCCTCGCGTAAGGTTAGAGTTCATCCTTTGTTCTGGCAATAAATTACATACACTGTGGAAATTAGAAGCTGTTTGGCATGTACGGATTAAAGAGTACCTTCAGGCAGCCTTGAAGGAGCGTCCCCAGGCAAACCCGTGCTGCTCCTCTGCCAGCTGATGCAGTTCCCAAAGACGGGAGAGCTAACCCGAGGAAAAACCAGTAACAACTTGTGCTGGCCCCGTGAGCTGACCTTGCTCCCTGCAGGGGATGGAGACATGCCAGCACTGGGGAAGTGGTGGGGCTGAGGTGGGTCAGGGCGGCGCAGGGGGCTGGGTTCTCCCTCTGCGTTATGGCAAGAGGGTCAGTGGGCTCAGGTGTCCCCCAGTCCAGCACCCCAGGGCTGTACCTCCACGGCGTGGGTCCTTCCTTGGGTCCTCTTCCTCCAGGGAGAGCTATTTATGATTGCTTATAGCAGTGGTGAAATCACCACAGCTCCCCGTGCCGCTCAGCTGGAGCGCCAGGAGAGGGCAGAGGCTCAGAGGCTCCATCACAAAGTTCCCTTGAGGCTGAAGCCCCATGAGGCTGGCACGGCTTTTGACGTGTTTCTTTTCATTTGCATAAAATAGCTTCTCGCAAACGCCAACAGCATCAGGAAAAGAGGACACCAATGATAACATCACCATATTCACCAGGATCTTGGACGGTCTGCTGGACGGCTACGACAACCGACTGCGCCCGGGACTGGGAGGTAGGTAACGAGTTCGCTGTGGCCGGTCCCCACTGTGTGGGACCATCATCTACATGGTGCCTTCCTGAATGGGTACCTGCTCTCGGTACGGGCCTTGGTGAGGGAGTTGTGTTTCATTAGCTAAACGAAGCCTGGAAAGAAGATTTGTCTCGTGGCAAACAGGGCACAATACAAAGGCCACTGAAAGTCTTCTTCTTTCAGTCATTGAGGTCATCTGAGGTTGGGTTAGGGGAGCGTGTGTGATGCATTTTTTCTGTAATCGAATACAGTTCGGGTTTCTTTTCTTTCTGGTACTCCCTAAGGTGAGTGAGACAGGGTGCTAGCAGGTTGCTGCAAAGTTCCCTCACTGGTCAGCATGTATAAAATTACACTGGTGATGAAAATCTCTGTTGAAAACAGATCCCCAAACCATCCATTTTTAGACAGCTACAGCAAATCTGTATTGATATGTCATTTTGATAACCTCTACAGCAGCTATTTTAAAACCATAACATGTGAATAGTTGCTTGCCATCCTAACCTTGTTGAGCCCTCCTTCAGCTCTCTATCCCCCAGATTTCTCTCATCTTCTACCCATGTGTAAACCATCTGTTATGTTTCTTCCTGGCCCTTTTTTAATCTGGCTACCCCCACCCCTTCCTCTTGTGAGACCAACACATTGCTTTCATCCCTTTCTCTCCTTCTCCTCTCACTTTACACAGAGATGCTTGAAAATAGGGCTCGATGCTCCTATCTTATGTAACAAACTTCTGAAATTTCTGCCCTTAAATTAAATTAGTCCTGGATTTGAAAAGATGCCAGAAGGACTTAGAGTCTTGAGGGTAGACTTAATTTCACCTAATTTTGGACATCTATAATATAGATGTCTGAAATGGGGCATATCATCTGAGCCAGCGGAGGGGAATAGGTCCTTCCAAGATACACTTCATCTCATCCTATAGTAGGTATCAAATACGTGCTGGCAGTGTGCGCTTACAGCCCAGAAAGCCAACTGCATCCTGGGCTGCATCAAAA
>RSEF01000001.1:155062358-155102402 GCA_003993805.1 Himantopus leucocephalus | reverse complement strand
GATGATCTTTAAGGTCCCTTCCAACCTAAACCATCCTGTGATTATATAATTATATTGGTGTTCAGTCTGTCTTACTCCATTTCCTACTGTTAAGTTAAAATTTCCTGAAACCATATACACAAATTTATTTCTTACAGGCATGTTTATATCATTCAAAAAATTCCAAACTTATTTCTATCTGGTTGCTCTAAATGATGAAGCAAGTCTTTTTCACCAGGCTCTAGCTAAAATCCTGAAGTTGTCTCCATTATATGCACTGTATCCAGTATAAAAGCCTAGGAAGAATTTCTTTAAGCAAGGCTGGCCTTCCCTTTGCATACTCCTGTCAAGAATTTGAGCCAGGAAACTTTGGGACCAGGAGGGATGGTAAAACCCTGAATTGTTTTAATGGTTCAGTCAGACTTCATAAGGTTGTCTCATTGCTCCACAGTCATCTCTTCAGTGGCGAATGCACTCGTGTGTCCTGTCCGTGTGAAAAAAATCCTATGTTTTGACTTGGAGATTCAGCTAAAAGATAAGGAAAATTAGCAAAACCTCCTTAATCAAAATAATAAATACCTACTATGTCTTTGCCGTTAACTGTTCATCTTAAAAACATCAGTTATGCAAATTGATTTCAGCATCAATTAAACTCAAACCACTATCTCTAGGTTTGCTCAGTCCAGCGGTAGAATGTGTATCTCACCCATTCTACCTGCTTTTGCTTTTCTGTCTCTTCTGAAGGTGTCACCGAGGTGACCCGTTGCTGAGGTGTAGGCACAGCTCCGTCATCCCTGTTTGTGTGCAAGAGCACAGGGGTGCATGGCGTGGGGGAAATAGTACCCTGCTGATCTTGATAGGAACACAGGGCTCCCATGCAGCTGCAAAACTGTGTCTTCATCCTGGGGAAATCTGGCTGGAGGGAAGGAGCCAAGTACGTTGTTGAACATGGTTTAGCATGGGGACGGTCAAATGTCACCAGGAGCTTCTGCCCTTCCTTCTCTCAGGTTGCACTATAGCAAACAGGTGCTTACGCTGTAGCAGATGCTAGCCCTGGTGGTGGTATAAATAGCAAACAGATGGTAAATTGAGGCCTATTTGATGACTGCGTACGGTGTGAAACNTGACTGTGTACGGTGTGAAACAGCTGAGGGATCAGAGGGCTCTTTCCCTGGAGTGACGAGCACCCGCAGCCTGACCCTTTACCTGGCACTTCATGGCTGTATTGATCAGGAGCATGTAGCTTTTCAGAAGCAAGGCATAAAAACCCAGATAATAATGTCCTGCTTGGATGGCTGAACAACCTCCTCCATGTACCAATAGGAGTACATACAAATAGGCGTGTGCATGTTTCCCTGGGAAAGAACATATCGTTAAATCGCATGAGGCATGCCCCTTTCACCCAGAGGTGTGGAGGAGCATTTGAAGTTACACAAAAGGCAAGAGATCTGGATGAGAGGTGACCTGGGAGGTGGACATAGAAACGTCAGGTGAATAAGAAGAGGCTGGGGTTAAATGCGAGTGGCTGAAAGGAAACTGGTGAGATGTTTTGGAGCTCTAGATTGTTCATCTGAACTGTGGAAAATAACCAAGGATTTCAGCTCTGTATTTAGGGTTGCCAGATCATAATCCCTGCTACCTACCCTCCTGTGTCTGTGCATCCCAGTCAAGATGTGAGGGAGCCCAAATGGGCTGGTACTGCCCGTCTGGTCCCCCCATCCCTTATTACTTTCTAAATCCAGCTCATTTTTCTCTGCAGAAAATACTGTGAGCAGTTTTGTGCCTGCCTATACAAATATAAAGGTTTTGTGAACTGAAAAGAAGGAATAGGATGGCTGTGCAGCCAGGTAACCCTCATCCAAGGGGAAATGTGTGCCATACTGACAGGCAGAAATGGAGGAACAAAAGCCCCTTTGGCCCGTCAGAAAACCTGCACTAATCAAATCGTCTAACAGGTGGTATCAAAGTTGGAGGACGGGTGGACTGTGTCGTGTCCATCACAGTCCTTAGTCTCCATCACCTAGGGTGCCTGCAGGAGCTTTCTGTGCTGCCTTCTCCCTCGTCTGCTTGGGTTTTCTCCTGCTGAAAGCAAGGGTCGGATGACCCCCTGTGCAGCCAGCTGGACTGGGCCTTGCTGTCACCGGCGGGTTCTGCCAGTAGCTGGGACTGGCCTCTCTTGAGAGCCAGAGAGAAGCTCATACTTCAGACTTACACAGCACTTCTAGAACAAGTGTGTTTACTGCAGTTGGCACGTAGTTGAACATGCCACCAAAGGGCCATGCTGATGAAGAGGTCATAGTCAAAACTTGTAGCCCATGCAGACTCGGGGAAATGAGTGGCATGGCATAATGAAGTGTGGGCTGGTTGAGATGTTGTTTCCCATTTTACCTGCATCAATAACTGCATCAGCTTCTTAGCATTGCTAGTACTAGTTAGGTTTTGGGGTTTTAATTCAAGAATTCAGTAAAAATAGAAGCTACCGCAGAGGAGAGTTTTGAAGGCCTTCCTCATGGGGTGTCGAGTGGAGTTCATCATTTATAAGGGACCAGCAAGGAGAGAAAGCTTGAAGAGGTTTTTCAGTGAAACTGTCAAGTAGATGGGTGTGATATAATGCTATAGCATTCGTAGCTGCATACCCATATTGCTCTAAAGTTTCTTTAGGAAGGTAAGGTTTGTAGGCAGAGAACCTAAAGAAGGAGTTGACTGCCAAAAAGCTTGGGTTTTTTACTGCACCAGATAGTCTGATAAAAAACAGAGCTTCTTCCAGCAAGTTTTACTTTGCTTATGGACTTCATTAGGCACCTTGCATGGTAAGGATGGATAAACGTAAACTCAGTGCTCCATCTATTGGTTTTATGCATATTAAAGAAATACAGGAGAGTGAAGGGTATTACCTCTATTATAAACTTTTACCAGGAGCTGGAAATGTGATTCTTTCTACAAACCCCCAAATCTCTATCAAAGATCAAATAATTTAAGTGTCCTATTGGTTATTTTATTGGCTTTCTCCCTTTTTCCTGTGTCTAGAGGCTGAACATCCCCCCCACCCCCGTCTAAGAGTGTGCTCTGGGTATGCCAAAGTACTCCACATGCAGGGAGGTCATTCCTATAGAGGCACAACTTTTGAGATCAATCCTGTCCACCTCAGATCATCTCAGGATAACCTGGTCTTCAGCACAGTTAATCTAGGCAATTAAAGTCTGGTTTTCTCACTTCAACATAAGATATGTTAAGGATTTGGTTTGCTTAAAATGAGAGTTTTACTGTCAAGTACGCCATGCATCTGAATTACTTATTCACAGCTCAAAAAAACATCAGTAAATGGAGCTCTTAGTCTTCCATAGTCCCTTCCCTGTGGCATTTTCAAAGCACATTTCAGTGTCATATAAAGATAACGCATCTCTGCATCGTAGGGAAGTTGGGAAAGGGGAGTATTCTTGGCAGAGTAGTTATGAAGGAAAAGAGGGCTAAGATAGAAATTTCTGCAGACCAACTCACTCCAGCTCCTAGCTTTAATTTCTGTTCTGTGTTCACTTTGTATGGTGGATTCCAAGGAAATGAGTGTACGACCGGCGTTACAGATAAGAAGCAGTGGTGAACTGTCTCTACATCCCATGTAGTGGTGCAGAACAAGGCCCTGAGTCCTTATTTTGGCCTCTTGTCCAACACAGTGATGGAGGTTTGTGAGCAAGGCAGTGTTTCAGTTACTGAGAATAATCGCTTCTCTTCCCCTGAGCCAGGCTGCAAACAGTCACCCAGCCAGGAGCCGGTTTCAGGGTGACTCTTACAGCTGTCAATACCATGACTGAACGTGTATCCACGTGCTAACACTTCTGTGCTGTGTTTAGGTATCACCACCATCAACAGGGTTTGTTAGGACTGTATGGGAAGTGCTTCAGAACTGAGAAAGGTCTTTACATATATATGTGCGTGTGTCTGTGTGTGTGTATATATATATATGCTCATTTATACATTACATTTACTTAAGGAACACAGGGAGACATCAGTTCCCTTGGACTACACACTTACTGTGCTGGGGCCTGAAATCACTCTTGCTTTAAAACCCTTTGAAAGGACTAACGGTTTGGTTATAGCAGTGTTCCCAAGTCATCATAGTGGGAGAATGGGTGAATAGTTGTGTCCTGAGTCAAGGCTAAATGTATAATTTCACAAACCTAACAACGTGTTCACAGTTTGACAAAAAAAACCCCAAACCAGCAACTCTCTGTTATTCTGTTATCCACGTGAGTGTGCAAGAGTGCATACTGGAGATGCCACAGGGGCTCAAAGTGTTCTGCCGAGGTCCTGTCGAAGCAGGTACCCTGGGAAGCTCCTCCTGGAGTTGGTTCCTGAGAAGGGTCTGACCCAACCCTGAAGTCACCCTTTGCAGGATGCCAGCCAGCCCCTTGGGGTGGGGTATGGCTTGGGTAAGCCTGGATCCACTTAACTCTTTTTTGGCATGTTGGGGACATGTTGAGATAGGTTTGAGATGAGTTTCAAGCGAACATTTTGCTTTTTTTTTTTCTTAAGGAAAATGGTGACGGGTGGCCTCGTGCTGGGAAAGACACTTTTGCTTTTCTACATCTGTTCTGGCCTGAGCCCCACAGCGGGTACTGGTTGTCAGCACAGGCAGGGCCAAAGCACAGCACTGAAATGCTCCCTTTAGTCAGGGGTAAGGGCAGTGCACAGAAATAAACGACTAAGAAGACGGAGCCAGTTTGGGGATTAGGGCAAACAGGCAGAAGAGCTTCCTATCTCTCTGGACCCAGTACCTCAGAGCCATCAAAACTTTCCTTGTGTCCCCTTCATCAGTAACTCTTGTTATTCAACGCTTATCTTGAGTTAACTTCTCTCAAAAGCCACTGGTGACTCTGCCGTTCTGCTCCTCTCTCCTTCTAAAGCTTTCAGTTTTAATTTGTTTGCATACTCAAGCTAGTAGCTGATAAGAAAAGGCATGTTTCTGCAGCTGGCTGTTGGCTCCCAGGGCAGGTGACTGCCCTCACCTCCTGCCTGGCAGCTGCAGATAATACTCCGGAAAGTGTTTTCTGCACTTCCAGGGTAGCAGAGAGATGATAGCTTTGCTCAGTCTCCCACAGCTCTTTTCCCACCAGTAGAAGCAGATGCTCCTTGCCTTAAGGGAAATCACGGGAACAGCGGGGAGGTCCCTGCAGCCCCCTAAAACAGGCTCTTGTGGGACAGTGGGTCTTGCGCTCTCCTTGCAGCACACTGGCTGCAGATGTCTGGCTCCCAAACATCTGCATTTGTTTCCTCACCACATCCTTGACTTTAACACCTCCTTCTCCCCCCACTGTTAAAAAGCAACAGCCTCTTGAAAGCATTGGCTTACTTAATTCTCCAGTGGGAAGCAGTTGAAGGTGACTTTTCTGGAGTGAAGAAGACTTGCTGCTTGAATTGCTGTGCTTTTCTTAGATGGGTATTCACTTACGTGTCTATATTTTGTTGAAACAGAACATCAGTAATCACTTTATGTTCTTAAAGTAAAGGCTATACATAATGAAGCTTTGATGAAACTTTCATGTACAATTATGGATGATAAGTGAAATAATTTGTAGACCTAACTTCTTTTTTTTCAGATAGTTAAGGTATGCTGTAGCATTTTGTTGGTTGATTAACATTTGGATAGCAGTGTAAGTATTTGGAACATTATGAAAGTGAAATTTTGTCGTTAATAATAAATCAGCAGCTGTAACCAGGGTTTGTTACATATTTTGGGTGAATACCGGCCCCATTGAAGCCAGGGAGAATTTTACCATTAACTTCAATAAAATCAGAGTTTCATCCTCCCATTGTAAAGGACCTTTAACAGCCACTTACAATCTTGTCAAAAACTCTGTTTGAGTGAAACTAATCCCATAGGGCTTTTATTAAGATGGAATGATGGCGGAGGAGGGAAGCTTTTAAATGCTTCTGTTGGAAAGAACTGCAGTTTGAACAGTGCTTGTGCTGTGACAGAAAAATCCTGGTTTGGAGACTGTCTCTAGCTGAGATAACTGTGCTGCAGTGAGCACAGCAAGATCCTTCTGGAGTGACCATGTTAAAAGGATTAGGCAAAGGCTGTTTCATATATGCATGCCAAGGCCTCCTTTCTCTTCTTTCACTAAATGCAAACTGGGAGTAATTTTGTTATAATCAGCTGTGTAAACTGGAGTATGCAAAGGGTAGCTAAGCTTTAAGACAATGTTAAAAGCCAAAGTGTGCAAATATCACCCCAGGTGATATTTGAAGGAGCAGACCCAGATAGCAATTTCTTTGTGATTCCTGGAGCTATGATGTGGATATGTAGTTTGTGCTCTGCACCTAGGAGGAAATCTGTAGGCAGTGACCTATGCTTCCAGCCCCCAGAGTGTGAGACTGCTGCTGTGCCGCTTTTTTTCCTGCATGCAGCAGAAAATCCAGTCTCTTTGAACCAGGAGTCAATTTAGTGACTCTGTTTTTCAGGTCCTCACCCAGTAATGAAGAACAGCTCCTGTTGGGCACAGAGCGCTCTGCAGAAATTCAGGGTATGGACATTTATGGGGTGTATCAGAACCCACAGTCTTCTGTTGCGTTGCCCATTACAAGACGCGTCACATGCCTCAGCTAATGCACACTTTGTAAGAGGTAGCTAGGAGTGTTCACTGAGCATTTTAAATTTACATAGGAGGCTCAGCTACTTACTTTTAAGAATAGCATGTAACAAATAGGTATAGCCAGTTCATTTGTTCAAGATGGCCAGACTAGGAGTGGCCCTAGGATGGAGGCACGGGAAAAGGAAAGAAGCACATAGGTATCATTGATAATGAGCAAAAGGAGCTTCTTCATCCAAAGAATTTATGTTAAAAGGAAAGGCTGTACCCAAGCACATTTGTAGCTGCTAAACTCGGTTCTCTCTACCTCTGTGTTAGACCCAGAAGACTGCAGCAGGCACCATCCTTTAAAGGGATGTGCCGTCTTTTGCTAGATGAGGAATTCACAGGGGGCACAGGAGTAGCCATGGCACCACCAGGATCTTTGCGGCTTCTGACATGGGTAGTGGCAGCCAGGTGCCCTCCAGTCATATGTGCTACCCTTTACTTTAAGAGAGGCAAAAATAATTTCTGGAGGGACTTGGTTAAATTCCACTATGTCACGGTCTCTCTGCACCTTGTCTTCACTTCTCCACATTTACAGCTGAGGAACGTCTACAGTCTTCCTCATTACATGCGAGGGTTATTTCCAGAGATGCAGGCAGCAGGATACAACTCATAGGACAATGAGATGGAACAGGAGGTCTTATTCATAATTCTGCATTGAATCTTCCTTCACTTCCTGATTCCACAGCTGCTGTCTCGGTAAGATGGATGCAGGGATCCTCTCCTTTGGTGTTTGCAGCTGACAACTATGTGTATTAAAATGTTGTCAAGCTGCAGCCTTTGAAACAACATACTTGAACTGTTGGTAGACAAAGAGACAGGAGAATGGACTGCAGTAAAACACGCCAGCTTTCTTATGGCACTTGGAGCAAGGTTTCTGAATTTATCAAGAAAATTAAATTTGCAGTACTTAGTACAGAAAATATAACGATGCATTGAGGGATGGCAGCCTTGCTTTCAAGTACCCATTAGCGTGATTTTTATGAAAAGGATGCAGGTTCAGGGCAGGATGCTACTAGAACCAGCTTGTTAAATTCATCCATGTAGCACTGTCAGTGACTGTGGCTTTGCTGGCTTTGGTGCCCAAGGGCAGTCTCCACTGCAGACAACTCTGTATTTTAGTGATTTTAAAATTTCTTTTACAAAAATAAACTCCCAAGATCAGTTTTGCCTAAGGGCAGGTATCTCAGGCCTCAGTAATTTCTTTTTTATATTGTAAACTTCCTGTCTGTTCTTACCAAGTGATACATTATCTCTGTTCTCAACTGGATTTTTTTTTGCTTTTGCCTGGTGTATTACCTTTACATTTTCGAATACTGTTTGCAGTTTGCCTTTTTCCCTCCCTGTTTCCCAGCTCATCATGATACAACCTCTAGCCAACAATACTATTGCATTTCTCTGTGCTTATTTTGCCATTTCCAGCTATTGGTAAAGCTCCAAGTTTCTGTGCGTTGGCAGAGAGTGGAGCTGTTTCCCCCAATTTATTGTCCGTGTAGCTGGAGTGCCCCGGCAAGGCATCATTGTGTTGCATTGAATTGGACTGGCTGAACGCTGTGCCATCTGTACACGGACAGATTGTTACCCTTTACGATCCCTTTGGATAGAAGTTCTTGTAGCAAGAATACTCACTTTGGTGTGCTAATATGAAGAGGTGAGTGTATATAGCTGGGGAGTATGGCTACGTGCGGCTGTTGTGAGAGGAAAGGGTACTTTTGTGTTCTGGTGGTAGGGTGTTGTGGATTTCTTTGCAGATTTTTGCCCCCCGGGCAGCAGTTTGGTGAGGAACCAGGCTACCCTCCAGGAGAGCCTTGCGTCACCCCAGCACCGGGCAGTCTGTGAGGCTTTGGGTATCTCTGGTCTGACGCCTCTGAGGCAGAAGAGCAGCATAAACCAAGAAAGGCATAAGGGCATTCGTAATGTAAAATGAGATTTGCATCCTCAGTATCCTGAGCAAACCATCTGTATTATGCAAATACCAAAACGGCCTAATCAAAACCACATTCTCATTGTGCTATGTGCTGCATGTACCTAGAAAAGTGAGCTTTGGCTCTCTTGATATATTTGACAGCAATAGAACTGATATTGCACTGCTCAGAAGTTTACCTCAGACTTTTCTTTGTCTTCAGCTTGATCTGTCGGTCATACAGAACATCCATGGGATATGTCTATTTCCACTATAGCTCAAGGATTTCCACGTAGTGACAGGGCAGTCCAGGGTACCATCGCTTCCCTGGGCTATACAGTGAGGGAAAATAACCCTACTGTTTTTTCCTGACAAGGTGCCCAGGTAAGTCACAGTATGTTGAACTAAAATAAAGTGCCCCGATACCATGTGATTTCCACAGAAACTAACTGTAGTGCTATTTGAAGTCATATGTATATATATGTCATTGACTTTATGTATGACTTTATATATAGATATATATACTTTCATATACATTTATTTTAAATACTTGTTTTTATGTATTTAAATAGTTACATCTATATATAAAGTCAGTGCTTCTTTATGTCTGTAATGGTGCTGTACTGAGGAGTCAAATTCCCAGTCCAGTTGCAGTATCTACAGAAAGCATATAGGAATAAGATGCGTGGCAAAAGCTCCAGCACAGGAGTTCCTTCATGTACTAATAAGAAAGAATGATCTTACTGGAACAGCTTACATAAATAAAACCAGTTCACGTGTCTCAGCGTTACTAGATAAGGCCTACAGCATGCAGGTCCACTTGGTCCACCTGGCTTATCTCGCGTTCAGTTTAACCGGGGGTTGCTGTGATTTCGGCAGGAGCGAGGAGCCTTCAGAAAAGCTTGCTTGTGTCAGCACTCATGTATTGCGGTGAGAAGCCTAAAGGGAAGGCGCCGAAAAAAAAATGATGTGTTTTCTTTTTTTTTACTCCCTCACAGATTGACCATCTCTGCTGAATGTCCCATGCAGCTTGAAGATTTCCCCATGGATGCACACGCTTGCCCATTAAAATTTGGAAGCTGTAAGTTCTCTTCTGAAATAAGAGCTGGAAAAATCCGTTGTTATCTGGCTTTCAGGTTCCGGCGTGTCTTGCACGAACAGTTCGCCCTTTCCCCACCCCTTTCCTCGTAACATTGCTCATTAGCACCCTCAGTCTGCCACCCCTGCTGCTACCCTGCTGCTCGTTTGCAGTGCTTTATCTGGCACTGCTGCCTTTCAGCTCACGCTTGCATGCTCTGTGATAAACGGTGAGCTGCTGGTTGATATGTCTTATATATCCACATCAAGTGTAACAGCCACTGTTAGACGGAGTGGTAGATGCAGACAGCTAAGTTGGTAACTTGGTTTTACATGTGTAGAAAAATGGAGCTTTCATTGGACAGTATCAGACTGATGTGCGACTGATATTTACGTGAATCAGACTGCAGTGCAATATCTCTACATCGCATATATTAAAAGAGATCTAGAATATTAGAAGAGGAAATATCTCTCCATTTGGCTTTAATAAATCCAGTCCTGTATCTTGTTACATGATGTTGTATACACATGTATTTGTATATATGCACACATTATTCTAAACTGTATGGTGAACAATGCTTTTGCCTCAATTCCAAGCCTCTAATCCACCACACTGCTGCCTTGCCAGAAGCTTACTTTAAAAATAACCTCAAGGGATCAGATGGTTATATTTAAATACAAAGCTCTTAATTAAAGTACAGATGAGGCTACTACAGTAGACGTTTTTTATTTCGGTAATCAAATCAAAGGTTCCAGGTGCAATCAGTGTCTCTAAAGACTTTTGAAAATTACCAGGCAAGGCATTTTGCTAGTCCCCGAAGCCACCTAACTTCAGCATTTTTCAATGTTTTTCCAGTTGTATCAATTTAGAGTCACTAATCCTAGCAAGATTAAGCTTTGCCTTTATCATCTGTATTCTGCCCTGGTTTAATACTGGCTATGCATTGTCTTCTAGTGATCATACTAAGAAGTAAAAACACTGTTTACTGTAACGATTTCCAAATTACCAAACTTAAGATGAACTGATTTCCCTTCCCTCTTCCAATCCAGATAGAGCCAGTTTCATCTGAATAGCCACCAGTATTTTAAAGCTCACTGCAGGTTCAAGCATGTCTGTTTACTTCAGCAACATTAATTTACAGCAAAGCCAATATAAATCTGAAGGTCTGTACACCTTTACACTCAACTTAAAAAAATTATATGCATTATATTTCATTCTAAACTTAAAAATGGGAAAACGTCTCACAGGAAACTGTCATTGTATATAGGATTAAACAAAAGCTACTGGAAGGAATTAAGATGAAAAAGAAAAATAAGCTGCCCTTCCTGGTATTACATATTCTTTACTGTATTGATAGGTAAAGTTGAAGTCACATCTCTTGGTCTCTAGTGCAGATTATAGAACTGGGGTGTTGGGTAGTTTTATGAAATCTTGCAAAATATGCAATATAAAACTAAAAGGTACGTATTTAAACAAAGAGCCTGATGCAGCAGAGATCTGACGCTCAACCTTCAAGTTAAGTGCGTGCTTCAATGCATTAGTAGATTAGGTGCAGTAAGGNACCCCCGAGCTTCTTAAAAAAAAAAAAAAAAAAAAACCAAAACAAACCCCAAAACATGCAAGTGCAGGAGATAACATTATTAGATAAGCTACAAACACTTAGGGGGAGTACAGTCTTCAACAGCATTGAAAAGAACGCAGCAATCTGTTTGAATGCAATTACATGTTCTGCTTGTGCGAAGTGCGTTACATATTTATCACCTATTAGCACACAGATAATTTTAACCAGGGGAAAAACCAACACTGAAAAGTGTTTAGGCATGTGAGGGCTGGATATGGTTTTAGTGTACAGTATACATCCTGGAGTATATTTTATCAGCTACTACAAGTCACTTTTAAGTTCTTCCACAATGCATAGACATGAAGCCATTTGGCCTGTGCTAGTCCACGCTGGTAGCCTCTGCAGAAAGTAAATACATAAGGACAAGCTATAGACAGTCTTTCAGCATTGGGAATATCTGTATTACTGCTCTGACAGCTCATTAGTAATTTATTGGGATTTAATATGCAGATGTTTGCACAAGTAGCAGCCAATAAATCAGGGTTTATTGAACTAGCCCAGATGTATTTTAGGAGAATACAATATTTATTCCCTATTTACAGCAGTACGGGTTTGCATTAAGTCGTCTTCAGGCTTGCAGCAAGACGAAGCCTAGAGGGCTATATTATACACAAGCACATGCCATTTCTGCTTTAGCTTTCCTCCCTGTCTTTCCCCAAAGGGTTTCTTTTTAATGGTCTTCTTTCCAAGAAAGATTTCGCAAAGCCTCAAGGAACAGCATCAAAGTAAATGTTAAACACATCAGTAGAGCTGGGAGGGTGGAGAAGAGATGAGCGCTAACTGGTCAGAGGGTGGGGAGAGCGGGGCGGCGAAGCGGTGCAGCCGGCGCACGGGCGGATCGGCAGCAGAAGGGGTGACGCCAAGAAGCGGTCGGTGCCACATCAGAGGCGGGAGCAGGTTATTATTTTTCTGGCTGCGTGAGCATTCACTGCACTTGCTATAATTCAGCAAGCAAAAGGGAAAAAAACCTGACACTTCCTTCAGTATTAAAAAAAAGGAATGTTAATCTTGCTCACAGAAATAAAGGTAAATGTAAAAGGTAAATTCTTCTGTCCCGTTTGACTGGTTTCTTGCTGTATAAGAATTGCAGGAGATTTTATGGGCCTAGGCAGCATTATATGTAGAAATATTTTGTAGAAATAATTAAAAGCAAAGTTGAATATGGGAAAAGGGATATAAAGTTACGTGTGCGCACCACCAGCCGAGATACCTGCTGGGCAGTTCAAGTGCCAACTACAGAAGTAATACTTCTTAATGCCCTATGGCACGTTGTGAAAAGCTATGCTGGCGAGAGGACAGAAGTTCAAGGATGGTTTCTAATGAACTGAACAGAGCACGTTTTAGTTGTCCTTCTCTTAAATGCAACACCCCAGCACTCAGAGGTGGCAAGACCAGGTGGATCTTCTCCAGGACGTGCGTGTATGCAGGTACTCTCCCTCTGGGCTTGCACCCCTGCTAGCCATAAGGCCACCTGTAGAAAGCATCCCACAGAAACCTCATTTAGAGGTACAAGGGAACTGGGCATCAGCACAGGCTCTCGGGTCTCTGCAAACAGGCTCTGCTGCCTCTGAATCAGGAGCATGTGGTGGAGATGGCCATGGCAGTCTGTTCATTACCTCATGGTAGCATGGGAAGGATGCTGGCTTCTTCCATGGCTGAGTTTAAAATAAACTTTCCGTTGCAATTCTAGTGGTGACCCATACTCTAAATAAATTTGCTGGTCAAACAGGATCTGATGAAATCTCGTGATGTCAGCCACAGTTTTGCTAGCAGCTTCTTAGCCTAAGAAATTCCTCCTTACCCCCAAGCTATTTCTGGTGGGGGGAGGAGGAATTAGGTAAGACAGCAAGGACATTAAAGCTAGGAAGCTTTAAAGTTTCACCTCTTCCACTGATAGGCCTTAAGAGTACATTAAAGTATCGTTTAGTACAGTTTCCAAACACCCATGTGTCACCGGGTAGGTAAGCATCATTATCTCTAGGGCAGCTGAGGCAGAGAAGTTAATTGACTTTCCGTAAGGTCACACAGCAAATCAATGTCAGAAAAAGGATTAGACTCAACTTCTTTGGTTGGAGAGACAGATGTCTAATCCACTAGACCATGAAGGCCTCTGCCCAGGCAACTGACTTAACTCCTAAATCTCATTTTACTCATGCGTTAATTATATCAGTTTTACCTAGCTCACAGGGTTGCCCCGAAGATGAATTAGGTAATTGCTATTAGTGAATGTTAACCAGTGCTTTGACAATGTCAAATACTGTAAGGTGGAGTCTATTTATGGCAACTGTCTTTTGAAGGCACTGTGTCTGAGTACATGTAGTTATCAGATCTTGTATTGTGGAACAGATAAATGCATGAATATGCTGCCCACTAGTCACTCAGCTGTGAAAAAAACCCTACTATTTTTAGAGTAAGTAGAGAGCCTAATGAATATTCTGAAAATAATGAGATCCCCTAGCTCACGAGCAGGGGAGAAAACAGGCCTGGCGTTTATTCCTGATGAATTTAACTCAGCCATGAAGATGGTGAAGGTTGATCACTGTAGATCAAAAAGGGAGCTTGACGACTGTTTGTGAGAAAACAGCACTAGGTACAATTTGTAGCATCTGAAGTTAACATGGTTTATGTACATCTTCCTTTTTAACAGCTGAAACTGAGTTATGGTGTCTGCTGTGGTCTTTGATAAAGGAAAGCGCGCAGGCTATTTCTGTAGCAGGAGGCATGTTCAAATTATTTTCCTCTAAGGCGGCTGGTGAAGTCAGAGTAATGAGGAGACAGTAACTTCACCAGTGTGCCAGGATTTTATTGCAACGCTTAACATTAAGGCACTCACTGTTCACAAACTATCCATGCACCTGCAACTGCTGCGAAATTTCTCCAAAAAAAAGTATTTTAAGAAAATTCCCCTAATGGTGACGTTTCCCTATAATGGTGAGAATTAGCTGAGTTAGCACTGAGGTGAAGGCACCTACCGGGGTTTTCTTGATTTTGTGCTTCCCCCCATTAGCACCTGTGAAGCTGCAGGGGTACTGCAGGTGTGGAGGGAGAACTTCAAAACAGAGTCCTTCTAAACAGACTCTAATCTGTTTTAGTAAAACGTGATAAAGAATGTATTCAGCCTCTCAAAACCTGTGGGTAAAAGTCTTGTATAAGAATATAACTAAATGACTAATAAATGAAGACAAATGTTAATTTTAGGAGACTTTGAAAAGGGAAAATGGCTCTTTGGTAGGTTTTCCTGGGTTGCTCCCAGGGAGAGCTGGAACTGCAGTCTCACGTCTAGAGACACTTCTGTTACTCATCTCTATCAGCTGGCCAGAAGAGGCTCCTGAGTCCGTTCCTCCGAGTGGAGACAGGAAGCATGGCTTGTTGACTTTGCTTGGTAGTGCTAGTGCCTTCTTCATGAAAGGGCACGTGGAAAGAGCCAGGGATGTTCTCTGTGAAATGCTGAGCATCCAAGTTCAAGCCTAAGTTGTGATTTTGCAATTTAAGGCAAAAGACAGCTAACATAGAAATGATAGGTTTGGTCTTTATGCAGTGTATAGAAGTTTAACTTGGAAGTCAAGGGAGGTGTGTTGCTCGCTCATGTAACGTCTTCTCTTACATTTCCCTAAGGTTTATCACAGGTTATGCAGACACCTCCATTGCAATGGACATTGAATGAGTAAAATAAGGTGAAGCTAGGTGAATACTAAAATTCAGTATTTCTCAGATGTTTGATATATTTCTCTGCTCCCTCGTCCTGCCACATGTTAGCATCAGTTACCAACCACCACTTTGGTTGGAATTCTACTCCCCTAATTTTCGGCTGTTCAGAAGCTAGGTCTCCAGGCATGTTGGAAGAGGTGCTTGTGGCAGCATCAGGCAGGCAGTCTAGACAACTAGCTTGGACCAGGGTTGTAATTTTACTTAAGTTTAACTAGTAAAGCACAGGCATCTAGCCTGAACTAATTTTCTGTACAACCCTTAACATGAGTGGAGGGGGTGGAGACCACCTAATGGTATTGCTGTTATTTGCCTCTAGTTCCCTTGAAATCATGGACACAATACTAGTGGTGAGGCTGCATTGTTTAAAAAAAATCAATCTTTCAGCTCAGAAGTTCTTAATACACAGACTGCTGACTGAAAGTTACTAAAAAAATCATGGGGATTCACTAGAGCCACAAGGCTCCACTAGACTCCCCCAAATCTGCTGCTGCTCTTACCTGTTCTGGGACATGGAAATGCTCTGCTGCAGCATGGGCATAGTGGTTTGGCCCATATCAAAAGCCTTGCATCTACAGCAAAGCCTTGGAAAATGGACAGGATGGATCGGTGACAGTTTTAGATAGACAAATATGTCACAGTTAGTTATCTAGACTCCCTTTATGGCCACTGAAAGGAAATAAGTACTTCTGTAGTACCGTTCATTAGAATTACTTTTGATACCTGCCTAAGGATGAGATGAATCATATTTTACAAGTTCCTAGCAATTTTTCTGCAAAACTAGCTCAGGTTTAGATAAGTGTATTGTACCCTGGTCAGAATAACTTAGAAGTCCATTTTTCTCTACATCGCTAGTTCAGAAATACGTATTTCTGTTGTACTTTGTTCAGAAGAAACAGTCAGTGCTGTAAATTAGTTAGGTGTTACATATGTCGATGGCGAGCTTTTGTATCTCTCCTAGGTATTATTTTAGCTATTTCTGCTGGAAGTCCCATTTTTTCACAGGATCTTAATAAAACAGTCAGTAGGGCTCTTCAGCATAGAGACAATTTTACCATTTCTGCAAGCATCTTGTATGAGCTGTGCTGTTCCTCCTGCATGGAGTGGAGCGGGTTATAGCACTTAAACCTTCTCACAGGTGGTACAGTATAGCCTGTACTCATTTCAGATATGCACGTATAGCAATATGGACACCTCTTTAGTCCAGCATTTTGGGTAGTCAGTGCTGTCAGCAGCTTCATCTTTGCATTGAGTCCCACAGTCAGGGTGGAGCAATGCCGCCCGCAGCTCCCAAAGGGCAGGACATTCAGCAGGTGTGGTGCATAAAAGAAAATGCTGTAATATTCGAGTGTTTCAGAGACCTAAGAAGCTTTCTTAACAGGAATCTACTTAGAAATTAAAACGTAGGGTTTCTGGGCCTGGACTGCGTGCTGCGGGTTTCTGCAGCAGCTACTGTTACGGGACCCCAGTCTGCATCAGAACTCGCAAATGAATACGGCCTGAACTTCTCACTCATCTGGTGGGTTTCCCATGGAAGTGATACCTTTGAGTGTGACAAAAGGGAAAAAGGCCCTTTCTAAAAACTTCCTAAAATTATCAGTTCAGTCAGTTTTTCTTCGCCCATTACAATGACACACATTCAGGAATTTCCAGAAAAGGCTGGAGAAACTGTGCAAGTATCCTCTACAGCAGTTGCTGACGTTAATTTACTTTTCAAAGACTTTGTCACATACACACGGTTACTCTTACCACTGAGATAATTTTAAAAATACATTAGAAACATGGCATTTGCTACCATCCAGTCCTCTGGGCGTGTGATTGCTTCCCTGTGAAATGCTGCCCAGCTCTGGGTCAGTCACTTCTTACTTCTGGTCACCCCCCTGTTCAGAAGCCGGTGCGTCTTTCCCCCTTAGGTTCATAACAGAGCGTAAAAGGGAGGTATGGGTAAGGAGCGCTTCCCGGGGGCACCGGCGGCAGCTTTTGTTGCCACTGCAGAGAGCCCCTTGAGCGGCCGTGGCTGGCAGCTTGCGCGCCGCCTGCCCGGGGAGAAGCGTCCTCATGGGGAGGTGGCCCAAGGGCATCAGGCTTTTCGTCGGGGAAAAGCTTGATTGGTGGTGTTCGAGCTCAAGGAAAGAGAAGTTCAGGCAGGGGAAGGAGTTGGTGTGGAGATACTCAGGAGTAGTGTTTTTTTATCTCGCCTGAAAGAGGTCTAGACACGATTGTGGTAGAGCAGCATGGAGATCCAGGTGCTTTGCTGATGGTACAAACATCAGCATGCGTTTCCCACTCTGGAGATTTCAGCCTAAATTTAAAGGCTGCGCAACTGCCTGATTACAGGAAAACAGTGATTCAATTTGAGATGTCAGCAGTAGAAAACAACGTGCAGAGACTCTGTGCTTAATGTGCTTAAGCTTTCAAATGACCCTTGGGTGCAAACCTGCAAAGACGTTGCTGGGCCCGTAATGCCCCAAAAGGCACAGCAAGGGCTTACGGTTGCCAGCCGTGGATCACGGATTTATGCCACTGGTAAATGGGATATTATTTGTAAATGGGACAAATGGGCAAATACCGCTCCACTGCTTTACGAGCCAGGTTTTTAATGGCTGTTATTTTCTAAGGTGGCTGTAAGCATTTCTCATAAACGTTTCTGAAATCATTCTCATGGTGCTGTTGTGAGGTTGATAGGTCTCTACTGCCTGCATTTTGCAGGTGGGGATAAAGGAGGCAAAGAGCAATTACAGTCTCTTCTGAGCAAAGATAGAGTGGTTCATTACCTGCTTTTATTGCCTCTGTCATTATGGGTCCCTAGGTTCAATTAGAGCCTCCCAGTGCTACTGCAGTACATTAATGACAAAATGACTTGCCTAGGGTTTTTTTTTTNGGGGAGGGAAAGCTGCAAGACACTGGTGAAACTTGGATTTGAGTTTCCAGTCTGGCAGCTCCTTCATGACACCTCAGTCTCTGGTGGGCCAGGGAGCCCTCCCTCTACATTGCCGGGTCCCACATTGGCCTCCTCCCCTACACAGAGAGCCAAGTTAGCCTGAGATGGGATCTAGCGTTGCTGCAGTCCCAGCTCTGCAGGTTTCTTCAAAGGAAACAGCCATTTTGTGTTGTCTTCCACGAAGAAACATGAGGGAAGGAGTAGTGGGAAGAAGGAAAGCGTAAAGCGCCTTCGATTTTTCCCCCCATTCCCACATCATACCCACCAACAGTCTCCTCAGGGCCAGCCTGTGCTAGCGGCTAGGCATTTTGCTGAAAGCATCCCAGTGGTAAATCTGTCAGCAAAGCTGGGATTCCTCCCTCCTAAATTTGTATTTCTGCAGAGTAAATATAGACAGCTGAGCTGATCACTCTCACCCTCTTATAGTCAGGGGAGAGAAGTAGATATTTTTAGGCTCAGGTTAATCCCCTCCTAAAGCAGATGACGAAAATAGGTCAGCTGATGGCTGTAGATAAGGAGATGTTTTACTTGCGGACAGGGAAGATGAGACCATGCGCGTCTTTGGGCCTGGGTCTCCGTGACTGGAAGGGGCCGGTTCCCAAAGAGGGGACATGTGCCTGAGTGCTGTGGCAGACAGCGGGAGAAATGGCAGTGCCTCTGGTAAGCAACAGCTCACCTGAGAGGGGCTCCTTGAACCCATCGCTGAGGCTGGGCAGTTTGAAATGACGGCCTCGGGAGGTTTTGTCCCCTTCTCTTAAATACAGGGCTGCCCTACGTCCCACGGCAGGAGTCTATAATCCGGCTTCTGAGTTCCAGATGACTGCACCTCCAGCGCAGGGAATAAGTTCTAGTGATTGCAATCTCAGAGCAGTATTAAAGTGCTTGAATAATAATATTTCAGCCTGCTATCTCGACATACCTATTGATTACACATTCGCACAGTGTTATTAATGTAGCAGTACTTCTGAGATTTGTAAATGTCTTCATTAAGGGACTGGTTTCAGAAACAAAGGTATATATTTAGTTCCGCAAGTAGTCCCATTCACTCTTGGCTGCTTTCAGGTCATACTGATTTATAAGTGAGGATGCTTTGAACGGTAAGCTCAGCAGATATAGGCTGTGATGGGTGAGTTCCTGGTGCCACTCAAGTGGGTGGGAAGAACATCTGTTGGTTAGGATGAGGTCACGGTTTCATTCTGTGATGTTAGATGTGGCCAAAAATACCATGTTTGTGAAGGCACACTCCACAGCAAGATCAAATGGAGTATTTTCTAAAATTCACTCCACACGTCTCAAAATAAACTCGGGTGATACTCCTGGAAAGCTGATTGCAATAGCTTTGCTGATATTAAGCAGCAGCTTGCAAAATGAGTGGACCACTGCAATCAAGATTACTTAGAGAGTAAGGTACTATGCAGAGTAATGGTGTCAGTCACACTTTGGAGCATGCTTTTGTTTGCCTTGCAAAAGGTAAATTAAATCTCTAACATCTTCCTCATGACCATGCTGTTTTTTCTAATGAAGCAGTTAATATAGCTGCCTAATATTGTGATTGCAAATTCAAAGTTCATTAAATGTTAGTACAGCGCTCAAACTGGCTGACTGATTTGGAATTACCATACACTTGGCCTACAAAGACCAACATAGGGTCAGGAAGGTCCCAGGATAGTTGAAGTTTTTAAATGTCATCCCAGCACATCCTACTGCTCTGTTGCTCTAGTCCTCTTGCAGCAGATATCTATACTGGCCATAACAGGAAAAAAAAAAAAAGAAGAAAGCATCAGAGGCTGGAATACCAGATTTTGACCTGTTCCATATGAAAAGCAATTGTGGAGCCACCATTAAATGTGGTATAAAATCAATTCTCAGATTAGTTCAGCTAGCACTAAATCTGAAAACAAAGCAAGAAGCTCAAGAAGCTGTGTTATAAATACTGGCTGCAATCAGAGAAAGAAATGGGAAGAGGAAAAAGAAGGAAGTTATCACCTGCTCCCTAAGGTCAGCTCTCAGCTGAGAGCGGGGGCTTTGGGAAGATGGCCGGGTGCTGCCTGGTACCTGGGAGCACCTGGATGCGTAACAGCCCTGCAGCAGACCCTGTTTAGTCACCCCTTTCACTCAGGTCCTGGCAGGCATCCCACAATGACGGATGGCATGGTTTAGTTGTCTACACCTGCCTCTCTGTTGCTGTTTGAGGTGGTCCAGGCTACCCAATGGGAAAACTTTCTTTGCCTTTTTTTTTTTTTCCTCTTTTTCTGAGTGGAGCCTGAGGACCTGCTGTCCCAGGACACACAGCTCAGTTTGGTGTGCCGTGCCTGGTTTTTAATCCAGGTGCCTATATTGTCAGATTTCACAGCAAGGAGTCAGTCCTATTCATGGCATTCCCAGTGCTTGGGGAATAGATGCACCTCTCTGATGTCTCCCCCGTGGCCACTTGGGCAAGCAGGATGGGGCAGGGAAGAGCCGACGCTGTCACCAGTGATACTGCCTGCGTGGCAGCAAATATGCACACCTCTTTAAGGGGCATCACTCAAAGTGCCATGCTGTCTCCACAGTCGTCCCTGAGAGACATTCTGTATTACTCTGCACATCTCCTAGCTCAGGGCTCTTTTTAAATGTTGTAATAGCATCCCGTGAAGGTACTGTGTCTGAGTGAATTATCAGGACAACTGTTCATTAGTATTCTCATTACATTCATCATTGGTATGACTGTGATTTAGTGTACCGGCTTGCAAATAGTCCATTTATTGTATTAAAGGAGCCGACAGCCTTGCCTGTGCTAACTATGAATCACACCTCCAAAATCACAAAGTTGCTTTCAGGCAAAATCCTAAGGGGTTTTTTTGGCTTTGCTTTGTATTTTTGAGCTCTAAGTTGGGCAACATTTAGAGTTTTGCCCTATGAACTGGAACTTCTGAAATTAAGCAGGACCTTCCACCTGTCGCTTGCTTTGAGAACCCAAAGGAAATTACTTTTACAAAACTACATGTCTCAAAATGAACTTCACAGGCATCTTCAGTTCTGTATGTCTCACCACCTCGTGGGTACAGTCTGTGCTTCCATTTCATTTCCAAGCCATAGACACTTCTATCACATTCCCATTCCCACCTTTTCCTGAGGTGACTTATAAATTGCATGCTGAAACAGAGTCATTTTGACCTAACTTAGGGCTTTATTTTTTTTTAGTAATGATCAGTATAGCATATTAGGGTTGCTTAGTAATGAAGTCTCTTGAGACCCGTCTGGCACATTTTTCAGAACATCCTATTCTATTCCCTGCAGAATGTGACAACAAGATCAAATAAAACTGTGTATCGGGAAAACATATAAAATACTGCCTATGTTATCAAACTATATTTTTATTGTAATTTCAGGAAGGACAGAAACGATCATTTTAGTAACACTGAACTTTTACTGCCTGTTTCACAGCCAATGGTGTCCTGTTGTCTTTTGTCATCAGTTTTAATAAAAGAATTGTTTCAAGTACATGAACAACTTCATCCTTGGATGTCATCCATTGTCCCATCTACATGACACTGTGCCATTCCAAAAAATGTTCATTTTGAGCATTTAATTCCTACTCACATCTGGAGCACTGTGTCCCATTCTGAGATCCCCAGTACAAGAAAAATACGGACTTTGTGGAGAGAGTCCAGCGCAGGGCAACAAAGATCACTTGAGGACTGAAACATCTTTCATATGAGGAGAGGCTGAAAGAGCTGGGACTGTTCAGCATGGAGAAGGGGAGGCTCAGGGGGACCTAATCCATCTGTGTTAACACCTGATGGGAGGGAATGAAGAAGAGGCAGCCAGGCTCTGCTCAGTGGTGCCCAGTGACAGAACAAGAGGCAACGGGCACAGATTAAACAACATTAAATTCCATCTGAACATGAGAAAGCATGTTTTTACTGTGAGGGTCACAGAGCACTGGAACAGGTTGGCCAGAGGGGTTGTGAAGTGTCCATGTGTGGAGATATTCAAAACCTGGCTGGACATGGTCCTGGAAAACCTGCTTTTGGTGTCCCTGGTTGAGCAGGGTGTGGGACTGGATGATCTCCAGAGGTGCCTTCCAGCCCCAGTCTTTCTGTGATTCTGTGTGATGCAAATTTGTAATCCCGTGTATTTATACACATTACACTTCTTGTCCATGGCACATATTTAAAATCATGCATGCTGTTTATCCATATGCTGTACGCTCATGCCAGTTTAAATGATCAGTCTTAATTCTGATGATTTCAGGTCCCTAAAGTAATTTCCATGACCCTCAAATTCTCCCAAGAACAGCAGACTTCATCACACTATGGCAAAACCTTCATTTTCGGCTCTTAATCATTGAATATGTGAATACATTTCTCTTAGTATTTAAATTGCTATTTTACTTTAATAACTCACTGTTATAAAAAGATATTTCCCACCAGACCCAGTCCATGCATATTTAGTACCATGTCTTGTTATTTTTCTGTTTAAAATTACATTTTTACTGGATCTCTTTTCCAATAGTTCTTCCTATATAGTTATCTCACTTGTACATCAATTCGTTCTTATCAACTCAATTTAATGGGAAATTCCAAATACAGAGCTCAAATCTGGCCTCAGTTGCATAGGCACAACAGCTGACAGATGCTTTGTAATGGGTTAAAAAGTATTCATACACAAACCAGAAGAAACCCAGGCTGACTCTTAGAATTCAAGCTGGTACATGATGGCTTAGTAGGAGCACTGGTTTACTGCCTGCAGAACTCTTTAAGAAGTTGTAAATCTGGATCTCTATTGAGTTGTAGAACAGCCTCTAAGTGAGTCAAATACATTAATGGATAGATAAGATAGAAAGATAAAGATTTGAATGCATATTCAGATTGTAATTAGAGCTTCTAAAAAAGCTGACAATTTATGCACATCTTTCATAATCAACAGGCTTTGATGGGGATTAGCAATACTCCCAAGATTAGGCAGTCTGATGATCCTGTGGCATGTACTAAATACCGTGATGATAAAGGCTAAGACTGTAACTGCACAATTGTAACTAATAAAATAGAAGAGCAGCCAAAAGTCATCTTTCTACAGTATCTCTAAGTGAATTCAGCTTCCAACTAGCATAATTCTGAAAGAAAAGTTCCGGCCGTGGTTTGTGGATCAACGTTTGTTTAACTGTGGAATGCAACTCAGGCATGCAGGGTGGGCACCCATACATACAGATCCCACGTTTCACAGGTTGCCTTCACTTAATTCTGCAGGCACTGCTTTTATGGCTTCCTGTGAGGTCTGTCAAAGGATTTGGGGGGTGTTTTGGAGAGGCATTCTTTTTTCCTAAATCCTTTTATGCCCTGTCTTGCAGATGTGAAAACTTACTGGCGGACATCAGTGTTGATTTATTTTTCACAGGTTATAGCTTCAAAAAATCGATCCTAGAAATACATCTGGGTCCTGTGGACCCAAAGTTTGGAGTTTGGACTCAGCCATCCACATTTGGGTTTATTTGACTTAAGGAACCAAGAAACACTTTTTCTTTTTTTTCCCCCCTGGGGTTTATTCCAATGTGGAGGAAAAAGAAAGGGGAGAAGGGAGAGTGTCTTTCAGTAGCCACAGGTGCCACCACTGCCCTGTTGTGAGGGCAGTGGCAGGAGCAGGCTCCCCACTTGCAGCCTGCTTGTCGAACGTACAGGAGGATGCTGCACTCCTCACGCTGTTTCATTTGCAAATGAACAGAGGGAAGACAGGGCACCCCTCAGTGCCAAGGTGAATGTCAAGGATCCTCCGGGCCTTACCAACTGGCTGCTCTGCTCTGTCAAACTTTGTCTTAATGTATTTCCTCCCTTGGGCTGTGGTCGCTCCCCTGCCCTCTGGTCACTGGCGTAAGAAAGACCATGTCATGCTTTGCTTGCCAGGCACAGGAGAGCAGGAAGAAGGTGGGAGAAGAGCAAGAGAGATCTTTACCATTTTAATATTGAGTGGTTTGTGTTGGACATTAGAATGGAGAAAAATGGATCTGCTCATCAATAAACAGATAGGAGAAGAAATTACTTATTTCATCCTTCTGGTTGGTGATAAGCCTGCAGCCATTTATCAAATGTCTACTAGAAATAAATGTCTGTTGTCATTTTCTCACTTTTAATAACATTATACCTCTCTGTAATTTTAGCTGTTCATCTCAACTGCTACCTTTTTTTTTTCCTTTTGAAAGAGTGAGCTTAGAAGAGAAACAATGATTTAACGAGGCTTCCCCCTTTCTTTGGCAAGCCAGCAAAATTATTGTAAAGAACACAGAATTAATTATTTGGATTCATAAAACCAGAAGAAACCCACTTGCTTAAAGTAGAATAAACACCAGGCAGTCTCACCTGGATTTTCAGTGGCTTTGAATTTGAGTTTGCTTTTACAGCAGCACCAGCAGCATTCTCCCAGCTTGCTAACCCAAAGCCTCTACTACATTTTTCTATCACTCTTTGGGATACTGACTCCTTGTCCCTCCTGTGTGTACCAGGGAGAGGAGGGGAGGGTCGTGTTTCCTTGTCAGCAGTAAACCTTTCTTATAACTCTAGAAAGCATGAGCAGAAGTTCTTCAGTCCTTCATCAAGCATGGCTGGTGGGCAACCTACTGGAAGATTTACTTAAGTGGAGGAAGGTTTATACACAATTTGGTATGACAGTGAATAATACCATCTCTCCATTAGCACCTGCTCTATCCCGATAGCAAAACAACATTATTCTAGATGACTCCCACACTTTCAGCTTTCAATATGACTGTGCCTAATTATACTGCATGGGTTATCAGCAGCAGAGCTGGAGCTTTTGGTAGTCAAGTTTGGGCTAATTGGAGTTTAAGGTTTCTGGAAAGATGTGGCAGAAGGTTTGAGGTAGGAAGACAACTACCTGCTACAAGTACACATGTTTATCTACCTGGAGGTTTATCTAGATGACTAGAAAAGAGATTGTCAGTGGTTCCGCTGCCACACCAGGGTGCATGGGGTGGCCTTTTCCTGTCAGAGCTGTAAGCTTCTCTCAAGGGTACTTATGGACTGAGGGGGTGGCTGTACCTTTTTACATTCACATTCATGTTTTGACATTTTCTCCATTCTTCTCTTTCTCCCAGGGAGGCTTAGATGCTCAGAGCCTGGCCCATAGTGAGGAAAGCAGGCACGAAGCCAAAATCTTACATTACAGCTTTTTAAAACACAGACCATGTTTTCTTATGTCTGCATGGAAGACAGATGAGAATCATACCATATATGTGATCCTGTACAATAGATTAACTCTAGACTGGGGTAAATTCATATTATTCCTAATGTGACAGACTTCTTTGGAGGGGGAGACATCCCTGCAGGCTGCATCGGTTTGGGGTGAACTCTACTGGGACACAACTGTCACCTTACTGTGTCTTAAAGCCATAATCAGGATATCTAAGCCAGGATGTCTATAACCATCCAGCTCCTGCACCAGAACCTCTTCTACCTGGGCTATTCTCCCTTAGATATTCTCCTCCTGGCCAAGCAGTGGCACAGTTCTCTGTCTGGTAGCCTCACAATAGGTATTTTCCCATGAGAGAAGACCTGCAGGCTGGAGTCCTCCTCCTAGGCAGGGACTGGCCTCAAGCTCTGCTCTTGCCTGCCTGAGTGCTCTCTCTTCTCACCAGCTGGCCCGGTATGGGCAGCCTCCCTTCCCTGCCATGGTTTGGAAAGAAAGCAACCTCACCAAGTATTGCTTGGGTATACCTGTGAGATCTGGGTGGAGTTTTGGCATCTTCTGGCCTTTGTCTGAATAACAGATTTTTTTTTTTACGGGAGGAGGTGCTGGGCTTCGCCAGAGTAGAAGCCTCCAACCTAGTACCGATGCATGTATTTAAGTACCTAGCAAAGGCTGCAATTCAAAGCAGAAGCACTGATTTATTTTAGGACCTTCAAGGCTAGGGACACCAGAGAATTAAAGCATCTGAATACTTGTTAAGCCTTACAGGCCTATGTTCCTGTGTAGTCAAATTTCAGTGGAATTTGGTTACAGTGTTCTCACCGGGAAGCGTCTAGTCAGGCCAAATTATTGCCTGTCGTTGGCAGAGAACAGGACAAACCCAAATATCTCAGTGCCTGGGATCCTTGCAGTAACAGGGAACTGCTGAGGTGGGATACATCTGGGTCACCGCAGCAAGAAGTCCAATGCTTTTTTTTTTGCATAGAAAGTAACATAGGTAAAAATCAATTTCTCTGACAATCCCAAATCTGCCTACATAAATCCAACATTCACTGGGGATATCAGCACATGAACAACATATACCAGATAAGCATTTAAAAAGGAGAGCTTTCTGCAGCACCTTTTTCAATAGACCCATCTCCTCCTACTTGCCTTCTCCAGATCTAGCTTTGCAATTATTTACAACATGTTGCGAACTTGTAATCATCTCGGAGATGAGACAGTACCTCAGCTCTAAAGGGAAGGTGACATTCCATCACTTTTTGTAATGCAAATATTTTTAAATAGGGAAGAAATTCCTTCTTAGCCTTTCAAAGCAGATCATGAGATGTAATTACAGTAATTTTACTGCCCAGCTACAAATACAAGCACATGGAAGGTGTGTGGGCAGCCCTGCGTGGCTGCATGGCTAACAAGAGCTGGAGGATTTCTAGATCCTCACCTTCCAAAGACTGGATCAGCTTCAGCCCCGAATACAGCAGCAACAACTGTCAGATATGTTACAAGAAAGATCTCATCCCATCATCTTTCGAGTGACAGTAGTCCCTAATATTTCTCTCAGAAGGTTATTCACTGTTTAATTAACCCCCCAGTTAGGAAATTGTGTCCTGTTCTTCATCTGACTGCCTGAAACCATCTTTTAGGCATTGAATTTTTCTTTTCCTTTTGTCAGTAGTACATGAAATTCTCCCTGGTTTTAGGTATCTTTTCTGTATGCCAGTATCTATACTCAGTGCTTGAGTCATGTCTCAGCTTCTTGTCAGTGAGCTAAGTAAGTTGAGCTCCTTAAGCTTCAACTCATGACTGACTTGTTTTCCAGTCCCTGGAGATACTTGTGACCCTCTTTTGAACTCTCTTCACCTCTTTGTCCTCATTATTTCCGTATCTTTTCTGAGGTGTGGACAACAACATATAAACAGCCATAAATGGTCAGACCAAAGGTGCATCCAGCCAAGTGTCCTGCCTCTGGCAGCGCTTCCCACAGATGCCACAGAAGGATTAACAACAGTGAAAACAAAGTGCTGCTTTCTTCCCTACTAACTGCTCCGGCATCCAAGTGGTCCATTGTGCTGCGCACATATGTTCTTAACCTGAACCAGGATCACTTCCCATTTTCTGCTTGACATTACTGGTTGTATGGATCCAGGGACCACCTTTGCGTATTTCTTGCCATTGCAGTGCTTCAGCTCAAGTTGACCTGCTGTCTGTGAAAATTTTTAAGTCCTCCATGGAGCTGAAGCTTTCCAAGACAGCTTACTAGCTCTAGAAAACAAAACTCGCAGTCTGATGGAGCCGGTACACAGGACCCTTCAAGCTAACCTCTTGCCCTTGACTCTCAAGTCCTTGCCTGGAAAGCCTCCTGCACAGATTGTGCTGAACTAGGATGTGAGTTTTTCCAGAAGGAAACATTCTGCACCCCCACCTTAAAGAGTGCAGAAGGTGAGATATTAGCGTTCGACTTCAGACCGCTTCCAACTCTATCTGCATTTCACCTCCTATTTGGAAAGTAAGCCTCGCCTGCTTTCCAGAGATTTTAGTACAATGGACTCCAGCCTACTGTAACATGCCTGCAGTAATGTTACCTGAAAGCTTTCAGTGATCAGGGTGCCCGAAAAAGTGTGAGATATACTTGTGTTAGATAAACATACATTTAAATGTATGGTCGGCTCCTTGATTTTTTGAGACTTTATCTGCAGAGAAGGCTTAAAAACTAAAACCAACATAGACTGTCTTTCTAAAAAAAAACCCCTTGAGATTCCCTCATACTAGCATAATTACTCCAGGTGTTAGGGCATTAAAATAACAGCAACGTTTATAGAGGAAGGAATGAGTTGGCAGTGCTGCCACCACCTTTATATCCTAGGAGTTCTAAATGAATGTGGGAGAAATCTTATCACATTTGCATCTCCGGGTGTGCAGGTGTTTCCACACCACCACCCGTTTGCTCTGGTACGCACACTCCTGCTCGCCTTCCTGCAGGCTCACCCCTGAATCCCGTCTCCGCTCCTCAGCATCACAGACACAGGCACCCACATCCCAGCTTCCTTTACCTACAGCCGTCCCCTGCACGCAAGACCGACCCCCTCATCCACATGTACATATCCCAAAGTCAGCACACACACACCAGGCCCCGCACTTGCACGCGGCATCACTTGGTATTTTATCCTGGAGACGGGACGAGACAGAGAAGGTCCCTGCTGTTCAGGCACTTGAGGTGCCCGTGTCCTTTTGAGGGGGGAAATCAGCAAAATGCCTTTTGCAGCTTGCTGGGGTTTAGGAGCTGCCAGAGAGGTGAGTATGGGTCTGAGCTGATCTTTCCCAAATCGAGTGGTTGTGGTGGATTATATTTATACCTCCACTGTTCCAGCCTTTGACAAACCATCCCACACATCTGTTATATTAGAAGGCTTCAGCCTAATATTTTTTTTGAGCTGGGCATATGGGAACATGATTATATCATCTTTATTTGTTTTCCTCCATTCACTCTCACTCCTCCATTCTTCCCTCTCCCCACTGTTTATCATTTAAGGATCCACTAAAATATTACACAGTGTTTTTTACTCATCACCGTCTTTTTTTTCACTCTTGTTGACAGATGCTTACCCCAATTCTGAAGTGATCTATGTGTGGACTAATAGCACCACAACATCTGTAGTGGTGGCTGAAGATGGTTCACGACTTAACCAGTATCACCTGATGGGACAAACTGTAGGAACTGAAAACATCAGCACCAGTACAGGTAGGGAGAGTATTTCCACCCTATGGTTGCTGATAGCTGGAGCGGGAGGGGAGATCCACCGGCTCCAGTTATTTTGCAAGGAAGCCAGGGAAGCATCTGTGGGACGTGGGGTGCTAGGGAGATCCCGTGCAGGTTCCTGGCTACTCGGCAGAGGCACTGAAACGCTGAGAGGGTTGTATGCTGGCTCTTAGGTACACCGCAAGGCTGTTGCTGAAGATGCATCCCAGCCCCTGCTATTTAATGGGAGCGCTGGAGGAGCTGCACGCAGCTTCTCGGCGACTGCCTTTGCTGAGGCTGCCCGCGCTATTGCGGGCTTATTTCCCTGTGGGAGGAACCACCCCGGGAGGCAAACACCACCCACGCCTTTGATCCGTTTCAGTCATCGCTTTAAAATGATTTGCTTGATGAAACGGCGCGGAGGGGAGGCAGCGGGGGGCAGGTGGGGCCGTGGCCGTGGCTGTGGCCGTGGCATGGCTCGGCAGCGTGTCCGGGGGGACCACGTGGCCAGAGAGGAGGTGCAAACCCCCGAGGATTCCCATTTCCTCCCGGGCTGCAAGCGGAGGCGCCAGATGTGGCAGCATTAGGGAGGCAAAGAAGCTTTAATCGCAGGCCGGCCACCCACGTGAGCAGTGCCCCCCTGCTTCTTAAGGCTCCCACGCAAGGGCAGCCCTGGGCGCGCATTGGCGGGGAGACTCCCGGCGGGGGGGGTCGAGGCCGGGACAGGGCTCACGTGGGCTCAGCAGGACGGGGGCTTAACCAGGTTACACAATGCGGTCGCCTGGAGAGCATTAGTGGCATCCAGCGTGGGGGCTCCTCAGCCTGGAAACGACATAGCCTGCCGTGAAGGGAAGGGGGATTTCCACCGCCGCTGGTTGTGTGGGGCTTGGGGAGGGGAAGGGGGGCAGCCTGCAGCAACACGGCTGGGAGCAATTCCCGCTGGCAAAGCGCGACGGAGTCTTCTGGTGATGCCCCGTGTCCCTGGTGGAAAACGACGGGCTCTGAGCCGAAGGCAGGGGTTGTAGGGGAGGAGGTATAGATGGAGTTAGGAACTTGTTACTATCCGCAGGAAATTTAGGAGATGTGAAAACAGCTACACGTACGCTCGCACACAAAGTTAGTTCGACCAAAACACAAAGGTGCGCAAAGCTTTCTGTTCAAATGGTTTAAACATGGCAAATAAAGAGGGGGGCAGCTGAGCTTGCCACCTGCTCTCCAAACAGGAGACAGAGTGAGGGAAAGCACAGGGGAGCCACAAAACGCAACCACCATCTCCGTCCTATAGAGCTTCACCCCCTCCCTTGCCCATTTCAGGAGACACAAAGCTGTTGCTAAAGCAAAGATATCTAAAGTCAAGAGAAGCATATAGACAGAGTCAGAGCAGCCACCGCTGCAGAAAAAGGACAGGTACGCGATCTCCCATTACAGAGCAAAGACGTTTTTTTTCCTTACCAGTTTACCATCATAGCCGCGTTGTTTTCTGCAATGAACGGCAGCTCCCCTCTCGCCTTCATCGCTGCCAAGAAAAAGATCCAGAGGATGTACTGGGTCATCTCCTACAAGCTCGTCCTGCTCCTCAGAGCAAGAAAACCATCCAGCCCAGGCAGTGAGTGCTCCAGCGTGTCAGCTCCGGGCCACTTCCAGTTTGCCGCTTTGCCTGTGAAAGCTCCTTGTACTCCTCAGCCCAAGGAAGCAGGGGACTCTTCAGACAAATCCCAAAGTTTCTGCCCAGTAACCACCTCCCTCCTGTATCTTAAGGTTTAGGCTAATAAATGCTTGCTTTCCAACGTCAAGATTTTATATTAATGTCCCGGGTTACATCTGGGCTGGCTGGATTCTGATTGCAGGGTGGATCACAGAGAGCAGGACACAGATTGTAACCAGGGATTAGCAAAATACAAAAATCCGATTTTGCACAGGGAAAGCAGCAGTCAGCGATGGATTTTCTGGACTTCATCAAGCTCGTAGGAGGCCAGTAATCAGGGTTACTTATGAACGGCCGTCTAAGGCATTTTCTTCCTTCTATTGAATTGTTGAACGTGAAAGAGAAAAACCAAATAGCTATTGCACAAATCCAAGTGCTTGGATCTTTTGTGGGTTTTTTGACACACAAGTCAAACTACACAGGCCTTGCAGTTGCATAGGCAAGGTGTTTGTTTATGTCATAGGACATTTATGCTCTCCTTTCTAGCAGGCTTTTTTTAAATGGAAATGCTGGACCTGAACCAATCCCTTGGGATTCTGTTGATTTTGCAGGCAAGCCACTAAGTTTAGCTGTCTTCTCAGAAAAGATGTCCTGGCACTCCTAATTCACCAACCAATCTTGAAATAAGGAATGTTTTAGCCATGCCACAGAAAATAGCTCTGACATGTGCCACCTGTTTGGGGGTTTTTTTGTGCTAACATCCCCAAATGTCATTCCCCCAAAAGAGAAGACATTTGACTACTCACAGCGCTTCCAACAGGCCCAACATCTGTTATGTCCTGGTGGTGCAAGTGGTGAAAACGGTCAGATAAGGGCTTTGGGTCCAAGTGGATCTTGCTGCTTTCCACAAATGGTTGCCCAGTTCTGTTCCCCATACCCAGAATCTCTCATCGCTAACTTAGGATCTGCAGTGCCATAAAACAAAACAAAAACCCACTCTTTTATCTTCTGCCAGCTGGAGCCTGAGCTCTGAAATATCCAAAGCCTAAATAATAAAAGAAGCATTCAACTCTTCATTTTGCACCAAACAATTCTGATTTTTTTTCCCTGAGATGAATCTGTCCCCTGCATCACTATAAAAAGGACACAGGCATTTCTCGTGGGCCAAAATATTCTGGATGTCAGTGTGCTCAGGGATGTGGCACCACAGACCTAATGTCAGGATCTCACCGGAACAGCTGTTGATACACCTGAGTCAAGCCTGGGGGCTGATCCATCCTCATTAAAATATTCTATTGAATCCCAGCATAATTGTGATGGAAGAATGCACGTAAGATCCTGGAAGATTTGTCGGCATGATCTCCAGAACTCCATCATCTAGATACCAAAACAATACTGCAGCATATTTTAAAGCATAAAAAAACTTCTTAAGACCAGCAGCAGCACAGTAGCATAGCTCTGTGAAGAAATGCGTCCATTCCTGCTCTAGAGCTTTTCATTAGTGCTAAATTTGTTATTAAAACTGTTTTGTGCAGTGATGAGCGGACCCCGTCAGGAACAGGATTCTCTTTTAAGTGCTACATAAACCTATAACAAAAATTAGCTCTTGCTCAAGAAAGCTTATGGTCTAAGGATAAACAGTGGCCTTACGGAAGTAAAAGGGAGCTCTGCCACTCCAACAGAGCCAGGATTTTGTTCTATATAAACAAAAGGCCAACTGGGGCAGCTTTTAGCTTTGCTTTAAGCAGTGGTCCCAGGGCATTAAAAACCGAGCTGTGGGGTTTTCTTAAGCCGTAAGTCTGCTGGAGGAAGCATCCCTAGCATAGGCATTTTTGAAAGGGACAGCATGGGAAATTGGAGAAGATACTGGTTGGAAGAAGAGCAAGTACAAAATCAAGGTGATATCATTATTTCAGTGGAGACAAGAGCTTTGATAGGCTAAAGAAAATAAGGTAAAAATCAGCTGTGGAGGGCCATCAAAATGTAGGCTTTCGTTTTCTGCATTTTAGAAAGGAAAAAAAGGGGTCTTTTTGCTCTGTTGAAGCTGTGTAGATGGTTTTTTTTTTTTTTTTTTATTCTGGCTCCGAAAGCATACTGTCAAAATCAATAATGCACATCGTCACTCCTTAGCGAGCAGGGAAACTGTGACTCAAACACAGCCCAGTGCAGCAGCAACTGAGAAACAGATTACAGGCACATAGACCCTGCTGCTCCTGGCATATTTTAGGGGTAACCCACAAAGTGAATGCTCCTAAATAAACAGCAAGTGGGGTTCCTCCTGAGACCACAGCATGTTCAGCATCCCTGGTTCAAAATTACACTAAATGGAAGGGAATTAGACGTCGCTTCACAGCGATTTTCTCCCCAGTTTCACGGCATTCCCTGTCCATCCCCACATCCCTCTTCAGGGAACCGTTTCACCAGAAAATCAGACTCCAGAAGAAAGTCATAAAGATTGAGGCAGGCTGTCAGCTAAGGTATTTCTGTGCTATTCCAGTCTTTCTGTCTAAAATCCTCAGCACGAACAAGGTCTGTAAACTTCATCCAGCATAACGGAGCTCCTCTAGCATAACGTATCAGTGCAGCTATACCTGCAAAAGCCCTTTCACTGTAGACCTGTTCTGCGCTAATTAGCCATATTGTCACTTAGAAATAATCTGCCAAATCTAACTGCTTAGCAATGCTGGCTGCAGCTCAACTCGGACTATTCACTCAAGGCAGAATCAGTCTGTTATGTATTTTCCTTTTGTGGCTGGTCTGCAGAGACTAACAGTCAAGTCTTGCAACAGAGATTATAGCTGTATTTGTTTTATTCTTGGAGGACAATATATCTTTCAGAACAGGCATTACTCTGATTCATCACTACCCAGCTGAATGATGCATGCTTTTAAATTAATTTGATATCAATGTGAGTGGAGATCTGTTAGGGCTTGAAGGGGTTGGTTGTTTTATATTCTTCCATTTTGTTTTTACTCTTATTTTTCCTAGGGAAACTAGTCTGTTTTTAGCTAGCAAGATTCTGCTCTGGGGAGCAGTTACCATCAATGAATAGCCTTCAGTAATAACTATATGGTTTTACAGGAACAGCCTGAAAAAAACAGTTAAGTTTTGATTTTTTCTGAAACATTAGGGAAGGTGACAGCTGGTCTGTCGATTTTGGAGTGCACTTTTTTAGGCTTTTATTGAAATTCAGAGGACCTGACAAAAGCCAGATTAAGGCAATGCTATGAATTTGGCATATAAAAAAGGCATGGAATTTAGCACTGCTGTGGCAGTTTTCAGTGAATTCTCCATGCAGGCAATACAATATTCATTGCGCAAGTGAACAAGACTTGGCACAATGTCTATCCAGAAACATTCTCTTTCCAAGGGCTAAAGTTTACCAAATTCTAGGAAAACTGGAGGGATTTTGTTTTCTGGAGGAGCAATCATCTGATGGGTTTGGGTACTGAGATCAACAAGACCTCCCAGGATCCATGTGCAAAGGTGCATTTTTGGCAGCACCCACACTGGGACAGGCAGTCCCTGAAGTGCGGTGCAGAGGGAGTTCTCATTCTGGAAAACTGATGGCTTGGCAGTAACAGTTGCCCTAATGAGGTTAAGTCCTGCTGCTAAATCAGGTTTCTTAGAGTAGGTGGCCTTAATCGTTACTCCAGTAAGACAGTTTGCAGGACTGAGTCAAAACCAGGCAGGGCTGAGGCAGTGCCAGCAACCCAGATTTTTTAAGCCTGTGAACCTCAAGGCGTCCCAGATGCATAGAAGGGCCACAAGGCTGTGCAGTAGGAGCAGTCAGTCATCGTCTTCTGCTTTTGGGGTCTGAATGTGAAGACTAGCAGGATCTAGCAGCACCTCTGTCTCAAGTCCTGGTTTTCTACGGCAGAGAAACCCAGACATATTTCATGCCATTAGGAATGGCTGAATGGGATCCTCAAGTGGGGGAGTCAGGCTGGAGCTGGCCTGCTTAAGTCCCTCCATCAGTACATCTCCCTTATTTTACCCACATGCATATCTATGATTCTATGATCTTTCTCCTTCTAGGTGAATATACTATTATGACAGCCCACTTTCATCTGAAAAGAAAAATTGGTTATTTTGTCATCCAGACGTACCTTCCTTGCATCATGACTGTGATCCTATCACAAGTGTCGTTTTGGCTAAACAGAGAATCTGTCCCTGCTAGGACTGTCTTTGGTGAGTATCCCCCTTTCTCCCAGCACATAGGAAGGAATGATCTGGCTTGTGGAAGTGATTTGCTGTAACAAAACCACAGTGCTCTAATGCTTATTTCTGCTTGAAGTCTTCTAGATGTTCCCTTGTTCTCTTCCAGATTAAACTCAAAATCCATTTAAAAACACTGTCTGGGTTTTTTTGGTAAAGTTATGACAGACTGCTCAGGAATCAATTGTATGAAGGTTATGGACAGAAGACAGAAGAATCATATTAGTGTGATTTGCAGGGTTTTTTTCCACTTGGGTAAAATACTGGATGGTTTAGAACAAAGAAACATATATATTATCATATTTAGTGTATACTCTAGCTAAGCATTTGAAACAGATTTCACTTCAAGACATTTTGTTTATCTCTGTTTTAAGACGTTTATCTGGGAAAACCATGTAGAGGTTAATTAGTGACAATTATCTCTATTACCATCAAACAAATTAATATGATTTTGCATTAAGAAAATGTATATTTACTACAGAAGTTGTCATGGAAAAATCCTTCGGGGTCTCTTAAATTACTCAATTTATCACTAGAAGATTGCAGAAAATAAACACAGTCTTAAGTGAAGGTTGATGAAATACAAAATTTTCACTAGATGAAAAATGAGGGGAGCGGGAACAATTTATTATGCAAAACTTCATTCAGCTGTTCTTAAAAGCGTCATTCTTCTGTACAAACCTACTGAAATCAGTCGGCAGCTTTGATCAAAAAATCAGTTCAGCAAGCTGTATGGAGAGAATACAGGTACCAGCATCGCTTTGCTGACCAGTGGTACCCATTCTAGGTTTGCAAAGCTATAACTGAGAGTTGAATTTTATCCTATTGGGGGCATCCTTCCACAGATTAAAGTAGTGGCAGCTCTGTCATTTACTGGCCTATGGGAAAGCAGGAGCTACAGTCAAGAAAATCAATAGCAGCCAGCAATTTCATACATAGAATCTCCATGGAAGAAAATAAAATCAGTAATCCCACTTTATTCTGACAGTTACTGCTAAACGGGTTGCTCACTGATTTTATAATGTACCACTTAATGAGGGATACTCTGTACATACCATGCATCAGTGTACAGGGATAAAATACCAGGAAGGATTTGGTTTATGTAACAGCTGGATTTGCATTACCCCTAAAAAATACTTATTTAAATACACTATAACTAGGGATAACCAGAACACCACAGAAGTAAACACCTGAGGGTGGAGGCTTTCATTTTTTTCTTGGAGAGCAAAGTATCTTACTCTTTTGGACCATGATATGCAAACACTGACTGAGTGCACGTGGCCTTCTTAGGTACCCTGCTGAACTGGGGCCTGCTCACAACTTGTTAGGGATCTCGTAAGGGCTACCAAACTGATCTCTGCCTCTTTTTTTTTTTCCTCTTTTACAGGAGTGACAACGGTCCTCACCATGACCACCTTAAGTATCAGTGCCCGTAACTCTTTGCCAAAAGTGGCCTATGCTACTGCAATGGACTGGTTTATAGCTGTCTGCTATGCCTTTGTATTTTCTGCTTTGATTGAATTTGCAACAGTCAACTATTTCACCAAGAGGAGTTGGGCATGGGATGGCAAAAAAGCCCAGGAAGCTGCTAAAATCAAGGTGCTTACCTTACATTTTTAAAATATCTAGAATAAAAAGCAGTTACTCAGCGTAGTTCAAATAACTGACTGGACAATTTTCAGCTTCTCCATGAAAAAGGTATTTTATTAACTCATGACATACTTTCACCTTCCTGTAGAGGAAAATTTGCAAGGAAATATGCCTTCTTCTCTTTACAGAGATAGACTGTCAATCTCCACCATCTGTATGGAGTGGACTGTTTCCAGGAGGATATAGGGCACTGAGTATAGGTGGCATGGGATTTCAGTGACCAAACTTCTAATAGTCGCAGACATGTACTATGAAACATATCTCTGCAGAGCACTCCCTATGCACCCTCCCAAAAAAAATGACAAAGCTCAGATTGAGCTCCATGAGTCAGGGTCCCACCAGGGTATCCCCAATAAAAAACAGACAAAAGAGCAATTCTGTGAAAGCACAAACTTTTGAGTTTCACACTGAAATGAAAATTTTGGAATAGGACTCGCTCTTGGCAAATGATCTCCTTGAGAAAGCTCGTACCCGCAGGTGTCCTGAAAGAGTGCCACAAAGAGGGGCAGCTAGCAGGAGCAGTGAGCCCTTTACCCCGCTCCTTGCTGGAGCCAGGAGGGGGAGGTTGGCGTCTTGGCAGCTGCCCGTGGGGCAGCAACCTCCGCAGGTGCAGGACTGCATCGCCCTGACAAAAGAAGCTGCTAATGCACACGCCAGGTGGGATCCGGGTCTAGCCGGCCACTCTTAGCTTTCTCTGGCGTCAGGGAAAGTTTAACCTGAGTAAGGGCTATAAAATCGAGGCAGAAACAGCTGTTTGGGAGTCAAAGTCGGAATAGCCAACAGGCATTTGTTAGTGTGATTGATTATGGTACTTAGATTTTTGGGTTAATATCTTGAGAACGTGTTCCCACTTTCTGTTCCTGCGGTCTAACATTTTCTTCTTTATGCTGCAGAAAAAAGAACGTGAATTGATGGGAAATAAATCAACTAATACTTACAGCACTGGGAAGATGACCCCTGCACCAAACATGCCAAAGGACTCAGCCCCATCTGTCATCTCAAATGCTGCATCTGCTCCAGTGAAGTCTGCAGAAGAAAAGCCCGCTGAAAGCAAAAAGACTTACAACAGCATCAGTAAGATTGACAAAATGTCCCGGATAATTTTTCCAGTGCTGTTTGGAACTTTTAACTTAGTTTACTGGGCCACATATTTGAATAGGGAGCCTGTTATTAAAGGTGCCAATTCTCCAAAATAAACTGAAGGACTCTAAAGCCACATGTGAGCCATACTTACAAAGCAGATGCTACCAAGGAAAATTTGAGATCCAGACGACTTTCTACATTTGGGCAATATTCTTCAGGAAGTTTTTTGCATGTTTAATAATATGTACAAATAATATTGCCTTGATTGTTTCTACATGTAACCTCAGATGTTTCGGAGACGATTATATTACTTACAGCAACAGATCTTTATAAAAGATCAGAAGACATTGAACATGGCTTCTTTGCTGCTGAGTATCTTGCATTGATAGTTTACAAATAAAATAAGTTATATTTTTTAACTGTTCAAGTGTACTACATATCGTGGTTTTTATACTTCAGATGTACAGTCATACAAATGTAGGCTTAACCTATATTTTACAGAAGAGCTCCACTATTGTCATCTGATAGGTTACTGAGTAACGCCAGTTGTAAATGTGCCAAATTACTAAGTGTAGGGCTGTGTTTGAGCACCTTTACTGGTTATAGGTAGCGCATTACTCCACAGGTGAAACTGCTCAGCCCAGGTTTCATTAAAAGTTAATACAATGCAGTAAATCCTAATGGGGCTATGCTGATTTTCACTGCTTGAGCCTCTGGCTTGCAGTGAAGCAACACAGGGAGCAGGATGCTACTTGTGTAAATAAAGGTGGTGGAACTTTGCCCTTAAAAGAAAATATGAAGTTTGTTTGGATTTTGCATTCCAAGGAAATTTCTCTAATGATTCTCAGTATTTATTCCAAAAATTAGACATATATTGCATGAAATTAACATAGATTAGGAACATACTTGTGCAAATAAAACTTTTAACAACAGCAGTAGACATTTTTATTAGGTAAAGTAAATGATGTTTGGACATTTTCCCAAGAAGAAGATTGCGTTATATTAGCAGAGATTAACAGTAAAGAATTACAGTAATTCTGAAATAATTATTACTTGTTTCCCCCAGTGAAAAACCAATCAGCCAACATTAAGAAATGTGATCAGAAAAACAGATGTGCTTCATGACAGCAAGGTGTTTCAGTGACAATATTGACAGAAAGGTCTTTGTACTGTCCATCTGAAACTTTTCTATAAAACGCCTTGCTGCTGCCAATGTGTTTTGCTTTCACAATGAATGAGAAAATGCAATCTGAGTTTTCAGCTCTTTCCTCCTTGGCATCCTTTCTTTGTTCCAGAAGCTTTTGTAATTTAATCTCAATGTTTAAATAAAAAATGCATTCAACATTTGATTGCAAAATGTCATTCTTATGCTGGTTGTCCTTTTAGAGAGACCAAAAAATCACCGCAAGAGCTGAAAGAATTAACTGGAAAGCACACGTGCACATGCTCAATCACATGTGTGCGCATGACACATCCTCACTGTTGCCCAGAAAGGTACATACTGACTGAAGACAGCGAATCAGGATGTTTTCGAATTAGGTACTTTCTTGCTATGGAGCATCAGCCCCATGTTCTGTTTGGGACAGAGAGCAGAGTCCACGCTTCACTTTGAAGTGAGTGTCTGGTCCAGGACTGGGGAGCTCTCTGGGCTTCTTGTGTGTCTTCTCTTCATCCCCTTCATTCCTAAACATTGCCAAGAAAAAAATCTCACACATCTATTCCTTTTTGCAGATTTTCATTTGATGCTGTGGAATTAGAAATTTGCAATTTCTCAGTGGCCACGGAGAAGCCACGGGACTGAGTCGGTGACTGGAAGCTGGTAAGGAGGAGCAAGGGAGGGGCATACCCATCTATTAGTTACAGTGCTGTCCTGAGCCAAGGTGAGGATTTGGATCTCTGTTTTCACGTAGGCGTCCCATATGGCTTTGAGTAGCCACAGACCTCCTTGTTCATAATTCCTTTATTTTTAAAAGTGAGATAATAGTATCTGAATACAATTAATCTGGCCCTTTGGGGATCAAAACCAGTGAAAAATTGCAGATCCTATTGGGAGGCAAAACTTCATAAAGTCCCATGGCTATTCCTTTTCTTTCATGCAGGTTATTCCCACAAAAAGGTGGGAGCCAACAAGACCTCCTGTTTTCTCAGTGAAGGGCATGTAGCTTTGCCAAGTCCAACAGGGATGCAGTGCAGTGAAGTGCTGGGACCAGTACTGTTCAATATCTTCATCGATGACATAAACAGTGGGATCAAGCGTACCCTTAGCAAGTTTTCAGATGACACCAAGCTGAGTGGTGTGGTTGACACACCCGAGGGACGGGATGCCAACCAGAGGGACCTGAACAGGCTTGAGAAGTGGGCCCATGTGGACCTCATGAGGTTCAACAAGGCCAAGTGCAAGGTCCTGCACATGGGTCAAGGCAAGCCCCGATATGAATATAGGCTGGGAGAAGAAGGAATTGAGAGCAGCCCTGCTGAGAAGGACTTGGGGTTACTGGTGGATGAAAAGCTGTACGTGATCCAGCAATGTGCACTTGCAGCCCAGAAAGCCAACCGTATCCTGGGCTGCATCACACAAAGCGTGGCCAGAAGGTCGAGGGAGATGACTCTGCCCCTCTACTCCACTCTGGCGAGACCCCACCTGGAGTGCTGCATCCAGCTCTGGAGCCCTCAG
>RSEF01000001.1:155050346-155061358 GCA_003993805.1 Himantopus leucocephalus | reverse complement strand
CCTTCCAGCTCTGAAAATTCCGTGATTCCATGATTCCGTGATTATATGACTTAATAGAGGTTAAGGTAAAGTCCAAATGCTCTTTATTGTATTTATTTCTCAGGCCAAAATATCAAACCCAGTGTAAGATTTTAGCAAAACTATATACTTACTGTAACTTAAGTTGGATAAAAAGGTGTCAATTCAAAATTTTTCTCTTACAATTCTCAGCCTTCTAATACCCCTTTGAAACATTGCAGGCTTTGCGAACACAGTGTGGTATAAATGGTTTCTCAAAGTGATTACAGTAGGTTCTGCACAACCCTGCACAAGCAAGCTTGATATTCCATAGAGACTGCACTGAGGTCAGGGCCATTACTTACAAGTCCTGCTGAGCCAGATGAAAGTCTCATCAAAGCGAAAACTGAATCGATGGTGCAGGATCTAGCTGAACAGTATAAGGTCTGAGTGTTTAGCTGAAGACAGGAATGTAAATGCAACAAAGGGATGTTGAAGAGAAACAGCCTTAGATTTTTTTTTATTTAAACACTTATCGTTATACGAGTGCTCTGCAGGTGTTGCCAGGTCATAAGCAGGCTATATAAATGCACCAGAGGCTCAAAATTAGCTTTAATAGACTTCTACAAATAACTGAAAGAGATTTTGCACTGTTCAAGTAGCATACAAATAAAAGTATCCAGGGCAGCTGTATCTTTCAAAGGATGAAGATATTCGAAGTATCTTTTATTTCTAAACCCTCAAAGTTGATCAACTTGTGAATGTCACTGAGGTCAGGAGGTAATATTGCCCAATGAGGGTGGCATATTGGGCTTATCCTCGGTGTATTAATCTTTTTTAAGATCTTGGTCAAATAATTTGGTTCATATCAATTAAGCAGTAACAGGACTGCTTTTTCTTTGCAGAGCACTTTTTAGGATTTTAAGGGTCTCAAAGAGATCAGAGGACATTTTGAGGAGAACAAACTGTGACAATTTATTGACCTCTTGGGTTCTTCAGAATAACTTAGCGGTCAGCAAGCAGTAAAACCCAGTAATATTGCAGCTATGATTAACAGCCCACAAACAAATGGGAGCCTGAGATGGCAGAGGAATGGTGTTAAGTCTGAACTAGTTCCAAGTCAGCAGTAATTGCTTCTGGATTCATAATGATAACTGCATTTGTTTTAGAGATGATGCTGTGTAACCGTTTCTCTGGTAAAAATAAGCACGGTAAAGACACAATTGTATCCTTCCCCAAAAACTTCAACTCCACGTCCTTCCCCCCAAACACAATATTCCTAATAATTTTTCTCCGCTTTCTGCTCTCTCCTGCTTTCCTCTCTTTACTTTTTTCTTCACCAAGTCTACCTTTCAGCCTGTTCCTGTCCCCTCTTGAGTATTCTGAAGCCCACCTTGCCAGTTCCTGAACTAACAATCTGATATCGCTCCAGCACTGCAGTTAATACTGGTGCATTTTCCATGAAGGTTCCTGAAGCAGTGCTTACCTGGCTGTGTGTAGTGGGTAGCCAGAGGATCTGTAGATTGTGCTAGACCTCCACCTATAGAACCCCCTCACAGGTACGGGTGGGATTCTTCTCCTGGATGGCAGCTTCATAACATTTTTTGTCTAGATGGTGTTATAACAGGAATTCAAAAACAGTCAGAAAACTTCACATTGTGCTGGATGCTGTTGTTACCTGTAGAAGACCATCCACATACCAATGGCTCTCAATTTTCTTCCTGTTATAGGAAGTCTGTTTTGTAGTAGAATACATAATGGATTAAATAAAACCCTGATAAATCTTAAAACCATGACTAGACTGCCATTATATATGTTTACATGAATTTAAAGAAACTGTGTGGCAGGCACTGCACCTTCTGCTGGCTCTCTTTTCGGATGTCTCGCTCATGTAGTGAACTGTCACTGCTTGAGTCATTAGACCAGTGGCTTTATCGGGTGACAATGATGAGTGTGTTAAACTAGTAGACATAGAAATGCTTGTGAGCTTGCCAAGTCTGGGTACAGCCCTAGCAAGATCTCAATACTATAATGAGGTAAAACCCCAAGGCACCGTGCTCCTGCAAGGCACCCTTCCCTTCTCTTTCATTTCACTGAAAAGATCATAATGGAGTAATAGTGTGCTCTGGTAAGGTGTGAGGTCTGGATGACAAATGGCCGAGGCCACAGAGAATGTTATGGTACATACTACTTGATCTGGCAGAGAAACCTCAAAGATTTATAACACATATGTGGTCAGCTAATTTCAGGGGAGGGTAGCAGAGCGCTAAGCATTCATTGCACGTGTGCTGTAGTTAGCTAATGCTTGTGTCACAGGAGACAGAAGAAGACATAGTAAATTTATTTAGCAATGGAAAAAGATATTTTGTACACTACTGTGTTTAATACTCCAAGGTCTGAACAGCAGATGAATAAAAACTTCTATCTAATAACTTAATGTTCTTAGTTTTATATATTGCGAGGTGCTTTTCAGACTAATGAAACTAAGATTTAGGGGGAGAATTGTTTCCTCCCCCTGCCCCTTCTTCCCATTGGGAAAATTTCTGGTTGCACTAATTCTGCCAAAGAAATAGAACTTACTAGTTGGAGACAAAGAAACTAGGAAAAGTAGGTATATGTATGTAATTCTAGCTTTTTGGAAGAAAAATCTTTCAAAAAAACTAATCTACTTTCTGCATGTTCACAATACTTGTGGTTGGTCACTTGAGGTGATGCTCAAAATAAATATTTCCAAAGGTCATGTAAGAGTTTGAGTTCAGTGCAATTAGAAAGAATATCAACCTGAAGCTCCTTTAGATCAACTTCTTTAGTGTCCTCTGTAAGTTGAGAGTCCTGAAAGAATAAATCCATTAATGCAAAATTTAGTAGCTTTCAGTGCAGGTGTGCGCATAAATATTTAAAGGCAAAATGGGTCAAATAAACAACAAAGAGTTCCTAGAATGGATATGTGTGCCTAAAGCAAGAAAGTCATAACAGAACAGGTTACTAAATAGCTTTTTGAAAAGCCTGTTAACAACCTACCTAAATAATTTCTTTAAGCAAGTGAGGTAAAGGACAAAAACAGGAGCTACAAGAATGGCTTAACCTGCACTATTGTGACATGAAGGACCCAGGAAAAATGAGGCCAGGATAAGGCTGTGCTGGTGCCATGACTTCTGCCTTGTAGCCACCACATCTCCAGAATCAGAGGCATGATGAAAGTACACTGATATGACGCTCTAGCAACTGGCCATTTAACGTAGGGAAGCAAAAAGAGTGAAGGGGCCATAGGAGAATGGGTATCCCAACACTACAAATCTGAGGTGAATACATAAGTTTGCAAGTACTGTTTAATTAGTTATCAGAAATTCAAACTTTGTAGTCCACGTGAGAGTACAGTGTCCTACATCCAAAGGGCAGCTGCCCATAATTATGCTTGTAGGTCCCAGATGTTGCTTGTTATACTCTAAGACTCTCTTTGTAACATATTAATTCTAACTTTTGTCATTGAGTGGCTCTGGATAACTGCTAGTGGTGATAATGTACGTTAACATCTCTCCATGGTTTAATTACCTTGGAGACCTGCGGGCTTTACTGTTATCATAGAAGAGGAGGCCTCTTGGGTGGCATGCCTTTCATCAGATCCAAGATATTTATAAACCCTCTAGATGGTTGATCTAACCTAATCATCTAGATTCTTTGTAGAGCCCTCTGAGAGAGAAGATGAATTTCTCTCAAGATATCCATTTTAGACACCTGTCTTTAGTATTTGCAAGGAACAGTATATGCTAACCTATCTCTTTTTTCATTGACTAAGAGGCATATAGGTGCTAAAATTCTCAGTCAGCTGAAAGAAATTCACCCTTGGCTACTACTGTTGCTGGAGAATGCTATGGAAGTAAGGGAGGGTTACTTCTGTAAGCAGAACTTTCAGCTACAAGCAAGCACTTAATATTTTCAGTAATCTCTCTGAAAAGAGCTTCTTAGCTTCTTTCATTCTGAAAAGATGGCCTAAATGTTTTAAGGCATAAAATATGAAAAGCTTTGGATGCTTTTTAAGGTTAAAAGATACTTTAGATGAGCATGATACTAAATAGGTTGTCACCTCTAAGTCTTGGCTAGTAAGTATTTTAACTCGTGCAGATTTGTTCGTGTAAGCCAGAAACAATGATGCTATAGTTTGAGATGAACAATAATACCTTCATGTTTGAATTAATGTTTAATTTTAAGATAACAGATTGGAATTTGCTTAACCTTAAACATTTAGAAGTACTATGAGAGACCACAAATGGAAACATCAGTAAATAATGAAGTTATCTAACTGAAATCAAAAGCACATTCTATGGCCACACAGGTCACTGGAAAACTATAAATCTAAAAGAGCTATATTGCAAACATGATGAGAAATTCAAGCTGAATTCCTGAAACTCCAAGGGAAACCATGTAAAACATGAGTAGTGTTTCTTTCTTAAAATAGATTGTTCTATTATTAGAAGCCTAAAGTGATGCTTCCACACTGAAATGCTTTGGCTTGACATCAAATGTAATTTGCTCTCTGACATTTAGAAATATCTCTCAAAATGATGGTAATGTTTAGACTTAGGATGCATTAGAAATTCTTTTCACTAGGATGCTTCTGATGTATTTGTGCACTCGTTACCTAGGAATCCAGAGAAGAGAGTATTATGAATAATAAGCAAGGTCTCATACTAATGTCGGCATTGTTTTCTCTCTACCAAGGATATAAAAATGTATCATGAGACAGCAGACTCCTACAGAACACATTTAATTAATTAATTTGTAAAATTACCTACTACTGTTATATGCAGATGAATATAAGTATGTATCTGAAACCATAAACACAGCTGTGTCTGGGTCTTTCTAAAAAGGTTACCTAAGAGTCTTGCAGTGCAAATGATGGATGGTTTCCTCCACAAACAGAAGTGTGCTTTTCACTTTTTTCCTTTTTCATTGACCTCTCCTAAAAGGCTCTTGAAGATACCAGGTTCAACTCTGACAGCTCTGTTTCTGTTACAGTGCTGCCAACTACAGAAGCGTTTTACTACATAACTTTGAACTCCTGAGCTTTGAGTGACGTACACTGCTTCTACATTCTTTCCCATTGCTGTCTGTAATGAGGATATTTGTGCAGCTGTAATGTTCTTCTTTTACAACAAAGTGAAATTCTCACTTTTTTCAGGGTCATTGCAAACCAGTGTTCCAGCCGTGTGTTTTTTCGCCTTGGTAACTTTCGATGTGTCCAACCAAACATTTTGCATGGTGAGCGGACTGCTATCCATCAAAGGCATGGATTGGTGAGGACAGCCTGCAGGATGTTATGCCATGACTGCTGTCCTGCAGGTCACATTAGATAATGTCACTTTTTTACCACTGGGGGCTTGATTAAATAGAATAAATAGTTGGGGTTTTTTTTTGTGGGGGCTTAACAATCAACAGTGAGATGAGACACACAGACGTTCCAAGTGCAGTGTTGAGACTGAAGATTAATTGAAGAACACAATCATAGAATCATAGAATTGTTTTGGTTGGAAAAGACCTTTAAGATCATTGAGTCCAACCGTTAACCTAGCACTTCCAAATTACCACTAAAACACATCCCTCAGCACTACATCTACGCGTCTTTTAAATACCTCCAGGGATGGTGACTCAACCACTTCCCTTGGCGGCCTGTTCCAATGCTTGATAACCCTTTTGGTGAAGAAATTTTTCCTAATATCCAATCTAAACCTCCTCTGGTGCAACTTGAGGCCATTTTGTCTTGTCCTATCACTTGTTACTTGGGAGAAGAGACCAATCCCCACCTCGCTACAACCTCCTTTCAGGTAGTTGTAGAGAGTGACAAGGTCTCCCCTTTTCTCCAAGCCTCCTTTTCTCCAGATTAAACGACCCCAGTTACCTCAGCTGCTCCTCATAAGACTTCTTCTCTAGACCCTTCACCAGCTTGGTTGCCCTTCTCTGGACATGCTCCGCCACCTCAATGTCTTTCTTGTCGTGAGGGGCCCAAAACTGAACACAGCATTCATGGTGCAGCCTCACCAGTTCCAAGCACAGGGGAGCAATCACTTCCCGAGTCCTGCTGGCCACACTATTTCTAATACAAGCCAGGATCCTACTGGCCTTCTTGGCCACCTAGGCATACTGCTCACTCATATTCAGCCAGCTGCTGACCAATACCACCAGGTCCTTCTCTGCTGGGCAACTTTCCGTCCATTCTTCCCCAAGCCTGTAGCGCTGCATGGGGTTGTTGTGACCCAAGTGCAGGACCCAACACCTGGCCTTGTTGAACCTCATATCATGGGCCTCAAGTGGCATGGCTTGTATCATTTCATTTTCTGCTTATTATTACAGTCATTGTCTGGGGCTACCAAGCGAGAGAGGTAGCCTTCTGCTTCTCCTTCTCTCTTGTGCGTGTGATATCACCATGAAGGCAGAATTTGGGTTCCAGTAATGCTCACTATATGTTTTTATTGCAATCTCAATAAAATGCCTGGAAAATGCCCATTAACAGACACTAATTGCTCTTAGTCCCATGAAAACTAGTGTGCCAGAGATGTGCCTTTGTTGAAGTTTGATACAAATTTAGAGCTGTTTTAGGAAACATACTGAAAACTCTAGGCTATACCATCTTTTGGTCTTGCCAAGGAAATACTGTAGATCAAAGTTTGAGTGAAGGCAAAGGTCCTTTGCCACAGTGCCCACCACCTCTTATGTTGTCACTTTTTTTGTCCATAAGGCTAGAAATACTCGCCATTTTTTTCCCTCTAGGAACATGTAGCATCAGAGAATTAGCATGATGAATGGAAATCTTGGCAAATGAGAGACTTACTACTGTGGTGCTGAGGGATATCAGGAGACACTTGGACACCTGTTTCTTTCAGGAGTAGTATTGTCCTGTGCTTGCCAGGAACGTTCCTCCTTTGGTGATATTTGCCTCTGCATGTCTACTAGGCAATCCAGGTCACTCTAACGTGATGCTATATGAGATAAAAGGTTTACTGCTAACATAGAGAAAAAAAGTGTTAAAAGCAACTTCTAGATCTTTTGCTACAGAATTAGTACTGAGTAGTTATGAAAAGTAAAGAGAACATAATCCAGGATCATACTTCATGCTGCCTTGTTTGTGCCTTTTCCAGAAATTTTCACACAAAAGTCAAAAATCTCTAACAGGGAGAATTAGGACTAAATAAAGGCTGTTTTCCATTAGCACCAGTGGACTTTGAATGTGAATGTATTTAATGCTGTGTGCATATGTACAACACACTTATTTACATAGTGTGTAAAGGCAGTGTTATGTGCCATTCTGTAAGCACTATAATGGGAAATACCAATTACAGTACATATTAGTTAAACCCAGTTTAAGTTTGATTGAGCTGTTAATTTCCACGTTAGCAAGAGCCTGTTTTTCTTTTATGTTCTTTGATTACCAAGACTTCTATCCTTGCAAGACATTGACTGTTACTAAATTGCTTCCTATTTTTCTTTTCAGAGTCTAAACCTTGTTAAACCTGGGACTATTGTACCTTGACTCCCTGTACTTTCTCTGCTTTCTGGCTGAAGTGCCATCTGCGAAAAAGACTGTAAAAAATATAGCCTGTAGACTTTTCTATTGATTGCAAGGGCAAAACTGGATTATCTCACTCTTGTTTTGTCAGCTCAGTTTTTCACTTTTGTCTTTCACCTTTAATCTTCATATTCTGTTTTCTCTGGTTTGAATTTCCTCAATTTGAAATCATCTCATTAGGAGGCATGTCATAGACTAATAAGGCATTCTCTCATGCTTATTTCCATCTATTAAACATTCATTTGGAGTTAAATGATGAAGTATAGATCCCTTGGAAAACACCCATACATGCAGCCAGTTATCAATCACTTATCATCCCATGTAACTCTCCCCAAAGACCCCTGTGGTAATCAAAAAACCTTTGAGAAATTGACAGAAGGAAAGTGATTGACACAAATCTCATTTTGGAAAGCTCCTTGTGCTGAATAGTAACACCTCTTGTCTATTTGCAGGATTTATACTCACTTTATTTGTAGGATTGCTGGCAAGCATCCTCAGTGTCCAGGAAAGTCAAAGTGGTTCTGAGAGATTAAATTCCTGATAAGACTGTATTCCTGTAAGATGTATTCCTTTTTTTTTTTTTAATATAGTCTTTCCTTTCCTCTTAGTGTTAGAGGTAAATTCGTGTAAATGATGTCCAATGAAAATTGAAGTCTATGCCATAGGCTAGTAGTCTGCCAGCAGATTAATTACTCGTATTTGATTTTGAGGGTTGAGTACTGGTAATTATTGGAATGTAATGGCCAAAGCGTTCTCTTGCAAAAATGACCAATAGCCATAACTTGGCTTTGAAATGTCTTATGGCTTTGAAATAGCTTATGGGTGTAACATCAAAAAGCCTGAAAACTTCATTGACTAAAGCCAGTGGTGCTTTAAAAGACTGAGACAAATAGCTCTGGTTTCTTTCCCTTTAAAAAAAAAAAGGTGCAAGCACTTAAACTTTTTTCTTTTTTGAATTTGAAATCAAGAAATTGAAAAGGATTGCACCTCCAAAATGAAATTCTGTATATTAGAATGTGAAAGTATGCCAGAAACGTAAATGTGTAATATCCACAGAGCTGTTTTCAAAGTATTGTTTTCCCAGACATTATTATTTTTCTTTAGCTCATAACATTTCTTGGAAATCCATTTATTAGATTAGGATTGGACTGATATTTATTTTTAATTCCTAGAGGAATACCAACTTTTCTTTCAGATATTGTTCTTTCACATTGCATTTAGTGGGTATAACTCTCGATTTGTGCTACAAGATGCATATGACAGTGAGAACAGGAGTCTGATCATATAGTCTTTGAAGTCTGGAAGGACTCAAGGCCCACACTTTTCTTACTGTAGCCCCATAGGGCTTAATAGCAATTTACTGATGGAATATTAGCAGTGAATCAATATCTTCCCAGGGGCAAAAGAGGGAAAGGATGAGGAATAATAATGCACACAAGTGAAACTACTGTAGGATTATATTTCTTGCTGGTGCATGAAGGACACTGCTTATTGATCAATTTCAGACTTTAAACTGTCTGAGACCGGTTCAAATCTCAGCCAATGGGCTACAGCTAGATGAAGCAATGTTGTTAGGGACAATTCCCGTGAAGAATTTGCAATTTTATCAAACACTTTCTATATTCTTCCTTTTTTTCTAATGGAAAAAAAATCTGATAGGAATGCGATGTAAAAAATATTGACACTGGAAAAGATTGTTTGAGCATTTTAAAGAAGGGAAAACGTCAGACTTTTTTTGGGTTTTTTTGTATTGTTGCCTTCACTGAAAGAAACTCAGTTTTCATACTTGATAGAGTGCTACTGCGGTTTCAGATTAACTCTTCAAACACAAATTCTTAGTGACTGTGTATTAGGCATCTGTTGAACAGGTTCCTGCTTCAACCACAAATTTCAGAATAGTTTTTTTTTTTTTTACATTCTGTATAAATAATGAGGAATAGTAAGTAGGAACAGTTCCCAGCCAAGCATCTGACCAACTATTTAGCATGATTTATAGACCATATTTATTAATATTTTTGTGTAATAAGTACTATAGGGTTTTTTTCCCCATGTCTGTTTTAAAAAATGCTTCTAGCAGTTCATAACTCATGACTTTCTAGGACAGTGATGATACATACTGGTAAAGTCTAAGGAGCAAGAGAATCTGTCTGATCAGCCTAGTCCTCATGAGCAGGCAAAATAATCCTGTCAAAATAGAGCAATGAATATTAAGATGGAGAAAAGACAAACTGAGGACAATAAATTATTAAAAACAAAAAAAAGGAGCTTTATTCAGGGAAATTTAGGAAAGTTTGGATGTGAAATGTCACAGAGAAACCACTGGAGAATCAGTAATTTGCCCATAGTTAATAGTTTGGCTGCTATAAATAACATTTTATAGATGGTTAATCTTCATCTTTTCATGGTCTGGCAGCTATTTCTGATGGCTTACAGCTACATGTGAGTACAGACTTGAGAGAGGAAAATTTGCCAGCTAACAGCATATTTTCTTTGTAGAAGCTGGGGATTCTGGTTAAAGGAGATCACCCAACCCTGTGATGTCTTGTGGGAGGGGGTTCTGCCCAATTTATTCAGTGCAGTTAAGGATGTGAAGCTGTTGAATTTTTTTAATGTTCTGTTATTCAGCCACCAGCCAACACACAGTTCACCACATACCATTCACCCTGTTGGAAAGAAGATAGAGAATCGGTCAGAGAACTTGATTCTTAATGACTTTGCTCTTTAAAAGCAATGAGGGTGCCTGTACTGGGGCACTATCTGTTTAGCTGAAGTTGTTTCGAAGCCAAACTGTGACTGTGTGCTGTAAAGACCTGGTCAATGCGAGTTATGAGTCCTACTCATCCTGTGTTGATGGGTTTCCTTTCAAAAGACACTAGGATTTAGGCAAAAGACTATTATTTGCTTGAGTCCTGCCCTTCTGTGTGTGCAGGTAGGATATATGCCCAGACCCCAAAGCTTGGAAGCATTCCAAAGCTCTCAAATTTACATCCTGCTTGAATTTATTATCAGGCAACCAGTAGTTTCCCTCTACCAAGATGCAAGCCAAAGAAGAACAGAGTGGTGAAGAGGTTGCACAGCCCATTTTGAGGAGTTTTGACTATGGTAACAATCACGGTTAAAGGAAATTGAGTGGCAGTTTGGCTGAAGTAGAGAAAAAGGAAGAGAAGAGAGAGAACCTGTGTTCCAGAAATGAAGCCATTAGCAGGAAAGAGACCAAAGAAGGAGACCTTGACTGATAGAAACATGTCAACTATATCTTAACATGGTTCAAAAGAACATGAGAGAAACTGAGACAATGAATGACTCATGCATTCTGTTCTTTTGCCTAAACTGAAGCCATCCTTGTGCTGCTTGTAGTACAGAGTGATTACTTCCATACTTCTGGCAAAAATTTTTAATTGTGCATGCGCCAAGTATCACGGAATCACGGAATTTTCAGAGTTGGAAGGGACCT
>RSEF01000001.1:154981244-155028111 GCA_003993805.1 Himantopus leucocephalus | reverse complement strand
AAAAAAAAAAAAAAAAAGAATGAGAAGAAAGCACCTCACACTGAACAGCTTATTGAGTGGTTCAAAAAGAAAAGTGTTTTACGGAGACAAAGCATCTTTTCCGCCTACTTTTTACCAGCTACAATTATGGGGCTGAGAATCATGGGTCTGTTGCATGGTATAAAAGGCACGAGTCCCAGATAACAAGTAAACCTGGTCTGAACCATGAAGGTCTTAAAATCTCTTCCAGTAGCAGGTACTCTCGCGTTTGTTTCAAAGTCCTTTGAAGTGAAGACCTGTTCAATGGATATGCAACATTTTCTAAGTGCAAGAATGCACTTTTTTTTTCCCCCGTGTCACACTGGTCTAAGTACTGACATTTAGTAGGACTAAGTTCTGGCCCTGAAATTTCCATTTGTCTTTATTAATAAAATGAGAAAAGAAATAATAGGCAAACCAACAGGCCACAGAGTAGAATGATGATAATTACAGCTAGAAAAATCTCAGTCTTACTTAGGTTCTATTAATAAACCAGATTTTTGCTATTGCTCTATTTTTGATTAACCAATTTAAAATTTCAGTTCTGTTAAAAAAAGAAAAAACAAACAATGAAGCAAACCACAGGTAAATTAAATAGCACATGACAAAATATATTTCCTTCAAAATCAGTTTACTGTAATGAAATCTTCCCTCTCACCTTCCTTAACGGACAGCTTAGTCCACAGTGGAGTCCTGGAAAACAAAAGCTACCTTTATTACCCTACATTGTTTTGTGCTTATCTTCATACAGATTGTAGGTTGCATTAAAAAGACAGAAAATTTGTAACAGTATATTCTTCCAAAGTGAGTTTTGCCAATCACATTCCCTGAGTGAGCTTTACATGTGGAAGATAATATGCTTTTTCTTTCATTGTGAAAGTCACCTTACCCATCAAAAAAGTTAGTATGTGAGAGGTTTCTGAAATATGACATTAGTAGCAGGAGGAAAAAAATCTCACCCTAGACCAGGCTCAGAGCTGCAGTACTCATTTGGAGCATGATGAGCATTAAGTCTTAAGAGCTGCCTTTTGGTAGCTGGTTTGCTTACCTCAAAGAAAAGATCTTTTTGCCTCTTGTTTGTTAAGAAGCAATAACTAATGTGGACCAAAATTTCAGTGATGACAAGGCAATAATAATGTTAAGACTAGTTCACAAGCTGAGCCAAACTCCAGGCTTCCCTCTTTATCTCAACCTGCTACTGTGAAGGAAAACATTTTATTTCACCGATAATTTCTAGAGAACAAAACCTTTCCCTGAGCATCTCTAACAAGCCATCAGTTACCTCATCACAATTGAAGTGCAAAGGGTATTCTAAAACACACATCTTGCAGTCTGACCAGGTGCTCTCCAGCCTTCCTGTGATTACCGGCCTTTTTTCCCAGCTCCTGAAATACCTTCCTCCAGAACACAACAGGACTAGGATACGGGCTTACTCTCAGTTGTTTGGTACAAACAGACAGAACTGCTGTCCGCTACTTTTCCCCATGGTGTTCCTAATGTGAGAAAGTGGTGTTAAGAAACTGATAAATTTCGGTTTTAGCATTTTTTAAATGTGCCTACAAATCATAGAAAAAAACATAGAAGTCATTTCCCCTGCATTTCAGGCTGTACCAATGATCTCTGCAGTTATTTATACTCTGCCAGGCAAAGTTCAATACTTTCAGTTAATTTCTATTTCAGAGGCTGGGGCAAAATAGTGCTGGTAAGAGAAAAGCCAGCTAGAAGGGACTACACTCTAGTGTATTCAAACTACTCAGGGAAACTGAAAGTAGTGTGTGATCATAAGTATTAGAAATTGAGCTAAAATAATATAAAAACCCAAATCAAGGAGTAGAAAGTTAGAAGATGGAACTTCCTATGCCTCAGAGTTACTTAGCTGACAGCTAGTTTTTCAGCTGATACTTCTTGTCATGGTCAGCCAGAACTGAAAGGACTGAATTCCATTTTTAATGCAAGAGAAGTCTTGTATAAATGTGGTAGTTTATTGTATGAATTTATTTTCCCTATACTTGCTAGCACGTGGTTTCTAAGCTGCCTGCCCTCTTACTTTATTAAAAAAAAAAAAAGTCAAGCTGACATCAAATCAGACTTGGGGCAAGAGCATTATGGGAGAGACAGAACAAGCATGAATACGAATTTTACTGATATTATTCATTGAAAGGGTAGAAAAAAGTAGTAGGATACTTTGCATTGCATCTTTGCATCCTCTGTTTCTCAATTGTATCACTATATTAGGGAAGGCATTGAATCGCACATGTTGAAGAAAGCTTCATCAGCTTGTGTTCTGAGGTGCCTTCACCACTAATGCCTGCTTTTCCCTCCTTTTTGATTGTACTGCAGTAACAACGTTCCTCTTGGATCCTCTAGATATTTGTATAGCCTCTAGTGATCCCCTGTGTTTATTGTGTATTTATAAGCCCAAATAAGTTCACTTTGAAGTATGAAAGCGTATATGCATGTATGTATATGTGTGTATATAGATGTATACACACACATACATACACCCCCTAATTTAATGCCTATTTGTCTTCTGAGTCTGACAGTTCTAGCTGTCTTGAGAGTCCAGCTGTTTTTCTTTGCTCCTCAAGTATCTATAACGCTTAGACGAACTTCTGAAGACGAGAGCAGTCTCACAAACAGCTGTGCAACTCTGAGTCCCTTGAGTTGGTTTGTACAAGTGTAGCTGGTAGAAATAGGTGGGTCGTTTGTGTCGGCAAACACAGAAGACTAAGTTCTGTCTGACATGCTTTACTGTACTGGCTTGGTGGGTTTTAACAGCAGTTCTCTTTTTAAGCAGTTAAAAGTTCTCTCTGTAACTAATTTAAGCAGTTTCTCAGTGTATGCAAGGAGCAGATCTGCAGGGTGAGTGGGCACAACTTTTATTCTGTTGCTTTTTAAAGGAGATGTACGTTTTCAAGCACAATCCTAATGAAAACCTTCGGTTCTGAAACTGTATCACAACCTTTCTTCTGTCTGACCTGCCTTCCTAGCAGGCCACACAGAAATGAACCCAGAAAGTGCACCACAGGCTATTACCACTCTGGCTGTCAAGTTATTTTTGCTAGCTGCTGATTGCCACACCCGATACTCTTTAAATTAGCTTCAGCAAGGTTTCCCCATATGTGGTGACAGAGGGTTGCTTATTGCCTCACAGATCAAAATATTTCCCAGATCATAGTGCAGAGAAAGCTGTAAACTGTCATGCAAGGTCAAATTACTACTTTCTGCTCTAAGTCTTTTTTTCATGGTAGCCTGTGAGAGACAAGGACAGGCGGCATCTTATAACAGGAAGAATTGAGAGACAGTTGTCACTTAGGGATTGATTAGAGACAGTTGTACCTGGAGAGCTAGCCAGTGTGTAAAGGTACTGTACAATGGGAAGGAGGGAGGGAGTAACTTCTGTTTGTATATGGCAGCACTCAGGAGGGGAAAGCCATAGTCTTGGATCCACCTTCTGTAGTGTCAGGGACTGCAGAAGATTGTGGAGATTAGTCTAATTTAGGTTTATATGGAAGAAGAAACTTGAATAACCCGTTGGTGAGGATGCGTAGTGCTGTGGCTAAGACTCAGCTAGGAAACAGGAGTGAATATAGTGAGAGCTCAGGAGCTGAAAAAGATCACAAGAAAAAAATCAGAAATGTTTTAATTGTTCTCATTGATACTTCCCTTTCTCTTTTTTGGGGAAAGTGGATTGTCTTTATTTTAGAAAACATTTGTTCTGATTCAGCCACCAATCTGGAAATCCATTAACTGTCCATTTCCATGAGTAAGACAGTAAACATGAAGACTATTTTAGTGCCAGTCATCTCTCATGCATTATGTATAAGCACACCTATGTAAGGAGAGGAATATTCCTGAGGAAAGGGTTGCTATTCAATGCAAACGAGAGCAATCTCGGTTCTAGGTGGGAGGAGAAGGGATTTCTTGATTGTCTGCAGGAGTTTTAATTCTCTGGCATCTTCAGTGATTGATGCTTTCTTCTGCAGAGTTTGCCGTGAACATTTCTGGAATATGAATAGCAAGGCTAGTAAGTGAGGGGTAAACTACTCTATGGGGACTCTGAAGTCCCAGTTTAAGATTTTGAAAACTGTGATCCATGTTTGAGTTTTGAAACATGACATAAATAAATAGGTTGTTTCCACCTAATCCTAATCCTCGTATGGTGCCAGTATAGTGCATCAAACATAGGCTCTTTCAAAATCTAGCATGGGAACATTTCTGATTAAGATAGCCTGTTAACAGTGAGTTTTTCCATGCCAATGTTCTGCTTTTCTAATCGCATAACCATGGAGCTGAGTAAAGGGGGATTTCTGACTTTCATTTCTGACCTGGTTTGGTTCTCAGCTTCTCAACTGTCAGGGGAACACCCTACATTTTACTCATCCTTCTCTCAGGTAAAACTCTTTATGTGTCATACTAGAAGAATACATAGAGAAATTTTATTCCAATGCAGTGACCCTGAAGCCTTCCAATTCAATGCTTCTGCTTAAAAAAAAAAGATGTGATTTTATATTTTTAATTATTTAACAGGTTTGATTTTTTCTTTTTTGTTTCATTTTTTTAGAACACCTAATTTAAATCAAATGCTGGAAAGAAACACTTTAATTTGAAGCTTACAGTACTTCAATATATAGAAATATTTCAGTATTCACACACTTTGTTTTTCTGAAACTAATCTCATAATTTAACCCAAGTAATACAGTTCTTTGCAGATGAAGCTGCCTAATGAGCTGCTTGTATCTTTGCAATACTTATGTCTTGCATGTAGTCTGTTGGGTTGACAAAGATGTACTGCTTTTGTGTTGGAGAGAGAGGCCTTTTACCCGGGGACTTAACAGCGAGTTCCCTTACAATACAACCATCTCATTGTGGATGTAAATAATTCATTTACATAGATAACTCTTATTTAGAGTTTTGTTTCCTGACAGTGATTACTTGCTGAAAGGGCTTCATACAAACTCAGACTGAATATTTTTCTTTAGTGGCACTGTAGCTGGGAAAGTTTGGTTGACAGTTCATGTTTGCCAAACTCTTCATCTAAATTGTCAGAGCCAAAACTATATGTAGCAGCTGCTAGTTCTTCTTTTCTCTTCTTTTCCATAACTTCACCTAAGAAATCTGAGAGGATTTTGGGAATATAGCATACAGACTTTCAGGACACCACAGGTTGAAAGTTAGGTAAGAGTCAGGAAAAGTCTGAGATATTCATTACATAAGAAAATCCCTCCCTTCTCTCTCCTTCCTTCTGCAATAACCTAGACTATGTTGGCTCTACCAAGTGTAGAAGTGTATTTAGAAGTCNTTCTGAGATATTCATTACATAAGAAAATCCCTCTCTTCTCTCTCCTTCCTTCTGCAATAACCAAGACTATGTTGGCTCTACCAAGTGTAGAAGTGTATTTAGAAGTCTTTTTTTTTTTTATTGAAGAGGATTCTGAGCAAGTATTTGTAAATTGGGCAGATGTACAGTGGTACAGTTGCCATTTTGAGGTTGTGGCACAGGCAAATTATTCTGTCATCTTAAAACAAGGAAAACTTTCTGCACATACTATTTTAAAATATTGTTGCTCTTTTTTTGCAATTGTATGGTTTTCTTATGACTGCTATTGTTCATCCAGACCTTGGTAGCTACCTTGCTAGACTTTGCAGGAACAAATTCTATTATTGTTCAGTCTTATGATATCACATAAGAACTCCACCCTCCTATGAGTATAAGTAAAACAAAAATGGAAAGTTTGGGGATTGATTATAAAACCAGCCTAACCATTCAGATCTACAGTTTTCATTCCCAAACAACATAATACTGGAAAAATTACAGCTTGTGCGTTAGGGAAAGGTAAATGAAAGGCTGAAAGTGCTGAAGGCTGATTAATGGTGATGGTGGGATATGAAGAATAAAAATGATGTGTAGTTAATGGAGGGAGTCCGTTTATGTGCATGCTGTCATTCACGCTCCAGGACAGAATGGCAGCAAAACCTAGTATGTGAATAAAATATCCTGTTGAGAAGACTGTGTTCTCATCCTGGTATTGCTGTCATCCAAACTTTCTTTCAAGTCTGCACCCAATTTTTGATTATGCTTTTGATTTTCATTTGCAGTCCTGTTTTGGTAGTTTGATCTTAAAACATGGGGATGACAGTTCTGTCAGAGTTTCTCTGGCTGTAGCAAGAGGAGGGCTTTGGCCTCTATCTGTTGTTCAAGCCCCTTCTCTTCTATGCAGGAAGAAAGACTCTTTTATTTTCCTCACTGATGCCTTTGTAGAATCATAGAATAGAATCATGGAATCATTTAGTTTGGAAGAGACCTTTAAGATGGTCAAGTCCAACCATAAACCTAACACTGCCAAGTCCACCACTAAACCATGTCCTTAAGTGCCACATCTACGCATCTTTTAAATGCCTCCAGGGATGATGACTCAAAAATCCCTGTTACTATGTCTTTCTTCAAATGTGGTAATTTGTCCTAAAATATAGAAGTTTTAGCTGACCACAATTATCCCCAAGAAATGAGTTGTTAGCATAGCAGTTTGTTTAACAGGAACAAACAGGTAATTAGATGTCACCTGTAAGTTCGTGTAGGAAGATATTAATAGTCATCATCACTAACGCAAAGTAAACATTAACACTATAATCACTACTACTATGGTTACCAATAACTGTGTAATGATTTATTACAGATTTATCCCAATTTAAAAATAGCAATTTATGTGCTAATGAGATAATGTAAAATATCATTATAGAGTAATTTCAAAAAATATCTCATTACGGTAGAGCCAATCTTGTTAGTCTTTGGCGTTCAGAAGTCTTGTGGAACTTAGGCAGAGTTCAAGAGGCTGTGTATTTCTGGAACAGAGCTCCTATTGTGTCTGTTATGTGGTTGCGTGCCTTCTGAAAATCTAGTGCTAATTGCTTTGCTTCTATAAATATGTGTGTATTGATCCCTAATATTTTTACCACCGCTGTTTTGGGTAAAACCAGAATAATTTAGACCTGGGAGCTGCTTGAACAATGTAAGAAAGGTTAACTCTCAGCAAAAATTAATTTTAATTTTATTTTAAAATTTATGAGAGCTCAGCTGGTTCTACTCATGTTTAAATAAGCTTCCAATAAAAATATGTCTCAACATTAAACTTTAAAAAATAATTCTAAATATTTATGACTTGTGCAGGAACATAAATGCTATTTGGACAGCCTTCAAATGTGGAGGAAGCTTTCTGTAGGAAGCAAACAAAGTGGTTTCATTCATGAAATAAGCATCAATTCTGAATTGCGGAGATCTACCAAAAATTAAGAGATATTTTAAAAGGATAGGATAATTTAAAGTCCTAAAAAAGTGTAATAAAATGTCAGGAATTTATTGCAGATTTTTTCCCTACATGACTTGCGAAATTGCATAACAATACCTTTGTTCGTTTCCTCAAAAGTCTTTTAAAATTCTCCTGATTTATCTGTTGAATTTTTTACACGCATGATCAGCTTGTGTATGTCTCAGAGTAAAGTCTCAATGGATTGTATTGGGATTCAAGCTCAGGTATTGTTTATTTCACCGGTCTAAAGCTATAAAGCAGGACTACACAAATCCTGTTGTCACCCTGCATGGGTATTTGTGATCAGGGCATTATTCTAGCTGTTTCCGTGTTTTGTGGTTGTCCAGACATGTCTGACCTAGCCTTACACTAACTAAGTGTTCACCTGGCTTCTTAAGTGAGCTTTGCAGGCAGCGTTGAACTCATGACTCCTGTGGCTGGGCATCTTTTGAACCGTCTGAAATTTGTAGACAAATTTCACTGGGATGTGTCCTTGCAATTTGATAGTCACAAGGCTCACTGGAATATAAACACTCTGTCTGCCTCAAAGCCGTGGCATTTGGATCAGATGGGGACCATTAGCTAAATATTGGCGAGACCTTAGTTTTGTTTGCAGATATTTTGATTGGCTTGCTGATAAATTCCCTCCTCTATTAAACCCAACATGTTTGAAGATGAAATGATTGCGATAAGCAGTTAGCTAACCTTAGATAGCACTGGGTAGCAGCATAACACTACTGTTACTTGGGTGTGCTTACATTGTCTTTCAGAGAAAGTTAACTACCACATATTAAAGAATATTTCAAAGAACTTTGGGAAGGTTGGTGCATTTGTTGACAACCTGTATGTGATATACACATGGTTCTGCCGTTAATTTTTCTAAGTTTCGAGCAGCTTTTTAGAACTAATTTGGGCTGATGCCGATATCAAAACGGTACTGGAGTTGAGTACCCATTTGTAATCTTATTGCCAGCTTTTAGTGAGGTATTAACACTTCTGTTGTTCAATTAACCAGACTGTGAGGACTTTCTTAGTGCAAGAAAAAAGGCTCTATCTGCAGCTCAGTAGCTTCATGCATGGCTTAAATCAGTCCATAAGCTGAGTGTTACAAATGCATGTAGTATACAGAAAACCTGATCAGGCCTTGAAATAATTGGTAATGTAACCATTTATGCCTTCTGTGAAACTCAGTTCTTTCTGAAACTGAGTTCTTTCTAATAAGACATGGTAACTTTAAGACTCACTTATTTTCTTTTTCATAATGCATTTTGGATGAAATGATCTTAAAATCTTTGCCTCATTGTGGTTGGTACTTTGAATTAAAATCCTGTGATATCAAATCTAAAATTTATACCTGATGGTTCTCCCACTTTATATCTGTTTGTATCCATGAGAGCCCACATGCCACAAGAACTGTACTCTTCTGCCTTTTCTTTCAAAACCTGAACACATATTTACCACACAATTGTATTTTCTGCCTCTGCCTAGGAAAACAATGTATCATTGCAAGGATTCCAGTCTTTTTTGTTGCTGTAGTGATATAATAGTTTACCTGGTTTTTTTTATTATTTTTAATTTGAATTTTACTGGGAATGTCTGAGGCTAGATGCTGATTTATTTTGACCGAAGAAGTGGCTGCTGCTTAGTTTTCTTCTGTTTCAAGATTAGACCTTTAATGTGAATAAGACCAAATTCTCTTTAGCATGAACAAGCAGTGCTTCATTTTTTTGCACTGGAAGAGAATTTGGCCCAGAGTATTCAGGAGAAATTATCATCTCATAATCTATTTATATACTTAACTGCAATGATTAAACAAAAATGGATTCCAAGCACTGTGTTCTGGTCCTGAACTTTGTCCCTGATCCTGCCAAGATTCAATTGTGTGCCAATTTGCATCACTAAGTCTAGTCCCATTAATGTTCACCAGAACTCCTTACTGTTGAACTTCCAGCTAGATATGTGCATAAGCCCTAAAAAGATCAGAGCTCTTTATTCCATGTATTCTGTCTTGGTAAAAGAGCTAGCTGTAGTTCCCCGCTATTACCAATTCCTATGTAATGACATGTATTACTGCAGTTTGAGGCAAGTCTCATTACCAGAAGCTGCTAGACTCCTATTTAGTTATTAGCTGGGTACAATTAGAGTTGCATTAATCAGTTGCGCTTGTTCGGCTGAGTTCAGATTTTCTTTTGCTGAAAGGAAGATCCAAATTTATAAGCCAGTACCAGACAATTTGAAACTATGGCCTTAAATAATCCTGGGTGTTCTGACCATAGGCAGTCAAAAAAGTATGTGGTACTTATGAATTAGAGAGAACGGTTATCATCTTTAACCACTATTTTTACCCACTTTAATGTCTGTTTTTGCAACATTAGATCCAGTCTTCCTAATGTACATACCAAAGTACATACCAAAGTCTTACATGACAAGCCAGCCTGCCTATTTTTTTCAGAACCATCTATCTTTTCAGGTACTTTAAAACTCCTCGGCATCTCATCGTTAGTCTGAAATTTGGGGGACACAGGCAAAAATTACTCATGTTTACATGTGAAGGTTCCTGTTTATCTTCTTCTTTGTGCTGGATGGCTTCTTAAGCTTTAGACAAATCAACTGTTATCCAACTGAGATAAGCTTCCCACAGAACTGTGGTATTTCACTGTACCTCACTTCTCTGCTCAGTAGCTTCCACGAGAAAAGTTCTCTGAGTTTTGAGTGGCTGATGTACCTGTATCTCCTCATTCTAGGAGGCTTGGGGATTGGTGCAAAAAAGTCTTGAGTTCAGCATAGTTCCCAAACTTCAGTGGTTTGAATTGCTCTCTGGAGATTTTTGAAGACCATGGAGAGGGGAAGGTGTCTCTATGGGAAAGGGAGAGGTCTAACAGAAGCTGTTGGCCTCCTAGGGCCAAGTTTACATCCATTCTGACTATGCAGGTTAGAACAGGATTTATACTTACTTAGTTTTGGGTCAGTTAACGCTGGAGAAAGTAAAACACCAATTTAGATCTGAATTTAGAGGTTAGTGTATACCTTGTGCGGTCAGAAAGACGGCAGTATAAGTAAAAAAAACCAATGTGCCTTTCGGTGTAAGAGTGACATTATTTTAGAGTTAGGCTACGTCACCAGTAAGAGCTATCTGAATGACATTCAGCAAGTACACTGATACCAAGGATGCCAAAAGGAAGATAAATCCTAGTGGCCTCAGCTAAAGAAAGGAGTACAGAGCTTGTCCTGGGCTATTAAATCCTGGAAGTGTGAAAACATAGAAAATCTTGTGAGAAACTTGAATTGACTAAACCAAATCAAATTCAAAAACCTTTGGATGAATAAGTGAAAAGGCAAGGTGGGCTGAAGGGAATGAGCCTAAATTGAAAGGAGAAGAGTTGCTTAGGTTTAGCTAAATGGATTTCATAGTGATTTTATTCTAAGTTAGGATGATTTCAGGGCTGATGAGATGAGAAATCTGGAAAGATTTATTGATGTGGAACACATGCTAGAGGACATGCATGTTGAGACAATGGGGAAAAGTGATATGCTGCATTATTTCTAGTTTCACGTCAGTCATCTTAGGTTTTAACTTTGAGCCACTGTGCTTAGCACTGAAAGTCTCTTTAACGAATTACTGCTAAGATAAATGGGGATCATGATGATAAATTGTTACAGGCTGTAATTTGCAATTTTTGTTGGGTAGGAGGAAAAGAACCTTGTCTTTCTGAAAAATACATAATCCATATTTCTCAGTAGTTCTACCTGACGAGTAGACCTTACAGTTATTGGGGAAGAAAATATTTAAAGTGATTACTTATGTTTTCTACAAAATAATATTTTTTTTTTCTCCACAGTAAAACCAACAGTTATTGATGTTGACATTTATGTCAACAGCATTGGTCCTGTATCATCAATAAATATGGTAAGTGACTTGCTAACAAAGATTTTTATCTGGACTGCTTGTCTTGGCATCAGTATTGGCTTTTGAAAGAGACAATAAATACCACTGGGATAAGTTGTTTTGATTGCTGATTTAGTTCTGTTTTCAGCTATAGCTCTGTTTTTCAGATGACCCTTTTGTGTCTCTTCAAGAGAAGAACAAACCTACAAGGAATATCATGCTCTGTGTTGTCTACCACAAAATACTGTTAGATCTTGAATGGTAAAATGGCCATCTTGGGGAAAAAATAAGTATGAAGCAAAGCTATTATCAAGAAAATTCTTGAATTAGTGTTTCAAGAGTCAATCAAATATACAGAGCTTCATAATGTGGAGTTAATGAGAGTCATCACATACTATCAGTATATTTATTTGAAATTCATCGTCTCTTCAGTGGTTACCTTTCTTTCACTGAGTTATCAACAATCTTTAGCCTTAAAGTATAATTTTGAAAAAATTATACATAGCTGTACTGCATATGTAAAGGCAGAAGAAGCTGAAAGAGTCTGTGTGATAGTGTGACAATTGTGAACCTAGCAAAACATAACAGTTGGTCAGTTGTTGTGGTCTTCTTAACTCCAGGATATACCTCAGTTCTGCAGCAACACATTCAGATTTAGAAAGCAAGCTGGGTATTTATGTAGCTATGGGTTACTGTGGCTGCTTTTGCACCTTCAAGTTTGAATTTGGCATAGTATTCCTCTTTGTAAACTAGGCTGAATTTTTTCTTAATACAACTTGGAAATGGAGGACTTGTTAATGTCTTAATTTACTTAAAACTCTTACACTAACCTCTTCAAAGCAATGACTTTCTTTTGTTCACAATGACATTCAAAGGCTGTGGTTTACAATGGTCATATAAGAATCTAATAAATGCACTGCATGTATGTTTTGTATTTTTGGAACAAAAGCTCTTGAATTTGACAGGTGGTCATTCAGCCTGATTGTTTGGTTTTGCCTGTGTATATGGGAGAACGTAAATTATTGCAGCGTGTCAAATACGGGGTGGACAGAGACTCTTATGCCCCCTGGCAATGGGATATCTGGCAAGTAAAGACAGAAAAAAATATGTGCTGGGAACAACCTGGACACATATTCAAAGAGTGTGAAATGTATTGGTAATATTTCATGTAAAGCACTGAATGTCAAGCAACGGGAGTACCTGCTCTATTCTTGAACTAATAAATAGCTAATTATCTTGCCCTTCCCCGACTGCGTACCAAAATGACTTGTCCAAGGAATGATTTATTGGAAGATCTATTCTCCTTATGGTCCTCTGGCTTGCACTTATGTATAATCTAGGAACAGGTAATCTGTTCAAAAGCAATGTGGACAATGGTGAGGATGCTTACTTTTCAGTCTTTTTGCTTTTTGCCCCTCTGAATTAGCTTGTAAGTAGCATTTTGGGGTGCTGGAAATGTATGTGGAATAATAATTAAGAAAGCACTTGTTTGGAACTGTTTCAGGTAGGAAGAAGGAAAAAATAATAGAAGGAACCAGTGGTTCTTGGAATATTATTATGGCACAGTCAAAACATGACTAGTTTACTTATTCCTTAACTTTGAGTTCAGGATATCTTACGGCACCAAGATGGAAAGATGCACCAAGATATCAGTTTAAAAAATGCAGACTGTATCTCTTTGATAGTCAATGGTTTTATTAGGATAGTTATTGAGTGTATGGTATAAAGAAATTTCTTGATTACAGCTGAAAAAAACTATGTATAATCTGTAAGGCCAGAATGATAAATAAAACAATGATGAAATACAAAATGTAGGTACCTGAAGTTTTAAGGACTCAAGTCTGCTTAAAGATATATTTAAACTTTTGAATAGAAATTGACTTTGTTTCAGTTATGCTTGTGGACAGTGTATCCCACTGAAACTGAATCTGAACTAGCTAAGCACTTCTGAGTTTTACTTCTGCCCTCAAATGTAATTATCAATATAGGAGATTAACATTAGGCACTCAAATGTAGCAAACTTACGCCCAAAAGCTGCATTTCTGCTCTGTTACTTTGGAGTACGTCCAAACTTACATGGGAGAGCAGAAATGAGCTTGCAGGCTCAAATTTACAATGAAGATGGGAAGTCCTCCTCACAAACCTACAAGCTATGACGCTGTATGATAACTTGTGTCTCCAGTGGCAGAACTGATTGAGGAGCTACTTTTCCCCCCATTTGTGTTATTTCAACAGTTTGGCTACAGTATGCAGTAGCTGTGTGGTGCTCTACTGGAAAAACAAATTACACATTTTTTGGAATTAAAAATAATAATTAAAAAAAAAATCTATTTTTAAGTCAGCAGCTTTTCATGTAGCCTGTGAACTGCTGGAGCATGGAAACATGAATGGCTGAGCAGAAACAGTATCTGGAAATTACCTGTGGAAGGAAGGCAGATGAAGAGGAAGGAAGGGATCATCTTCAGTCTGATTCCCGTCATATAACTGAACCCTCAAAGGCAGACAAATGTGTGTGAAAATCATGCACAGAACTTAGAACAGTATTCTGGGAGAAAAATAAGAGTATCCTTGTGAGAATCTACATATGCTGTATTTCTCAGCAGGAAAGGAACTTATGGCTTTTCTACCCTAAATTATTATTAAAAGTTGAACTATTCTGTCAAGGCAACTTGGCAAGATGGTAGTTGATTGAGCAAAAAGAAAGATGATTACGTTGATTTCCATCTCTTCTATTTCAAGAGTGAGATCATCGACATGTTCAAGGAGGACTTCCCTGCTGTGTACTTCCAAACTTAGCCCTTCGCTCTCTCACTTTTTTTTTTTAATCTGCAGCGCTTCTGAGGGAAAATCATGTTGAGCTTCTCTAGAGATCAAACTCTGCATGTATATTTTCTTATCAGTTTTCATCAGCGCTTTTCATCCTGTGGGTGAAACCTAGGAAGTAAAATAATTTTCTTTAAGTTATCTGTTCAATGGGTGTTCAGTTGAATGTTCAAGCCAATTTTATAAAGCAAAGCTTTTCAGATGTCAATAACTTTGTTGTAATTATGATTACATTTGAGCATGAATATTAATATCTAACTGTTTCTTTAACAGTCAGGAAAAAGACGCTTGCTACCAGACAGATGAATTGTATGTGAATGCTTGTCACCCTGAGGAAAAGGAAATCCTCTTAGGCTGAGGCTGGAGGTGCCACAAGGGGAAGAAATGTTAGGGATCCCTTCAAAATGGCTTGCAGTCAACTCTGTGACAAAGATGGCGTGATCCACAGGAATATATGTCTGACCCTGCCTTCCAGACTGTTCGCAGAGGGTTCACTAAAGGCCTTACCAGTGTTTCATTTCCTAGTTGCTTTCAAAAAGATCTATTTAGAGCCTCAAAATTTCCATAAAAAACAGGAGTGATTGTGAGAAGGTAGTGTAGATGCTCTTCTATTACAGACTCATCATTATAACATCTTTATGATGAAAATAGAAACTTGTTTTCTGGATAGGCAGCGGTGACTCTTCCTTTGTCTGTGACACGGAAGATTCCTTTAGGGCATGGTCTGAAAAAAGGCAAATTAAATCTTCCTGTATGCATGTTGTATCCCTTTGGCTTGGTTTTCACCTCTTCATAAAGTAAATTACAGAAATCTGCAACTTGCCATTTCATGTTACAGTGTCATTAGAAACCCTAGCTTGTAGGATGCAATATTTGTATCTACTGCAAGATTTTATTTCAACCTTACTGTATTAAAAAACTTTGTTATATGTGTAATCACAATGAACATGCTTCTACTGCTGTTAGGGATCTTCTAAGTGAGTTTTTTAAACTTGAAAATTCATCTGCAATCTTGTTTTTATTTTCCCTCCCCACTTTATATTTTAAAACAGGTGTATGGATTCCAGATCACTCAGTTTTCGTACCTTAGTGTCTTTTTTTTTAACACTTCCCATTCAAAATGCTGCCCAGGAAGCATATGCTTTTTCATTAGAATCCATGCTCCAATTTTTCTCAACAGCCCAGTTCTTGTCAACAACAGCAAAGGTTTAAAAGTTGCTTTAGAAAACTTAGATCTTAATGTGTCTTAATGTAGCCTGGTTTTCTACAGATAAGCAGTACTGGCTTGTGTATAAAAGAACAAAAAAAGGAGAGAGGCCATGTCGATATGCAAAGTGGGAATCAGATGTAACTGATGGGAAAAAAAAATCCCCTAGAAGTAGTTTTGTGAGACAGAAATGTAAACACACTGAGATTACATAGACTATTAAATCTCAATAGCATCGAAGTCTGTGTGTTTGTGTGTACACACATATAGTCTTAACTGAGTAGCTACAGGAAACTGATGCTGCAGCACAAGTTGCTAGTGAAGGAAGAATTTGACACCCGCATGGTTTTAGCAACTGGAATCTCATTTTAATGCAGCTGTACAGAAAGTATGTTGAAGAGAGAGTGTGGGAAACAAGCTTATAAACTGTACTTACCTGTTCATAAAACAATTAATTGGTTATCTGCTGGATATATGCTCATCTCTTTATTCTTGGGTAGTCTGAAAACATAATCATAGAGTGTTTCTTTTGTGTCTTTCATCACTTCATTCTTTTGTGTCCACTCTTCAGGCTATGTCATATATCTTTATGGATGCTGTATTTCCCTTTTGTTCAGTTAAGTGTTGTAGAATAAAAGCAATCTTTACTCTTTTTTGCCCCTTAATGTATTGATGGACTTCTTTGAACTTCAGTTTCAAAGTCCCCACATGCTTATTTTGCTTCTCCACGAGACATGATAGGTATTTAAAAGAATAGTCTTGATGTGGAGACTTGTCTAAAATATTATTCAGAGCTTATAATTAAGTCTGAATTCTTGCATATTTTAGTCTCTATGTCTATGTAGTTGATATTTAAAACTATTATTTGAGCATCTGCAATTATAGAAACATAACTTGGTGAATCTTTCCATAATAAGGCAAAGCTAATTTAAATCCAGATTTCATCTGTTTTTCACCCCACTGTGTAGCCCCAAATACTTCCTTTACAGGCTTCTTCTCAAAGATAATGCAAGACACCATTTGAGCACAAGCCCATATCCTGTTGTTCATTGTTAACTTGGAGTGTTTTTTTTCTAACTGTATCTCACTGTCTTACCTAATCTGAGTTTTCCAGTTGGTGAGTTCAGATCCTCTCTAAAATAATGGAATACCTTAGGATCTTTGTATTTTTCCCTGCAATTTTTACAAGCTTCTTTTTTGCTCTGTGACCTAAGAGAACACTCAAGTCCTGGATTAAGTTTTAGTTCGAGTGGATCTGTTCATTTATGAGGACTTAGATACTAATCATACACTTAAACATTTTGCTAGATTATGATCGACTGTCGATAAATTTGGATCACTCATGATAAAAATGGTATGAATTATAGAAAACTTTTAAGCTGCATGGATTTTGGCTGATAAATCGAAATCACCTCACATACAGACCCATTCTTGTTGTTTCAAGCTCTGGCAGTCAGTGCCTCGCTATGAAAATGTTTCTGGGATGTAGTAGTAGTAAGCTGAAACTTGAGCCTATTTATGAATTCTGTTCCACCATTGAGCTTGTGAGAAGCTAATATAATCTCAAAAGTGAAACTGAGTGGAAGGGAGGAAGCTGGAGGGAAAAAAATTAACGTGGATTGATTTTTTCACATATCACCTTGGCAGCTTCTACTTTTGGTCTCCTCTAGAGCCCCACTTTGTGTAACTAAAATATGACCTAGCTGAGAGACGCTTGGATAAAGGCTNCGACCTAGCTGAGAGACACTTGGATAAAGGCTTCCCTTGTTTGGAGTGCAACGGGATGGGCTAGCATGATGTTCATTTTTCTGTAATGAAGCTTGTATACTGTGGTGTGTAGCAGTAAAATACTTACTGCTATAAGTTACTACACTGGCAGGAAATCTGCTTTGCTTCTTGGAGGAATGACAGTTTCTGTCACAAGCCTTTGGTAATGGACTGATCTTCTTTCTGCTGGTCTGTCTTATCAGAGTTCAAGCAGATTGTCAAATATGGATGACTTAGCCTTAGTGTTGTCTCAAAAGGTGTATAATAAATGAGCAATTTACTTTCAGTAATATAGGAGAATGAAATGTCTTATTTGCTCAGTAACGGGCATTGCAAAAATATCTGAAGAACAGCTGGACTGAATTTTTTTTCCATAGCTGAACAGCGCTACAGTATGTAACAGGTACCTCATCTTTGAGTGAATGAATTTGCCTTTGTACAAAGTATGGATAGCAAATACTTTCAAGCCTGATGCCAATTCTTATGCTTCATTTCTCCCACTTCAATAACCTATTTCTTGGGCCTGCAGACACTAGGCTTTAGAGTAAGTGTATGCAGTTACAGCTCCTTTAGAAAGTAACAGTTGCCTTCCTTTTCTATCCAGTGCTACATAGCTTCACTTTCTTTATTGCCAACATTTGGGAAAGTTAATTTAGAAAAGCTATGGCTAAATTACTGCAAATGATATCGAATTACTTTAGGATAAATGCGTGTCTCTTTGCCTAAATCTATTTAGTTTTTGAGTGGTCAAGCATTTATCAACTTTGTTTTAGAGCTTGAGCTTCCCGTGATTGCTCCATGAAAGAGTAATTACTTTTGTGTCAACCTGTTTATTGGATTCCTGCAAAATATTGACATAATTTAAACCATGGTTTTGAGAGTTTGGTCTTCCTTAGTTCTTTCAGTGATGGATTTACCCAAGAAGCGAATGGATGTTGCTGGTTGGTCCCGTAAATAATAGAGCAGTCCTAATGACAATTTTTTTGTAAAATTTCATGGTATAAAGTTTTGGGAATACAGACCCAGCCATCACAGCATCCATAGAGTGATTCCGGTGGCATTAGAAATGTGCTTGTAGTTAGGAAGGAACATCTGAATACAGCGTGACCCCGTATAATCCCTAATTGGGTCACAGAAGAGTCTTCGTGTTTCTCTAAGGTTTTTTGGTTGGTAAAAAATAAATACTATTCACCAGTGTCATTTAAATATCAGAACAATGCCCTTCATTTTTCACACCATTCTTACAATGAGTAAATCCCAGAAGAACACACGTATCTTAATTTTTTTCCACATGAGAGCTTTTCATCAGTCTAATTGGACATAATTTGCTTTATTGTCTTATCGCTGAAAAATAAGGTTTAGAGAAATGTATTTCATTTCCCTTCAAGCTTTTTTAGTGAGCATGGTATCCCTTGACTCTTAAGTACTCTCAGACATCTTTTTCTGGTACAGGCAAGGTATTTCTTCAGAACTGAAGAATAAAACAAATGCTCGGTTTCTGCAATTAAAAAAGTCTGCAGAGTGCAGGGATGTATCTGTATCCCAACACCTCCATGCTTTTGTTAACATCATACACTTTTCTCCTTTTGAAGCTCTGTAGTCTTCATTTATTACTATATCGATCTGGAAAAGGGACTTTTATGTGGTCAAAAATAGTGATATTCTAGGTTCTTTATATGTTTTCTTAGGTTTCTTCCTCAAAGCTCTCTCCATGTCTGTCTTCTTGTGCCTCTGCTTTTTGTTAGACTTGTAAGATGCAGGTGTTGGACAAGCCCTTAAAACTGCTGTCTCCTCCAGAAACATGTGTTTTTTCTTACTTCCACAAATGACATTTGCAACCCTTGAATGCTGAAGAAATTTGGTGAGAAGATGTTTTTGTAACTATTATTACCTTTTTGCGTACTACAGAGAAGCAATTTTGAGCGTAGAGTTTTCTATGTGTTTTGGTTAAACATCATAGGTATTACAGTGAAGTAGAGTCACTCCATTAAGAATAACAACAAACATTTTAATGTTAATATAATAATTTTACGAAGTGTTTTTTGTAAGTTTTAAATGGTAAAGATAAGGGAACTGTTCAGGGGTCTAAGAGATGAAATTCTCAAGGCTGTTGTGAGATTCTTAAACCAAAAAAGCTGCTACCCTCCTTGTTGACTGTTTCCTGTGCTTACCCCAAGGCTAGCTGTGTGTGCTTGGAGCTTATCCAGGAAACTACATTTCTTGGGAGACTTGGGAGCAGGGATAACTGATTCTTGCTTTCTCTGACTTGTGTTTGGCATACTTTGCAAGGAGAACAGAATTTTCAAAAGTTCTTGAGGAACTTAGTCATGGGAGGTATTAAATACCTAGCTACAGTAACCTGTTGTAATTCTCATACATATGACTTGACAAATTGAGGGCCATGTTCACAAAGGTATGAAGGTGTCAAGCTCTTTCTTACAGTGCCTAACTTACAATAATTTCAGTGATTGTTAAATACTTACTCCAGTCTGAGCTCCACTTACATTTTCCTTGCATAGGCAGTGAATACTTGATTTAGGTGGGATTAGAAATTTAGAAGAAATCTGTATAATTCTTGGCACCTCCTGTAAGTATTCTTTCACTGGAATTCTGGTCTTGTTGTAATAATAGCGTTGTTGTACCTGTTGTGAATTGAGGTTTAAAAACATAAGGTTTGAAGGAAGGAAATTAGGCCAGCTGTCATAAAGAAGGTATATTTGGAAAAATGGAGAAACCCTTGGTCATGCAGACACTTCATCATGTTTGACATAGACACAGTGATGATTACGTGTCATGTAATCTGTTTTGGTATTAATATTCTACTATGAAGGCAAAAGTTCCTGTGAAGACTCTATGGCAGAAACAAAACAGATATGATGCATCACAGTGAACTGTGACAGAGGAGGAAAGACAAAAATGATTGGCTACTATTTTGAGAACGTTTCACAAGACAGCTATGCTATTTCAGACCTCCTGGTTCTTATCCTTGAGAGAGATTACTAAAACCTTCAAAAGAAGAAGCCAGGAATCTAAATTTCATAATTGTGTTGAATATGGACAAGCACAAGCTCAATAGTGGCATTGGTTATATGTCTCTGTACAACTTGTGCTCCTGGTAACCTCTGCAAGTGGTAACTACTTGTCACTTTTCCTGTCTGCTGCACCTTTTCCTGATTCAGTTGTACATGCTAACCTTTAACTTGATTGTACGTTAATTAATGTAACTTATTTTTACCCAGAACATGTTCATCTCAACAGGCTTGAAGTTTCTGATGTCTCTCTCAGATCAGAAAGAGGGCATGTGTGCCCAGGATTTTGTGGGGTTTTTTTTCCAGCTGTACTGTTTACCCAATAAGAATAAATTACCTCTGTTTTCAGACCTTGCCTCTCAAAATCATTCTTGGAAACAGTAGCTAGTGGACTCAAGGGATAGTGAGCTTTGGCTGATAGTTCATGTTTGGTAAAGTGTGTCGGTTAACAGACAAAGAAATAACTGCCATCTGCTTGCACACACTCCATATATCAGACTCTGATAGTTCTGTGCTTTCAAATGGCTTTTCAGGTAGATATTTCCCTGAGGTATATTTACTGCAGTGTGCACAGTATGGTTTTTTCATTACCTAGAAGGCCTGTAGGTTGAGGTTGAATTACAAGGCAATCAAAACAGCGAACTGTAGAAAGGTATGACCTTATTCTTTCAATTTATAGAGATTATTATATTGTAATAAAACATCTTTTTGTCTAATAATGTCAGTTACTTAATTTTACTGCTTTTAGTAATTGAAGACTTGAGATCACCAAGCTGTTTGCCAGTCTTCCCCGCTGCAAATGGAAATGAAAAATTTCCTCCTGTATTACTTATCTGCCTCAGTCTTGGTCTTCATTTCTCTGGGTGAAACTGTCACTTGATCACATGCTTACTAAACATCTGGCCATCTTTAAGGCAAAGCAGTTTCAATTTTCCTAAATTGGACTTCATGCATTATGCAAACGTTACTTCATTAGACACTGAGATGAGCTATCAAGCTATATTGTTTGGTCAGAATAATGTAGGCTTGCCTCTCCTCTTGATGCTGGTTTGAAATCAGACTAACAATTTTGGATAAATTCAGTTCATGCAATCATTTTTGCTTGTGATTCAATTAGGGCATACATAGGGATCTAGGTAAATGCAGTCAATGATTTTGTCTCTGTTCCTGACATGCTGATACCTATGTGCAATGTGTCAAACAGCATAAACAATAAAAGAGCTAAATTAATCTCTCAGTAAGTGAATGGAACTATGCCAGGCATAAATTTGAGCCATGTTCTCCTAAAATATTCCACACTGAGGGGCTAATAATAAGATCCAAAGTAACCCAAAGTTCATTTTGGTAGTAGAACATACTGGATCCTCACTGCCTTCTGTCTTTTCTTTTAATTTGCACTGTTGTGGAGAGTGCAAAGGGAAACACCAGTAAATTCGGGAATTTATTCTGTGCTGGATGGGGACAAACAAACAAGTGATGTGTACAGCAGCGAAAGATCTGCCTAGTGTCTCACGTTGTGCTCTGAATTCCACAGGACACCCAGGTTCTTACCTGACATAAATGGCTGACTGTATCAACATAAATGGAAATGTGCCGATCTGTGCTAATCCATAGGCTGCTGCTTTCATATTTCTTTTTTCCTAAGTATTTTTCATTGTTTCCAGACTAAAAGGTTGGGTATTAGGTCAGGAGGGTGGGGTTTTTTTTTGGGTTTTTTTTGCATAATACTATAATCTATTATATCATTCTTTTGTAGAGTGTATTTAAAAAAAAGAAAAAAACAGACTGCAAGATTGTCTGATTGCACTTACCTGAAAGCTGCTAAGTTTATCTTCATTATTTTCCCTGCAATGTGTTCTCTAACTCTCTGGTGTCTGAAACTGTATTTATGTAAATATGGCTGAGCATTTCTTTGCCATCTGGATAGTACTGTAAGAGTGGTATAAAGAAAAGGAAAGTGAAAACAAATGTAGGAAGCCTAGGAGAATGCCTTAAAAAATAAAATTGGACCTATATTTTGGAAGTTGCCTAACTGGACTAGCACACAAAGCTTTTGTCAGATTGTGGCACAGATAGATTAGCCAACTACAAAAAGGCAGATTAAAATAATTATTTAGGAGTTTCTTTTGGATTTCCAAAAAAGTCTGGCTAAACTGGTATCACGTGAATTTTCTAGCTAATGGGAACAATGATATCTGATATGTTGAATGGTAAACTTGCGTTTGTTCTTTGGTTTAGCCCAGATTTATGCAGGAAACTTTTGCTGACATAGCAGTGTTTGCAACTGTGACTTCTTTCAAAATGCCTCACCGGAAAAGCCATCAGCTAGAGTCTGGAGTAAAAGTGTTTTGCTCCTAAAGCCCGCTGTGCTTGGAGAATCAGCAACTGGGTACAACTCTTGGGTACAGAAGTACCTGTGCTGGCAGTTACATTTGCTGGCATTGTGCAAGTAAAACTGCATCAACAGATTAAAAGGGTAAGCTTATTTAGTAGGAAAAATATAAACATCAATTTATTTCTCACACAAAACCCCCCCATACTTTCCTAGGTTTCATGCACCTGGAAATGCTTTTTTTTTGCTGTTGCTGATATATCTTAGCCTGTACATTTATATATAGTTTGTGATAACACATTAGCATCTCTCAAATTTTAAACTTTCCACAGGTCTAGAGTTACAAGGGTCTTTGTAAAACTCCGAATAAAATGACAAACAAACCAGCAATCAAAAATTTAATTAAATAAAAATAAGGGACATGCCAAAAATCTGTCAGCTCTTAAATAAGTGACCTGATTTATGCTGAGTATCACATGGAAGCCAAAGTCGGGAAGTGGATTTGAAAGTGCTCTTTCATTATTTTTCTGTCTAATTGAACCTTACAAGACTCAGCTTCCATTTTTGTTCAGAAATCTGAAGCCCTTCCGTGGGCTAAATCTCCAGTTGTTTTAATTGAGTATTTTCCAGGATGAGATGCAGGACAAGGGTCAGTTTTACTTAGGAAACTGTATATAATTTTAGCCTTACTTAGTAAATTATTTTCCTGGATTATAAAATTACAGTAAAAAATGTGAAATAAGTGTGGAAGTGCTTGGGGTTAATGTTTTAATCTAACTGAACAGCTACATAATATTTTTCTTTATAAATATGGGGTTTCAGCTGACTGTTGTAAAGATTTGGGGTAAACTTTTCAACAGCAGGTATCCATGACAAAACTTTTATTTCCCAAAAGCGGTTCAGAAAGTGGTTTGGCTATTTCTGAAACAAAAGTAGGAAGAAGCATTTTTTTCACATTCAAAAGTGAGTGACCCTCCACCTCTCCCCAAACTTTCCTACCTCATGCTAGTTAGAAAGGACATTAAATGTTAAGGCTTTGGGGAGGAGGGAGAGAGAGAATGGTGCATTTCCTGTATGTCAGAGATGCCTTCTGTTGTCAATGTGAAAATCTGCCTGCAAGTCTGTTTGCACATGCTCTGCAGAGAAAAACGATTTTAGCAGCTTAAATGTCTGATTCCACCTGTGTTGCATATGTTTCAGTGAGTGTAGGCCAGATTTCCTCAAGAGTTTACATTTGAGGTGCTGCAGCTGATGTGAAAAAACAGTATCGTGTGCTTCTAGTGATCTTGGTGCACCGCAGCAGCACGGAGGAGAGAGTTACCTGATGCAATGGACAAGGGGCCAGGGGTAGCACCAGGTGCTGGAATGCATGAAATAAATGTGAGAAGACCTGACTGAGACATGGGTGTTTTGAAGAGGGTAAAAGACTGAGGACTGAGTGAGTGTGATGAATAGGAATGGACTGAAGAGTTGGGGTATGGAGAAATCAGGATTGGAGGTAAAAAGAAAGAGCAGGGTGAAAAGAAAAGGGGCATGCCAGGGAGAATGGATAAGAAAATCTATTAGTAGAGCCTTCATGCTCTTCTAAAGTCTAAGAGGGAATTCAAGACCATGCTCATATTCCTTTTCCTAGCTGTATGCAAGTTTGAATGTAAGCTTCTTGATTATTATATTCATATTGCCTATGGAGACGGCTCTCAGCTATGAACTAGTGTCCATCTATTTTGCCTTATCTGGGCAGCCAACTGAGTCACTCTGAAGGTAGAGTGAGTGTGCAGGGCCAGTGTATAACTGGAAGGATGACCACACCATCTAGGCTTAGGCCTGGATATGCTTAATCCAAAAGAACTGTACAGGCGTAGCGCCATATTCCTTACCATTCTTATTCTGACATTAAACCTTTGTGAAACACACCAGCAAACTCTCCTGGTTTTCAAAGGGAGTGGCAAGCAACAGTTAATAATTGCTGGGAAGTAGCATGGTCTTGTGGTTCAAACAGAGCTCACTGTAATGGAACTAATATTTTGAACTCTGTTTATTTACCTACAGAAATGACAATAGAGTGGAATGTAATAGATTGCTTTGTACATAAAAGGCTAGGAAGGTATTCAGAGAAGTTATATTTAAAGACTTTTGGGGACTGAAAAGTCAAACTTGCGGTTAACTTTTTTGCTCACTTGCATGCAAGCATGATAATGCAGTCCTACATTTCTCGATAATGCACCATGTTTATGCAAAACCAGTTTAACCTCCAGCATACACAGGTTTCTCTAGTCTGGGACTCTGTTCGTTAAAGCAGATTTTTCTTTATTGCTATTGCAGTACCAGTTGGGTGTTTGCAGGAAGACGACAGGAAGGTTGTAGCAGTTGCTGCTCCAGTATAACTAGATCTGGCTTCTGCCAAAGAAAATTTGGTAGGATGAGGGACAAGGTGTTTATAGAAAACTTCTCAAAATGGCTATTAGTTGGATGTTCTTCACTTTAAGAACCTAATCTGATACTCTGTGGTCTGATATACAGCAGTGCAATAGATACTGAGCTGAAGTGTTGAATATATAGCATTCTATATTGCCTAATGGAAAATACTCTGAAAAAAACCAAAAAAACCCTTTGTTTCAGGCACCTAAAGGTTCTGTGAACTTTTGATTTAATCTTTGCCTCTGAGAGTATGATGAGATTTTTTTTAAACTCCTTTTCTGAAAAAACATCCAGGAAGATGAGTGATTATTAGCCAACTTGACATATATTTCTTGGCAGATATCAAAACTGAGTGGATGGAAATGACCTTCATGAAATTCTGGACTTTCCTTATATTTCTTACTGTAAATTGGCATCAGCTACAAAATTCATGGGCTCTCCTAAGAGAATTAGAAAACAGGGGCTTCCAGTTGGCATCGCTTCCATGCACAACCGAGGAACGTTCTATCTTGTCCTCATTTTACTATCTTCTTCTGTCTGCAGCTGAAAGGTGTAAGTTCTTCTGCAATGAGGCATGATATAGGTAAGGTTTAATATCCTATCACTGTTTAAAAAAAGTGTTTTGATTTCTTTAATAGCTTAATAGGATTTCTGGGGTGTCCAATGAAAGTAGCTTTGAGACTTAAAAGACATCCTTCACTGTTAGCGTATCAGATACAGGTGTAGTTCCATCTTTGGTGAAATGGTTGAATTAATCTTATTTTTACCTCATAGCTTTTTTGTATCTGTGTAGAGGAGGTGTTGGAAATGGCTAGGGATCTCACTTTCTGGTGGAAATTCTGGTGGTTTTTTTACGCAGAATGCACATACACATTACCTGACAAAAAGCTTTCAAAGGATGGATTGCCTGCTTGTTTTTTGACTACATCTGTTTCAGGACTAATTTAAAACAAACAAATAAACTGGGCAAAACGAAGTTACCTGACACTGCTATGGTCAACAGGAGATGAGCCCACAAGAAGCGTGGCAGCCTCCTCTTGGGCAGAAGGGCAGCTGGGTACTGGGGGCTGGTTGATGAGAATGGGCAGATTGTTTTTGTTGTCAGTTTAAAAATAAACTGTAAACTGGCATTTCTCATTTAAAACCTGTGAGTTTCTAATAACCTTTAAAAGAGCAGTTTTCTACTCAGGAGTCAGGAGGATTTCTTGAACTCAAAGAAGAAATACATTGAGCGAAGAAATAATTAAAGGCCTTTCAGCTGGGATGTAGGAGAATGCAGATCAGGTTTTTTTGTCCTGCCTGGAAAAGAGACGGAACTTGAACTCAGGATTTTGCTACTGAATGCTACCAAAACTGGGTAATCAGTGGTTGATAATTAGGTTGGTATTGGGTTTTTTTCCTACTCTGCTATCATTTCCATGAATACTTAGCTCCCCTCTCAAGTGATTGTTGCAGATATTCAGAGGCAAATGAACATAACCTATAACATAACCTATATTTACTAAAAAGGCATAGTATAAGTAATTCACAGTGAACAGAAAAATGGATGAGGACAGTAACCCAGCTCATATTTTGAAGGGAGACACTCAGATACTCTCCAAATAATACCCCATAATCTATTTCCATATAATTTATGAAATACTGGGGGGGGGCGGCAAAGATTAACAGAAATCTTTCATTTGCCCTAAATATTTGGATATAGTTAAGCAAGAAGCACTCCTTGAATAAAGAAGATAAAGGCTTAGGTGCAGGTCCAATGCAATTCGCTTGAAGGCACATGACATAGGGTACATTCTACATCATGTTAGGAGAATGCAGTTATTGGAAGTAAAGGTTTACAGCTTTTTAGCAAGTAAATTAACTCCCTGCTCACTTGTTGAATTAAAACTAGTGCATTATGAAATCAGCCTGTAATTTTTAATGTCATTCCCACGAATGGTCAAAATCTGTCAGTGTACAGATGCAATCTTCTATTTTCTATAGTAGGCATCTTGCAGAAATGTATTTTAATCAATGAATAATTGATTATAATAATTGCCAAAAATGCTTGCTTATGTAGAAACAAAAGCCGGAGTGTAACAAACTTTTATCTCCAAGATACGATTGTTTGGCTCTGTGTTTTCCTTTGGATAAACAGAACCAACAGACCTATCCAATCCATAGCTTAAAGGCAGCACCTGAAATACAGTATATAGTACCGCTTATTTTCTGCTCATTCTCTCAACAGATTCTCAGTGGACCAGTGTTATTTTTCTCTTAATCTGAATTTTCCTCAACCCATTTTTTCCTCTCAAAAATTATGTATATTTTAGAAAGCCTCCGAAGTAAATACAATGATGTTGCTTTGGGGTTTTTGTTTTCTCCAGAACACAATTGTGTGGTTAAGTTGCTGTCTCCTTGGCTTGTCTTTCCCTTGCCTCGCCTCGCCTTTCCTTGCCTCTCTCTTAATTTTCTGTCTTTTTTCTTCATATCTAGTTTCTCCGTGGCTAGTGTTAGTCATTACATTTCAAGCTGTTACATGTAAATGATTGTCTATTTCCTTCTCTGTGAAGGATAAAGAAAATTAATTTCCAAGATGAGACTATTACTGTCTTGCTCCTTAAGGAAACAATGCCATTCTATCAGGTTATCTTTGCATGTCATGCTAAGCCTGCCAAACAGGTTAACTGCTAAAGCAGGAAGAGGGATCCGACTGCTCATGAATACCCCCACTTTTGCTCTTAATATAAACAATTGAAATATTTTCTGGAGTTCTCAGGTGGTTTTGAATCTTGAGAGTGTTTCACTTTTTCTGATGTGATTCGACTGTGCAGTCCAGTGGCTCAATTCCAATTTTTAATGGATCAGGTGCATGGCAACGTGGTACTTTCTACCCCTGTTATGCTATAATTCTGTTAAGCTAACAGACTCCAAGAGCCCTGCTGAGAGGATTTGTTGATTTGCCTGTAGATGCTGGAAGGAAATGACAGAATGCCTTTGTACCTGCAGTCTTCCATCTCTTGTGCAGTAATAAGCAATTTAGTGCTGCCAATTATTCCCTCTATAGGCTGTGGCCATAAAATTTTGTCAGACCTTTTCTTTGGCAAGGAAAACATAGTGGGAACATTGAGTCTATTCTTATGTCAGGTACGTAAGACACAGTACAACCTTTTTAAATGATTCAGGTAGGGAGGTGTCACTGCTGACTGAGCGAAGTCATGAATGGAAAAAGTATTGGTTGTTGTCCGAGATGTAATACAGGTAATGCTTCATGATGGAGGGAATAAAAGATGTGCTATAAAGAAAAGAGAGTGTTGCCATTATTGTGGGATTGCTAGATGTGTCTTCAAGCTAAGGGATATTTGTGCACCTTGAATGCTCTGATAGCCTCAGTTGGCTTTGTGACCAGAAGTACCTTTGTATATCATGCTCTTATAAAGATTATAAAGTTGCAATTACTTTAATTTATAATTCACAGTAGCTGTCCTGACTCTTGCTTTACAGACTACAGCATCCTATGTTTGTTTCTAACAGCTGTATATTGATTGGCTAGGTCTTTGTTGTTAGTGAATACTGAGTTGAAAATGCCTGTGCTTTTGCAGTGCTTGCTACACTGGGAATACAATCCCTGCCTGAGATTTCTTTGTCTGAAGAGAATAAGACAACTCTGTTATGGGCAAAGAATAACTCGGTGCCTGAGAGGGACCATTAAATATGTAATGGCAGCAACCAAAGCTAAATAAGTTAAAGGGGAAGAGAAATCTCTCAATAATTAATGACTGTAAAAATTTTGTGGGAGAGCTGAATTGTAGACCAGAGAAATGCACAGGTTTGTATTAAACCTTAAAGCCATACTTGAAGACACTATTTCTTTATGCAGGGCAATAAAAGTTATCCTGTATGTCACTGAACTGATTCCATGGTGGTGTAGGAAGCCATGTAAGCTTGTCCTTTTCATGTCCTTCTTTAGTCTTCTCACACCTAAACAATTCTTTTCTACTTCTGTGGATTGGGTGACCAGATTTTTCAATTTAGATCATTCAGATGAGTGGAAAGATTAGCATCTCCTTCTTTTGCTGGGCTAGTGAAGAAGCACATCGTACACAGTGTAGAATGGCTTTTCTCTGTATTTCTTGTATTACAGGAGAGTGTGAAATCTTGGATTCCAGATGCAATGTGCTGGATACAGTAAATGAACAGAGGAAGAGATGATCTGTACACACAAAAAACAGGTGGGGGGAAGCTGAAGGGAGGATTAGTCACTTTCTGTGCTTTAATTCATACAGTCTGTCATTGGTAGAGGGTGGAAATAAAGCCCAGACACTCTGGCTATCTGTCTTCTCTCTCTTAAGGCTTACGGCTGGAAGCTGCTGGCATTGCATGGCTAAATGTAAATATGGTTATATTTAACAAAGGAGGTGCATATAATCAGAATACCATGTGGAAAGAGCGAATGAAAGAGCTACTGAAATTCCCTACTGATGGCATATTACAAAGAAAAGGTTCTGCTCTGTGTTCCTCTGGTTTCTTTCCCCATCACTGTAATTCATCTTTGCTCCAGTTCTTTATTAGTTTCTTACTCTCATTTCCCTTGAAAAGTCCTCTTTCTGCCCTTTCTTTCCTTTCCCTTCCCTGTAGCTTATCCTGTCCTAACTTATGCCACTCCACATCTTCTTAACATTGATTTCTCCCTTCCAGCAGGACTGTTGCACAGTTGGCTACTCTTCCATAACGCATTCTTTGCAAGATTTTGTGCCTTCTTTCTCCCCTCATTCTGTCATGCCTACCAGTTCTTTAGGAGAAGGAACATTTATAACACTGTGTACAGCAGAACTGTAGTGGATTTTACCCTTTGTATAATTGCTCTCTAATAAATATAATTAATATTAAATTCCTACTATTAGCCTAATATACAGTCTGTACTGAAATTAAAAATTTGAGGGACACTTGTATAAATGTCAGCTCTCACAGTTGTAACATTTTAAGATTGCAAATGTCAATGTATGCTATGTAATGGTGTTTGCCTGTGTGTGAAGTACATTATAATCGCTGATGGATGAATCTTAAAATTTTCCAAAGTTCACACAAGTTAATCAATCCAAAGTTTAGATGTTTTTACAAACTACTGAATTTCTTCTACGTGCAAATGGAATGGAAGTCAAGGTGGGTCAGGATTAACTAAGAAAATGCCGAAGCAGTCAGAATAAAAATTCAAACTCCAAGGACTTTGGGTGGTAAAGCATTGCTTAAGGTGTATGATTGAAGGTTCTCATCAGTTTAGACATCCTTATGTGGTCATGGAAAAAATATTAGCAGCAGAGGCCTCTCATTCATTATACATGCAATTACAAAAATGGCATGTGAAAGGAATCAAGGGGGATGATTTTGACTAATCAGTGAGTTAGCTGAAAAAGACTGTGATGAAATTCAGGTTTCCCATATTTATCTGTTCAATTTCTTTCTTCTTAAATGGAAATTTTTAAATCGTGATTGCAAGAGCAGGGAGCAGTCCTTTCCGCAGGCAATGTTTTTCAGTTTTTCAAGTGATAGACGAAATATAGGAAACATAAAAAAATCATGGTTAAAGCAGAGTGTATATCTAATGATTCCTTAGATTTGAACAGAGAGAATTTTGACACTGAGTTTCTCTGTAGGCAGAAGGAGAAGTCTGTTGAGTCAGCAGAGGTGGACACCTGGGCAGTGTTCCAGTCTAGCATACAGGTTGTTTCGGTTGCAGGGTCAGAATCAATACCTTGTTTTTTATTATTTGCCACTCTGTCCATTTTGTCGGACATCTGATTCAAACAATGCCTTAAGGCATTTTTATGTGTGTCCTTAGCATGAATGCAATTTGTGCTTTCAATGCTAAATTGAGTAGGCATGTGTGAATCAGGTAAACACGGGCTTACCTTAGATGAGAAAAAGTGGTAGATAAGTTCAAATAGTCATTATTAAATAAATTGTTGGTATTGTTTTGTTTAATTCACCAGCAAAAAAATATGATTATGTAGCTACTGATAGGAAAAAAGTAGGAAAAAGTCATTCTACGTTTATGCTTAGAATCATGGAATAATTTAGGTTGTAAGAGACTTCTGTAAATCTACTTATCTGATCTCCTGGAAATCCAGTCATCTAGTCGAACCCTTCAATCAAAGCAAGTTCAGTGAGATCAGGTTGTTCAGGGCTCAGCCAGTGTAGTTTTGAGCATCTGCAAGAATAGAGATTCCAGAGCCTCTCTGGGCAGCCTGTTCCAGTGTATTTGACCACTGCCATGGTTTAAGAAAATATAACATACATCTAACTGGAAATTCCTGTGCTCTATCTTGTGTCCATTGCCTCTTGTCCTGTCTCTGTGTGCCTCTTAGAAGAATACGGGTCCATCTTCTTTATATACCCTCCCATTAGGTAGCTGAGGAGCTCCCCTTAGCCTTCACTTTAGGCTGAACAAATCCAGTTCTCTTAATCTTTCTTCGTATGTCATGTTTTCCAGTCTCTTGACAATCTTGATGGTCCCCTGCTGGACTTGCTCCATTATGTCAGTATCTTGTACTGAGGAGCCCCAAACTGGCGTAATACTCCAGATGCAGTCTCACAAGTGCTAAACAGAGGGAAACAATCATATCCTTCAACACCCTGGCTATGTTCTTGTTAATGGAGCTCAGCGTGTGGTTGGCCCTCATGTCCACAGTAGCATACTGATGATTCATGGTCAACTTGCCCACCTGAGTCCTCAAGGCCTTTCCTGTGAAGCTATATTCTAGCCCATCAACACCCAGCCTGTCCTGTTGCATGGAGTTATTTCATCCCAGATGCAGAACTTTAGATTTATCTACGTTGAGTTTCATGAGTTTTCTGTCAGTTCACTTCTCCAGCTTGTCAAGGTATTTCTGAATAGTAACCCAGTCCTTCAGCATGTTGATCACCCCCTCGGTGTGAAGTACACTTTCTGAGAATGCTGCACGTCCCATCACTGAAAACATTACTGAAGATGTGAAAGAGTATTGGATTGAGCTATTGATCCCTGAGGGATGACATTAGTAACTATCTGCCAGTTGAACTTTGCACTACTGATAACACCCATGTGAACCCAGTCATCCAGCCAATTTTCCATCCACTTTATAGTCTGTTTATTGAGTGTCTATCTCACCAACTTGGCTAAAAGTATATTATGAGAAACCCATTCACATAGCATTTGTATCTCATGGTACCTCTTAGAATTTTGTTTTTCCCTTTTAGGTTATTCACATTGCTATTAATCAGGGTTTAACTATTCCTTTAATCTAAGCAAGGCTGACGTACTTTAGGAAGTGCACAACAGATCAAGGACACATTCTTAATATGAAAATTCACTATGCTTGGTTCAGACAAATATGTGATTAATTCTGTGGCACAGCTTTAACCTAGCAATGTGTGGTTAGTTACTACAGGGTAAGACTGACCAAGACATGAAGATATGGGGCCTTGTGACTGGTTTGTCTTTTTTGGACTCTATATAGATGGGCAAAAAATGGATGGATACCTCTTCCTTTCTTGATATTTACGACAGTGGCTGATTGCTGTTGTGGAAGGAAATATGTTTTAATTGATATCCTTTAAAAGCTAATTTGAGGTTTGTGAAGAGGAGTGGGGAAATGGCTGCACGACAGGCTGTCAAAATCTCTCCCTAGAGATTATTCAGAATTTTCTTCTCAATGCCCTCCTAGTGCAGTAACTGATCTTGCTTTATAAGTTTACTGTAGCAAAAGTGAAATGTTAACTGTGCAATACCTTTATTGGTTGAACTAATCTATAGATGAAAGAATACTTTCCCATTGGGGAAATAGTGATGTAGCTACCCGTAATTGCAATATTCTCTCAACCCCAATTGATTTAATTTAGCAATCAGACAGAAGAGCAAGGAAACTTCTTCCCAGCCTTTCTGAGCTTTGATTTATCTTCATTTGGCTGGCTCAAAGAATGCTGACTGTCTAATCCACATGTAGAGACTGCTCTATTTTTAAGTCTGTGTCTCTGTGTCCAAGGCAACCGTTTGAAGCCAAGGAAATCCTAATATCTGCAGAACTTATTCCACGTATGTATGAGTCCAGCTACAGCAGAGTATCTCTCAGGGTCTGCCAGTTTATCAGCAGAAACATATAGCAATGCAGATATCATCAGTTTGTCTCCATGGGATTTAAGCTGGCAACAGCTGTTGGGGGTTTACTAACACTGCTGATATTTAAACATAGAGAGCTGCTCTTCCCTTTTGCAATCTTTTTTTCACTTCCTTAAAAAATAACTTGTTTTTTATTTCCCAGGGTTTAGCTTTTATTAATAGATTAGTCATATTAATCACAGAGCTACACCAGCTTTCACAAGACGTTATTATAGTTGAGCAAAGTGCATATGTGCATGCATGCATTTGGTCTAATTAGGCAATTCAGTGCTTCATTTTTGATGTTAACCATGGCTTTGTGATCATCAAAAGAGTGTCAGCAAAGTGTCCTAAAGGCGTGTTTGATACCAGCAAACTAGGGCAAGATCCAGTCCACAAACTCCTTCAAAAACTCATTAAAAGCATTGTGAAGTACCTGCTTTGGCAACCTAGAAGTGATTCACAGGCAAGACAATGTGGCTATGTACTCCTCAATTTTTTTTTCCACTTTTCATTAAAAAAAAAAAAAAGAAAGTGCAGCTATGTGTATATGTTGATAAAGGTTCACAGCCATCTTCCATGAGCTTGTTAACGTTATTCCTCATATTTCAGAGGTGTGTCCGCTAGGGCTTAGAAAAAGTTTAAAGACAGCAGGCTGCCTGAAGATCTTTCCCAAACCAAACTGGGGAGATTGGAGGAAAAGACCCTAGCATTCTTTGTCACTTATCATTACATAGCCTGCAGGTCGTAGATATGTGACAATCTCATTTTCTTCTTCTTACCAGCTGCTCAGAAATACTAAGTATATTAAGATATTTCTAAACTAAGTCCCCCAGGTGCTTTCCAGTTCCAGTTGCACACCTTGATCATGTTGTGAATTCAGGCTGGGAGGAGACCTCAGCCTGCATCATCCTCAGTGTGCTTTGGTCCTCAAGGGAAGAAGGTGAGGTGCATGGACAGGAAGGGATCTGAGGAAGACTGCAGCTTTGCTCCACTGTAGGGATAGAAGGGTGTTCCCAGCTCAAGAGGGCTTCGACTTGGCAATATGCTTATATTGTGCTAAGGAGCTGAAAAAAGTAATCATCAAACTGTACCTTACCTATAGCAAACAGCTCATTACTCATCGTTACAAGTGTTCTTATTTGTAAAGGCTTGCTTTAGATTAAATCTATGACTGTATGTTGTAATTAATAGACCATGAGATAGATCATGAGAGATCTCATGAAAGATTTCTTTCCAGAAATCACCATGTGATTTTTCACTTGAATTCAACAGAACAGTGCAAAGTAATTATATGGTAGGACAAAAATAAAAAATAAACAAAACCTCTGTTTCCTTTTTGCATTGCCAAACTGCTTTTTAAACATTGATAGTGGCTTCCAAAGAGTGATGGAGGTCCATCTATTTCTATGTAGTCAAACCTATTCTGGAAAGGTATGAGACCTTTTTGGAGGAAACTGAGTTGTCCTAGTGGAAAGACTGGGAAATTAATTCAGTAAATGGTTAGAGGAAGTAGAAGGGCAAGAGAGATAGTTACTCAACCTGTTCTCAATTCGTGTTATTCACCTAGTATTCACTGGAGTTAATTCTTATGTGACTTTCTCTTTTTGGATAATTTTTCGTTTGCACTTGTGCAAAAAGAAAGCATTCTGTTTTGGAAGTGGCTCTTGCATCCATCTAGCATTTACTTTTTTCACCCTTAATGATAGTATAGTAAAGAAAGTAGGAAATAAGTCCTGTTAATTACATCTCTCTTGTGTTGAATTCGTAAGAAAAACAGCAGTGTGTGCTATTAGTGTTCTTATACTTCCTCTAGCTTCTTGGAGCCATTTGCCCACAAGTACTATGAGTTTAGTTTTATAAATAAATAATAAAAAGAATGTTTAATAAATTGATGTCTCATACTTTTTCCTACCATCTCCTAGCATTTTTTTTTTGTCTGTATGCACTTGCCAAAGTTAGTTGGCTTCTGTCTAAAGTAGTAGATTAATTTAAGGGTAGGACATAATGACGGGAGTTTTGAGTGTACAAGAGTAGCATGAAAGGCTGACAAAGCCTTCTGAACTGTACCAAAATTCTAGAAACTAGCTGAAAGGGAGGCTTTTAAAACTCACTGGAAATCTACTGGTATTATTTTAAAGGTATGTTCAGCTAATTTATGCAGATTTTTCTCAGCTGTATTTCATTTTTGTAGTTTCCATTGCTTGAGTCTGTCCTTGCTTAATATTACTTTGCTTTTCTTAAAGCAACTAATTTTACAGTTGCCTTATCCGTCTTTATGTGGAAAAATTGGTCTTTCTTCTTGCGTGGCTTTAGAAAAATCTGCAAGTCTAATAAATATTGCTATGAACTATACAAGGGCAATTTCATTAAATTATCAGGATAGAAACAAGTTGGGTAGATAACAGGCTACAAGATACTAAAAGCTGAAATACTTTTTTTTTTTAATGGATTTCTGAGACTTGCAAGAATAGCTGTAATGTTTTAGAAACTTGATTAGGCATCCTTTAATATAGTAATATTGGCTCATGTTCATCAGAGTTCCAAAAACTGAGAGGTACTTTATAGAACATGAAACTTTCATGAAATAGCTAACAGAAATTGGCTAAAGCTGTAGTATTTTTACTATGATGATTTGCAAACCCAAGTATTAATTTCTGAAAACTTTTCACTGTAATCTTGACCTGAGTGCAGAGGAAGTATGATGATGTTCAATTTAGTTCAAAATTTATCACACCAAATTGTGATGTAGAGTTGGGAAGAGACCATTGGGAAGGGACTTGGACCGTTTTCATTGTATTCCAGGCTTATTACATAATTTTGATCAATTAATTGCTCTTCTCTCTTTACTTTGCTTTTTCTTACTTTTCCTTATAGGTGAGTAGAGACAACAGAGGGCGGTTGTGACAAACTTGTTTCCTGTATATTTACCCAAATCCAGTCTAATGCATCCTTAAAATGTCATGGGATCCTAAAGTGCGAGTTCCTGGTACTGTGCAGGCAACAGGGCTGTCCCAAGGACATTATAGGCTACATGATAATTGATTTTTACCCATAATGCTATCTGGAAAATCCAGAGAAAGTGTTGCAGAAATGCTTTTCTGTAGAAAAGTAGAATATTTATAGGTATTTTAATACACTGTATTCCAACAGATTAGGATATTATGTACTTCAGCAGTTAAACAGATTGATCCATTGGCCACCAAACTTTTGTTCTCCCTAAACTGATCTGATCAGCAGTATGCATTTTCAATATCTAATCTTAATAAATAGGGTCCTAATGGGATCCTGTATATCCTAATTGGAAATAAACACTTTGATCCTCAGCATGCTAGCAGGAATCTGTATAAGATTCCTTGGAAAATTATGGTGCTAAGTTACTTTTGTTAGTAGGGAGAAAATTGGCTTAAACTGAGCAGCCAAAATGAGAGAAGTCAGCAGATGAAGGAATTTATTTTGGATGCTTTGTTTGAATAAGGTTGTCTTAATTTTTTGGATGCCAAAACTGTGGGACATACTTGCACTTGTACCTGATTAAAGCTTTCTATTTTCCATAAAGCTTCCCCCCAGGCACCCCACCACCCCAGGAAATGGGAGGATGAAGGCCTAAAATGCAATTGGAATGTTGCTGCGGTTTATAGGGTAGGATGAAAATGAAATGAAAGTTTTGTGTACCGCTCAAATATTTGCAGCTGTCTACAAAAGAAGAGAATGTAAGAGACAGATTTTTGGACTGGGAGTGTAATGTGTGGAAATACATGACCATGTCGACAAAATTGAAGAAGAAACTGAGAATGGAGGAGGAAATGGTTATATTGGAAACAGAGGAAGGGAAGCTGTCAAAACAGAAGCTGAGGCAAGCAATAGAGACAAAAGAAAATATATAGGGGATTTTTTCTTCTGCAACAACAGGTAGAACTGTCATAGACCTGGGTCAGTTTACTGAGAATACAGCTTTTTAAAATTGAGTTAATTTTCTTCATTGTAGCTAGTATGGGGCTAAGTTTTGGATTTGGGCTGGAAACAGCATTGAAAACACAGGGATGTTTTCATTATTGCTGAGCAGTGATTACTCAGAGTCAAGTCCTTTTCTGTTTCCTACACCACCCCACCAGCAAGCAGGCTGGGGGTTACACAAGAAGCTGGGAGGGGACAGAATGGGGACAGCTGACCCCAGCTGACCAGAGGGCTATTCCATACCATAAGACATCATGCTCAGCATATAAAACTGGAGGAAGAAGAGGGAAGGGGGGGACGTTCAGCATGATGGTGTTTGTCTTCCCAAGTAACCGTTACACGTGATGGAGCCCTGCTTTCCTGGAGACGGCTGAACACCTGCCTGCGTGCCGATGGGAATCATAGAATCATAGAATGGTTTAGATTGGAAGGGACCTTAAAGATCGTCTAGTTCCAACCTCCCTGCCATAGGCAAGGACACCTCCTACTAGACCTGGTTGCTCAAAGCCCAGTGAGTGAATTCCTTGTTTCATTTTGCGCATGAGGCTTTTGCTTTACTTATTAAACTGTCTTTGTCTCAACCCAGGAGTTTTCTCACTTTTACCCTTCTGATTCTATCCCCTGTCCCACCACTGGAACGAGTGAGCGAGCGCCTGGGTGATGCTTGGTTGCCAGCTGGGGTTAAACCATGATGGGAGGCTGGAGCGATATGTGTAACCTTCTAGTCCTAAAGCTGTCAATGCACTGTATGGTTCAAAGATGCTTGATTCAGGACTTTTATGAAAAAAACTCCCCACCTTTCAGTGGGAGGCATGCTGACTGGCACCAGTCTCTTTAGAACAGTATCCAACTGCTCCAGATTTTGTGAAAACAGATGCTTTACAGAAGTGAGAGATAGTAATTGTCTAGAACACAAGAGCCAGTTGTTATGTTCTATTAAGGGAAGATAGATCATGTCGTAATAGCTTTGTTGGTTGGCTATGGAATAGCTCCATAATGAATTCATGTTAGGGATAGAACCGACTTAGTTTGAATTCCCTTTTGCGTAGAGTTGGTTTTTGAGTTTTTTATTTTTTCTTTTGTTTTGCTTTTAAAGCAACTCCCTATATAGGATATATAGGATATCCTATATATTCCTAGGACTGAGTTTTATTATGGACACAGATTTTCAGAATAATGCTGTGAGAAATTTTTCTAGGAATGGTATCAATGTATGAAGTTAAGGTTTCCCATAACTCTTAATGGAAAAATTATTGAAAACTTTTCAGTAGGTTTAAATATAGTATTTGGTGTAATATAATATAGGCAATTGCTTGAAGAAACAAATTGAGTGCCAAATTATTGTTTAATATTATTTTTACTCTATGTGAAGAGAAGATGGTACAATCATATATGATTGCTTTCTTGAAACTCAGTTGCCAATTTAGATAAATTAGGTAAGATTTCTGCCTGTATAAGTAATTTTACTATTAGTGTTCTTTGAAATAATCATTACTTTTGGTTTTAAAGATTTACTTTCTTATTGTCATTCTGTCTTTAGTTAACCGTCTTTTGCACTGCCTTCTTAGCAGTATAGCACGTTATCTGATATGGCCCTTTACCCTTGTTGTCTGTACTGCATAATTAAGTTGTTAGCTTAAAAGAATTTTACTTTTTTACTGAAAAAGTCTGGTCACTTTTGGGCTTGTAATTTTCTCAGCTAATGTGTGAAGGTCAGCATAAAGCTCAGTTATTCCGGGATTTGATATCAGTCTGACTTCTTTACTAAATAATTATGGGGTCAAAAACCTGTAACGTTTGGTTTTGTAAGTACTGAAAAACTATTTAAAAAAAATTAGATTAAGGGGTCACACATCAGTTCAACTTAACTTTCACTTCAGACCTGTTTTGATTTTCCTTCCAGTTGATTTATTTTAAAAATAAAATTTTGAGAAATTTAAGGGAATTATTTAATGAAGTCAGGTTGATTGCACAGCTCAAGAAATTTCATGTTAAAGAGGCTTGTACTTACTTCAAAGTTCTAAAACTGACTTTCATCCCAAGCAAAAGGAGGAGTAGGATGGAGGTGAAGGGGATAATGAAGGAGAGGGCTACAGAACTAGGTAAAATGGAATTAGGAGTCAGCAAAGAGCCTGTTAAGAAAGGAAAGTGGATCAATCACTGAAAAGCCAGCCCATTTATCAGGAGTCTAAGGATAAAGTAATTCAAAAGGTAAAACATTTTCCAAAGAACATTAAAACTCCTAGCACTTTAGCTGCCAAGTACAAATAGAATATGAACAACTAGGGCTGTTCACTGGCAATGTGGCGTGATCCCGATACTAAATGAATACCTGCTCAGTAGAATGAGAAGGTTGTGCAAAGGAAGAATAGCTGAGAGGAATGAAGGAATAAAGATAATAACTGTGAAGTACAGACATGCAGTCAGCTCAAGGAACTAGCCACTCTCTACCCGGTTCATAAAATTGCCAATTTACCACCAGCAGGTAGGGCTAGTGATACTGTACAAGGCAGAATGAGACTTCAGACGGAACTCATTAAGAAAGATTACTTGAAGATGGAAGAGATGCAGAGAAGAGCTGCTAAAATCATAAGGAGGGTGGAAATTTTACTTCCTAGGGAAAAAAACCCACCAAAGCTGTTGTTAGAGAAGCCACTGTGGCTGCAGTTAAGCTGTGTTCAGATCTGTATGTGTTATGCTTCTGTGTTATCTAACCTGTTTCTGTCAACAGCCCACCAGAAGAAGAATGCTTTAATATAATGTTGACACAACTGGGAGAGGAAGTGAGCTGATATATGGTTATGCCACCTTTTTTGAAGAGGCAGGGAAGGTGATCTGGAGATTTATATTCTGAAGGTTTAACCTAGTGCAAATCCACTGGAACAGTACAGCTGAACAATGTAAGCAAGTTTGACTTGTTTAGTAAAATGGTGTTTGATTGCTGATTATACTCTTACGAAGGCTAAACATCAGGGATGAAGAAGTTCAAAGGACAAGGTTAATACAAATACGCAGTTAGACATGCAATGATTCATTGTGTGCTGAAGATAATATTTCTGTCAGAACACTGAAACCAAAGTGGTCTTCTCTAAGGAGAGGTAAGTGGGTTCTAAGAGGGAGCTTGTTAAGGGATGTTGTCACAAGCCCCAACATAGGACTGAATTTGATTTATCCAATTCCATCATTCCAGGTGACAAAACCAATCACAGAATCACCAAATTACTTGCAATAATGCATTCAATTAATTTTCTGTTCCCCAGTGCTTGCTTGTACAGCTCCATTATTTATTTCTAGATTTACAGTGTAATAATGCTCAGTATGATGTAAAAAGGATCTTTTAACTCCAGGTTGTTTCCAGTTGAAAAATTAGACATTTGATTTTAATCCTTCAACCTATCTGGTTTATTAAAGTAGTTCTGCAGTCATCTGCTCATAGAAGTACTTTGAACAGAATCTTTAATCTGCTTCCAGCAAAACCTGTATTTTATTAGAGACTTGACAGATTCTTAAGAATGTTTGTATGCCTTCAGTAAGGTTTTAGATAATGTGATTTTCTTTAATACTTCTTTTGGGACTCTGCAATATAGATATATCTAAATCACAATAATAGATAATGAATTAAGTTTTCAATTTAATGTTGATTTATAAGGATTTTTAATGTAAAAAATTTCAATGTAGTATAAAAATGCCAGTTTGTTTCCTCCACATCTGAGGTCAGTAGTGGTCCCTTGACACAAATATGTAAGACTTAAAAAAAAATGTGCATTACATCTTACCATTAAGTGTGACCAATGGGATTTAACTGACAGATTCTGTATAAGCAGAACTTTGAATTTCCCATTGCTATTTTAGGTTGAAATTGTGAAGAGTTTACACCTAAATGTTGCACCTTACAAAGTTTTTGAATTTTTTTTTTTTGTGTTGTGTGGAGCTAGATACCAGTGAGCCAGAGCTGCTCGAAATTTTGCTGCAAACAGGAGTGGGGGTGTCACACTGCACGTTTCTTGTGTCCTATACCTTGGTAACAGGACAGAATATATCTATTTATATCTACTTTCACACATGTTGTTTGAACTAACTGAAATAGCCAAAGTACTGAAGAGGCCAGTATAACAAACTAGTGAATACACAGAAGTGCTGCTACATCTATACAAATCAATGTTACTCCAACGTGCAATTCTAGATCAAAATATTGACTTGGTTCTTCATGCAGTTGTTGCAAAGAGAGTCATGGACAGTGTTTTTTAGAAAGGCAAACTAATTTTTTGGGATCTTAATATAGAATAATGCTCTCATGGGGAGTCAAATCTATTGACCAGGACAGTTAGTCACTGTCGGGGTGGTGATGGGAGGCTCCGTTGCAAGTCCCTGCAGCAGCATCTTCCTCTGGATGGGATGAGACTCCCTGAGGCACTGCTCTGCTCAGCTCTCTGTGACCCTCAGTGACCACGCAGCACATGCATAATTCATTGCTATTGATTATCTTAACTACATACAAAACACACTGTCAAATGACTATTTGCAAATGTCTTACCTGTGTACAATGTAATCTATCTTGCAGCATGAACTACTTAGAGGAGTCTTTGGAGCAAAAGGCCAGATTCTCCACCTAGGATGTTTATCAACATATTTAAGTATCCAAATTGTTCAGACTAGGCCCAGCAGGAGCTTCCTGAGGGAAATCTCTAGAACTGTATGCAGGTCCCACCCAGAGAGGTCCTGTAGCAATCTGTCAAATCATTCCTTTAAGCATCAGCTGTTTACTCCCCAGGTCATCTGCATGACTGAGGTAGCTGGACTGGCCTAAGGTAACACACAAACTTGAAACCAGGTGATTGCCTGAAACTTCAGTGGTGATGGGGCAGTGCCCAGCCCAGGTTGGGATGTCAGCCTGCGGGTCAGGGTCAGGATCAATGAGGTCCGTGGCCAGGCAGAGGCATCACTGCAATACAGCTGGAGACCGGCGCTTCTACAAGGGTGCTGAGGCAGGGACTGAGTGCTCTGGCACGGGCTGAAATCAGGCTGTTGTGCCCGCGGGCAGAGGTGATGGCTGAGGGGTCCCAGGCGAGGCTGATCAGGGCAAGTGAGGTCTATGAGTGCCGTCGTGGCTCTGACATGGAGGTACTGCAGAGCCCTTAGACTAGACATCCGTCATAGGGCTGCCTGGGCTTGAGGAGTGCTGGAGCAGCACTGGGAACTAAGGCACAGTAATCCATGCCGGAGTCTTGTGCTACAGTTAATGATGTCATTTCTAGTACCTGTGATTTATGGTCTCATTTTATATGGTGTTGCCTTTGACATGGATCTATTCATAGCCTCCTTGCAGTGAAAGCAATAATGTAATGTATAAAAGTTTCATTCAGGACCGCAGACTGACAATGATGGCTTTTTTTTTTTTGTTACATGCTACTCAATTGTGCTTAAGCTCTTGCCATTTTTTGGCGGAGTTGCTAATCGTTGCTCTGATTATGCAACTGTCTTCGTGCTGCATTGTGGATTTCATAATGTCCTATTAGAGCTCTGGTTAGCCAGCAGATCTATCTTGCCACCAGCTGTAGGGAAACACTTTCAGAAAAGTGCACTCCCAGTGGAAGTTATTCAGATTTTAATGAGCAGGATGTTTTATGATCTTTGCTAATAAAAATGAAACTGGAAGAGAGCACTCTCTTGCCAGAATGTGTTCTTTTCCATATTGCCAGAAATTGCAGGCTACGCATAAACTGTTGTAATTCCTGCATATTCTGTCAGGATATGAATATGTATTATTCAGTTAAGTGTTACAGTATGACCATATAAATAGTAATAATACTGTGTGCTGAGATGGGAAATCCCATCGTGTATAATAATATCACCAACAGAATAGAATACTAATGTGTCTTCTTAAATATTCAGTGAAAAGTAGTTAGTGACCTCCCTGTTCAGTAGCTCTCTTCAGGCAAAAGACCTAAACCATTTCAGATTCTCTACCTCTTCGCCCCAGCCCCTGAATTCCCGGAGGAACAGCATATATTAAAAGCTAATTGCCTACAGCTTGTGGGCTTACAAAATATCGCTTAAGTTTTTTTCTTCATAACAAAAGCTATTTGAAAGCATTCTTATAAATAGAAATAGCCTAAAAAGTTAATATTTCCTTTAAAATGTGTTCCTGAATTGACAATCTAAACCAAATGTTAATGTAAAATTTAGTCTGGCTGTTGAAAACTATATCTAGCTCATTAATTAAAAAATAACGTTTGAGATAGAAATAGATTTCCTTTCTGCCTTGCCTTTCCCAGCCCTGAGGAAAACATATTTAAAACAATTCTGATGTATGTGCTAGGGTCGTACTCCCAGATTCTTTCTGAACAGAGTTTGATTGATCTTGCTGTTGGAGCTGAGCCATAAGTCTGTCTTGCTCCTTTGCCATACTGTCTCAGAAAACAGCAGACTGGGATATGGGACAATAAAGGTCTCTAATAGGCTCTGCAGTTAGCCTAGTAAGATGCTTTGCTATCTTCTTAAATCTTTCTTTACTCTCATTATATAAAACATAGTATATTATCTATCCTGGAAAGAAGTTTGAGCCTGCGATTGGTATTTTTCAGTAATATCTATTTATCATTCTTATTTGGTTGAATGATGACCTGTTATTATCTGGAAGAGTTTTTACAATGTTTTGCCTGTGCCAAGATTTTAATCCTAAAATACCTTACAGCATCTTGTACATTATATGTTTAGGTTAAGACAGTTATCTGGTTTAGTTCCTTACGTTGTTGTTTAGTAGGTACCATGTGTTATCTAGTATGTAAGAAAGCGTTTGACACAATGGATGTAGAATGGGTACAATTGTGGTGAAGCTATTCAAACCAAGTCAAATTATGATGGTGACCACAATCTGTCAATAGTGGAGGAACAAGAGCAACAGTATTTGCAGGTAATGAGGTATATATGATGAACGCTTTGAGTGTTTTATATCCATAAGTACTCTAGTGTTAGCCTAATGCTTCTTTCTTCCTTTTTTTCCCCTCCATCTGTTAGCTCAACAGTGATAAAGAGAACCAAATTAAATCTAAAAACTAACATTTGGCCATAATTCATTGATCAGTATCTATAGTAGAACAATACACAAAGATTGGGTACTTAGCTGAAGGACTGGTCTGGTAACACACATGTTTGTTAACTGAATGTATTCGTTAGAGCTTGCTTTGGTTTGGATTAATTTTTCAATGTATCTTTTTCTTAGTGATAGACAAATTTTATTTGAATAATCTATATACTTTGTTGTGGTGCACTAATCTATATTGTGGTTTCTGGTCGATTGTGAAGGCTGAACCATTTTATGTTGTAGTATGACATAAAAGGAGCTGCATGCTGAGCTGCAGGACCTAAGGCCTTCATCCTGAGGACACCAAAGGTGTGGGTTAAAAGAGGTAGTAAAGAGATGTATTTCCTTATTGCTATGCCTGAACATGGGAGTGAGAGCTGAAGGAGTCTATTTAAAGAACCATCATGGTGTTAGGTTTTACCTCCAACAGTGGAGCTAACTTAAAGCTAGAATTTATTTCTCATTTTGCAGTACGTGTTCAGCTGCAGAAATCCCCGGTATTTAGGGTTGGGTTTTGGTTTTGGGGTGGTTGTTTTTGGGGTTGGTTTTTTTTTCAGATATATACTATGTTGTTTCAGGATTATATGGAAAGAAACTTGTATTCCCATCCACAATTTGCTTCCAAAAAACCAGACCTAAATATAACAGGTTGGAGAACGTAATGTTAGAATAAGTTGATGTGCACTGTCAAACATTTGTCAGAATCACATCTAACTTAACATGCTTCAGCACGGTGGCTCTGGGAAATTCATTTCTTTTAGATGATTTATTACATCTTTCAGTGTTGAATAAAACTTGTAATCAAAATTGGATGAGTAGTTTGCCCCACATTCATTTTTCCTAGGGACTCTTCTGACTTGGAAAGAGTGAGACAGAACTGTGGAGAGGGTGTTTTATTGTTTCAACTCTTGCTTTGATCCTGTGCAGATAAACACATTGCTTTGCGGGTGGAAGCATTATAGCCAGGAACTTGATTCTTTTGTTTAGAAATCTTCTCCAGGTCATGTAAAGATAATTCCAATTGATAATAAGTTGATCTGTGTTGTCTGTGCTTCTGAAATGGTACTGATAAAATCATTCCTTTCCAGGGAAAAAAAACAACTTCAGCTCTTTCACTCAAAATGTTCAGTCTGCGGGAATGTGTATGTCTGAAAACCACTCTCTTTTACTATTATGATCGTGTCCGAGTATAATTCTTAAGAATAAGGCGTTCAGATGGGTGAATGTAGACTTGAATCCTTTGATGGCAATCTCCATGTAAACCATCTGTTAACACTTGGGGAGAAAAAACGTGCAATATATTCCACAGTAGTCCATGGATTACATGGGAGTTAACGTGTGATGTATTTAATAGCATCGGTCAGGACTCATCTGTTTACATTATCGAACAACTGATGGTAGAGGCATATTCACCACTTGCTTTAAATTGGAACTGTGTCCCTAATGGAAGTCTTTCAACAAAGGGAGCTCCTGTTCACATGAGAACAGAGACATTGGAAGGGAGAAGAGGAAAGGAGTACTGGAGTTTTTCTTCACTGCATAAGGCTGAAGTTGAGAATAATGGAATGTCCCAGAAATAGAAGAGAGAAGACAGTGTTCTAGATGCAAAAGTCATGAAATGATGAAGGAACTGCTGATCATGGGCTTAGGATGGGAGGGAGGAACATGTCATGTAAAAGAAAAATCCAACTTATCATGCTGACTGGGCAAGAAGGAAGAAAATTGTCTGAACAAGAAATAGCCTAATTTATAGAAATAACAGCTAGATACCTCTCTGGAGAGGAAAAGAATATGAACAACACACATCTTGGAGGACGTCTGAAGACCCCATGCTCAAAAATTACTTGGGAAATTATGCATGTTTTACTTTGCCTAGAGTTCCCTTTTAGCTACAGCAATAAAACTGGGGAGCAATTTGTATGGAAAACTTCGGTTAGATTTTGTCTTATTTAACTTCTGACAGCTACCTCTGAATTAGTAGCAGTATTAAACAGTAGAGAAATAAGTATTTCTGGGATTAGGCATCATTTGATCAAACATAGACATCTAATTTAGGATAAGACCAGTTGCACCCTACAAGCATGTATTTTTCTCTGCTGGTTTTCAAGGGAGACAGTCTTTGAGTTCTGTGAGTCTACCTCCTTTTAGCAATTGTACGTCCCGGAAGAGTGAATTGTAAACCTAGAGTGAGGATGGATCAATATGGAGGGAGAGAGCACTGAGAAAGGTGGGGAGCTAGCTGTTGTCCTGGTGGCCTAAAGACCTCAGGGCTGCACAGGCTCATTTCCATCAAGGGACAACTGTAGATGTTTGTGCCCTGAAAATATATCAGAGAAGCCTGTCAAAGAGACTGTGGTTCAACTTAGCTGGGTCTAACCAAAGGAAATGTAGGACTAGATGCATTTCTGTTCTCAGGTTCACATTTAAAGGCTGCTTGTGTATGTGTGTGTGTGCGCGTGAGCGCATGTGTCTCTAGTAGAGGAGAAATCTGCCAGGCATATGACTGTTCAGAACAGGTTATTTTATATCCTTCTCTGAAGACCTAGTGCCTTCCACACCTGAATATTGGCTGTACCTAGGAGAAGTGGCAGAAATACCTCAAATCAAGGGTTTCTTCAGATCATTTTGTGGCTCCTCTCCAGTTCAATTACCTTGGCCCCTTCCTGCAGAAGTCAAGACCAAGGGACTGAGAACTGGTTGGTACTTGAGTCCTGCCTCAATATGGAGTCAGAAGAAAAGCACCTGTACGTGCACCTGGATGTGGGAGTTCATCAGTGCTTCACCCACCAGTGCCGACTCAGTCATAGCGACTTCAGTGGCTAACTAGGTGGGTCAGAAATGCCATAACAGACATGAAATGCTCTTATATGCTCATGAAATGCTCTCAGCGGCACAGAGTCTGGTTGGAGGCCTGTAACCAGCGGTG
>RSEF01000001.1:154970467-154980545 GCA_003993805.1 Himantopus leucocephalus | reverse complement strand
TTAAAAAAAAAAAAAAAAAAGGAAGGTCAATTCAGGGAACTGAAGGCCAGTCATCCTCACTTCAGGAAAATCAGGGAGCATGCCCTCTTGAACTACATTTCTGGGTACAAGAAGGAGAAGGTGACTGGGAACAGTGAACATGGGTTTACCAGGGACAGATCATGCCTAACAAATCTGATTGCCTTTTATAATGGACTTGTGGGTGAAGGAAGAGCAGTGGATGTCATTCAGCTCAATTTTAGCAAGGATTTCAGTATTGTCTCCCACAGTGCTCTTGTATCCAAGTTAAAATTAAATGATCTGAGTTAGCAGACAACTAGATAAGTAAAAAAAAAAAATGGTTGCACAACTGGGCTCAAAGGGTAACAGTCAATGGGTCATACTCTACCTGGAGATCAGTATCAACTGTAGTACCACAGGATTCTATCCTGGGACCTGTTTAACATCTTTATCAAGGTTCCGGGGCAGGTCACAAAGCTCACTCTTGCCATATTTGCAGGTGACATCAAACTGAGAAGAGCAGCTGATCTGTTCAAGGGAAGGTGCAATCCAAAGGGAGCTGGACAGGCTGGAAGAATGGGCCAACAGACATATAATGAAATTCAGCAAGGACAAATGCAAAGTCCCGCACCTGGAAAGGAAGAGCCCCTGAAAATTATGCAGGCTGGGGACTGGCTGGCTAAGGAGCAACTCTGTGGGAAAGGATTTAGGAATCTTGGTAGACAGCAAGCTGAACATGAGCCAACAGCATGCCCTGGCAGAAAAGAAAGCCAACATCATCCTGGGCTATATTAACAGGAGCACAGCCAGTAAATTGAGAAAAGTAATTGTCCTCCTTCCCTTGGCATTCTACATCTACAATATGATGTTCAGTTTGGGGTCCTCAAATACAAGAAAGACCATTACCTACTTAAGCAGGTTCAGCAGTGGGCCACCAAGATTGTCAGGGGGCTGAAGCACTTGACCCCTAAGAAGAGGCTGAGAGAACAGGGCTTGTTCAGCATGGAGAACAGACAGCTTCAGAGGGACCTAACAGGAGCCTATCAGGACCTATCAGTAAGTTATCAAGAAGACAGAGCCAGGCTCTTCTTAGCAGTGCATAGTGGGAGGATGAGACAATAAGTGTAAGTTGAAATAAGAGAGGTTCCAACTGGATATAAGCAAAACTTTTTCACAGTGAGCACTGACAAGCAGTGGAGCAAACTGCCCAGGCAGGTTGTTTCACGTCTGTCCTTGGAGGTTTTCAAGAACTGTGTGGAAAGCCCTGAGCAACACCATCTGCTCCAATAGCTGACCCTACTTTGAGCAAAAGGTTGGACTACACACCTCCTGATATCACTTCTAGCCTATATTATTCTATGGCTCTATAAAATTCAGGTTTCTAAATGTAATGCTCTCTTCTCAAGAGCTTTTCAGTTTTATTATTAGAATTCAGTCATTATAGACATGTTTTTTCTTACTGTATGTAAGTTGTTAAAATCCTAGCTTCGGCAGTTTTAAAATGTGAGGTGTGGTTTTAGCACAGAATATTATATTAAGTTAAATACTTAAATAGATTAACAGACATCTGTATGGTAATTAGTTATTAAAAGCATTTGCTGAAGATAGAAAGCCAAGTCAAAAAAGCCTTTCTTGAATCCCATGCTTATTTTCTCCCCCCTAAGATTCACTATGAAGAAACTACAGCCCAGATATTGGCACAGTATCCTATCCTCCCTTCAAACTTTTCTTTTTGGGTTAGAACTGACATAACAATTATCTGAGTTCTTCAAGAAGTAAGGAGTTGCCATCTGACACAAGGTATCCATGGATGTGCCACAAATATAATTAGCCTGACTCAGAGTTAAGGCCAGAGAATAATTAAGAAAACTGGACTTACATAAGTCCACAGGCCCTGATGGGATGCACCCACAAGTGCTGAGGGAGCTGGCTGTTGTCAGTGCAAGGCCACTCTTAGTAATCTTGGAACGATCATGGCAAATGAGGGAGTTGTGTGAGAACTGAAGGAAAGCAAATGTCACTCCTAACTTCAAGAAGGGCAAGAAGGAGGAACCAGGGATCTACAAGCTGGTCAGCCTCACCTTGATCCCTGGGAAGATGACAGAGCAGCTAATCCTGGAAACCATTTCCACACACGTGAAGTACAAGAAGGTGATTGGGAGTAGTCAGCATGGATTCACATGGGGGAGGTCATGTTTGGCCAACCTCATAAACTTCTATGATGAAATGACTGGCCTGGTTGATGAGAGGAAAGCAGTGCATACCGTCTACCTAGACTTCAGTAAAGCTTTTAACACTGTCTCCTGTAAGATTCTCATAGAGAAGTTGATGAAGAATGAGCTGGATGAGCAGACAGTGAGGTAGGTTGAAAACTGGTGGTCATCAGAGACATGAGATCTAGTTGGATGCCAGTAACTAGCAATACTGGGTCCAGTCCTGCTTTAGATTGTCATTAATGATCTGGATGATGAGGCAGACTGTACCATCAACAAATTTGCTGATGATACAAAACCAGCAGAGTGGCTGATACACCAGAGGATCATGTTGCTATCCAGAGAGACCTTGACAGGCTGGAGAAATGGGCCAACACAAAACTCATGAAGTTACAAGGGGGAGTGCAGAGTCCTGCATCTGGGGAGGAACAACCCCATACATCAATATATGCTGGCGGCAACCCAGCTGGAAAGCAGCTTTGCAGAAGAGGACCTGGGGATCCTGATGGACACCAAGTTGAGCATAAGCCACCAATGTGCCTTTGTTGCAAAGAAGGCAAATGGTATCCTGGGTTGCATCAGGAGGAATGTCGCCAGCAAGTCAAGGGAAGTGATCCTTCCCTTCTACTCAGCACTGGTGAGGCTACACCTGGAGTACTGTGTCCAGTTCTGGGCTCCCCAGTTCAAGAGAGACGTGGACATACTGGAGAGAGTCCAACAAAGAGCCACAAAGGTGATTAAGGGACTGGACCTTCAATCATACAAGGAAAGGCTGAGAGAGCTGGGACCATTTAGTCTAGAGAAGGTTGGGGGGGATCTTATCATATATAAATACCTGAAGGGAGGGTACAAAGAAGATGGAGCTCAGTGGTGCCCAGTGGCAGGACCAGAGGCAATGGGCACAAACTGAAACACATGAGGCTCCCTCTGAACATCAGGAAACACTTTTTCACTGTGAGGGTGACTGGGAACAGGTTACCCAGGGAGGCTATGGAGTGTCTAACCTCAGAGATATTAAAAGGCCATCTGGACATGGTCCTGGGCAACCGGCTCTAGGTGACTCTGCTTGAGCAGGGGGGATTGGACAAGATGACTTCCAGAGCTCCCTTCCAACCGCAATGGTTCTGTGGCACTCAAAGGAAAAAAAAAAAAAGAAACAAAACCATAAAAAGATTATACCTTTTTTGCTTTTGTTCTTCCTGTTTTTAAATTCTTCCTTTAAACAAGCTGGTAATAATTTTCATAGTGAGAATGTTAAAATGCTCCCAGAAAACAAGGAAAGCAAAACACAGCATCATGAAATAATACAAATCTCTTTCATTTTAAAAGAGCTTTGGAAAGTTATGAGTTGGATTCAACAATTTTAACATGATAAATTTGCTCATTTGAGATTATATGTATTTCAATACAGGTAAAAAATGAGAAAGCTAGTGAAATTTGAATATAACAGATTACTATAGCTTTGCAATTGAAAATACTGGCACTGGACTCAGACAGTATGTACACTTGCTTAAAACAAAGAATATAATACTGAGGATCTTGTAGAAAAACATATTGGTACAAATACCCAGGGCTGAAATGAGATTATTACACATATAAAACTGATTGTTATTCTGGATGCTAAAGCTGCACTAATCCCACCACAAAATCTGGGGACGTGTTAGAGTAAGACATTCATACCTTCTTAAATATATACAGGGAGAAGAGACCTTGCTCCCAAAAGCTTGTCTTACAGAGGTAAAGGAGAGAATGACAGGTTACTATCATTTCCCTGGGGTGACTGTCACCGGCCAATCCTCATACAAGGATTTCAGCAGAACCTGGAGGAACAAATTACGGTACTACAGAAACATCAGGTCCCTTCAAATACTAATAAGACTACCTCTACACAAAAGCTTTTTCAATGTTGGAAAAAAGATCTCTAGGGACAACAAAGATTAGTAGTACGCAGTCATGCACTCAAGAAAGGCCCTAAAAGTTAGACTGAAAGTTAACTTTATTTCAGTGGAAAACTGGAAGAAGGGAAGCATCAGCATCTTTCCAGAGTATGGAAGTGGTTTTGCGGAATCAGAAATCAGTACTAAACAAGCATTTGAATGACAAAAGAAACAGTAAATCATATAATCAGAACCACTGCTATTGCACTGGATACATATGGGAACTCAGAGGTAAACCTGTCACAACTTCTTCCCCCCGAGTATGAACACACTCAGTTTATGGACTTCAGTATCACCATTTGAATTCTACATCTTGGCCCCCTGTCTCTTACAAACAAGTGACATTGTCAGAACTATCTGACTGCTACTTAAAAGCTCCAGGATGCACTCAGCTCAGTGAAATTTACAGCCTGTATTAGAACAGAGTCCAGAAGCAGTGTCACAGATTTCTAATCAGCACATATTCTCCAGCAATGAGCATATTATGAAAATCTACTGCTAGATAAAGTCATTTCTAAAAATGGGCTGCCCAAGATAAAGGTGTAGATACTCCTACTGAGCTGAGTGAATGCATTTGAAAAGAGTCATTATTTCACTGGGATACGTTACTTGTATAGAACATTAGTTTTAAGTTTCAATTCAGTACATGTTTAAGCACAGGCCTAATTTTGGTTCAATGTGGCTGTTCCTCTTGAAGTCAGAGATTCACAGGAAATGGTTCTGGAAAGGACTGGATGTTTCACCATGCCGCCCTGAAGTACAAACACACACTGACACAGCTCTGAGTACCTTTGCACTGGCAGCTGTTCCACAGGAGTACCCTGAGCTTTCACACGGAAGGTCTAGTGTACACTAGGAAAAAACTGTCTGGGGTAAATAACCCTAACAAAGCATTCTTAGCAGTCCTAAAAGACATTTAAAAGACTGGTTGATCCACCTATCAGTAAGAAAAAAGTCGGCCCCAGCTCGCTACAAACTGTAATTTCAGCAATAGCTTGCTTTTCACAACATTACTGCATCTCTGGGGAGTTAGGCATCGCGTGTGAGTATCACCAAGAACAATATTGCCTAGGTTTTAATGCTTTCATTTTTCCTGTATAAACCTGGTCTGTCACATGTTCTAACAGTGTGCATCAGGAAAAATAACAAGCAAACAAAACCCAATCCCCCAAAAAACAACCTCTGCCAATAACCTCTGCTCTCTGCTCTGCTGCAGATCTTGACCTGTAGACCAACTCGACAAAAAAAAAGTTCTCTCTGCTTTGGACCATACTAATTTCTTGATTGTGAAAAAAAACAAGATACACATGCAATCAACTAATTGCACATCCTAGTACTAAGCAGTAAAAAAGCTACTTTACAAAAGATTACATATGAATATTTCTACTGGGAGTGAAATAAAACTGAGTTTTTCAAAGAACATTGGAGTTATATTTGGCATTTTTACGGTAAATTGCATCTAGTAATGATCCTTGAGGAGTAACTATGAATTCACTTTTACTTATCATCTGTGACAGCAGTGCTGCTCTTGTTGAGGAGCTGCCCCGGCAAGGGTGCCTCTGCTTCTCTTGACACTGGGAGGTAAATTGGAGAATCTTCTCTTGTTCTACCTAACAGCTACATTCTGAGTGACTAACCACTTAGAAATCTCTACGGGGACTAAAAGTGCCAGTAAAAGAAACAAACAAAATAAACTTGCATTTAAACCTGGGTTCAGATTAGGGGGAGACATGAAAAAAAATAATTAAATAAAGACAGTAATAACACAGAAAAATAAAACTTATTTCAGCAAGATAAAGTTCCCATTAGCAGCATTTAGGTAGAAACTACAAGAGAAGCAAATTCTGACAGTACGCTCTTCTCCCTTGCATACAAACAGCTAATGTTCCTATGGGAACCTGCAGTGGTTGGAACTGGGCATACCACAAGCAGAACTGTAAAACACTGGGGATGGACTTTGCCAAACACAGCAGTACAGGGCATGTGAAGACACTAGGTTTTGATTGTCTCCTGGATTCACTTTACAATAATCTTTTTCACCACTTCATAATTACAGTGTGGAAAGCCTCTTGTGTCTGCAAAAGTAGAAGTGTGCAAATGGAAAGAACTCTTGTTGGGGCAATGCCCAACTTAGAAACTGAGTTGCGAATTGTCTTCAGCACAGTGCCGAGTTACGTGGGTTTACTTGTACGTAGCACTCTGATAAGCAGCTCAGTCAAGACATGTTGTCTCATAACTTCTCTCTTCTTCTGTTCTTGGCACTGTGAATATTGTCCAAGCTACAACTAATATGGAAATTCAGAGTCTGGTGTTCATCTTCAGTGCCATTATCATATTTGTAGCTTTTTCTAAAGCCTTGAGATTTGCCATTACATAATGGCAGGATGATTTTGATACTGCACACACTGACTTCAGTGTAATCACAATAGTGGTCCTGATTTGATGTCTATCTATTGCTATTGCCTAGATCTGGAAAAAGGAATGCAAATTCCCACTAATATTTTCAGAATCTATGTTTTTCCTAGCTATCAATGAAACACTGGGAATTACAAATCTCCTGTCATTTTCATTCACTTTGGTGCTTCACTACTTTCTGAACTCATAGACCTTTAAAATTTGGCTCCAAATCACAGACTATTTACTGTGAAACATTGTCCATAAGACCTAAAACTATTTGCACTTCCCCACTGATTTACATTCACCGTCTGGAAGCACAGGCCATTGAATCCACAAGCCTAACTAAAACCTGTTACATCAATTCAGCTTTTAATTTGCAGTAGCTTTTATTTCCTTAGATATGGTAAACCACTGTTCATCTCCCGCCTGACCATTCAGTAACAAAATTTGTCAGCTTTGCACTCATGTCATTACTTCCAACTTATTTGACCAGTTAATTCTAATTGCTTCCCCAGTAGAAGCCATTTATAATCCACTCCTCTGAAAATTTCCATCCAAAACTAAAACAAAAACAGGCCATTTGAACTTCCTACTGAGCCCCAGAGTCTGGAACTGCTTCAGCTGCCATTTCAATGCTTCTAATCTCTTAAGTGTAATTGCTTTTATTATATCAGTATGGACCCAACTGGCTGCGGCTCTTTTTAACCTATTTCTTTCAACAATCACATTTAACCTCCATCAGTAAGCATGGATTATTAGTTGGAAGCAAGGGCAGAGGCAGCACATTGTGATGAGAATGGTAATGGGGAGGGCAAGAATAATCAGTTGCAGGGAGGGTTTTGAAAGTATTTTTCATCCTTTGCCTGGTAACGCAGCAGCCACTCACAGCCATACCCCATTTCCAACGGGAAGGATCACAGTGACTCCTGGATTTTAAGAAAGGAGCTTTTTGTTTCTGATCTGATTCTAAGTCAAGCTATTGGGAACTAATACATAGATCATCATCACCCTCATCAACTGTGTGAGGGGGACTTGTCCAAAGAGTGAGCACGCTTGCCTTACTGAGCAAGCAGAGAGGGAGATGACTGCTGTCACAGATAGCTTGTGGACTGTCTCCAGGCAAGAACGCAACAAGTGTGAACAAAGATCAACAAGAAACAGCAACCTGCTGTATGCACACTTCACTGGTTCAGACTCACTGCGGAGGCTTTATTTCATAAATGTAGTGCAAGTTATTCTCCTAGCCTCCCTCAGCTTTCCTGCAGATACAAAACCCTTAGCTATCTACAGATTCTGACCCCATTCACTAAACATGACTGGTTTTACAAATAGCAAACCTCCTCCAGGCAGAATTCCCTTGTTACTAAAGTGGCACGGGAACAGGCTGCCTTGTCTTATGTTGTCTTCTCACTGTCACTAAGATGTGGAAAAATCTCCAGCAAAGAAGTCTCCCCAGCACTGTAGAACATAGCAACCCCACAGGCAGTTCAAGTGAGCCATCTGGAAATGATGGATAAGTGATAAAAAAGAACAGACCTGCTTCAGTTTAAGAACCATTTACATTGATAAAATTAAGGAGCAGGTTTAAGCTGACTTTCACTCTCTCATATCAGTTTGTAACAGCCCTAAACCAAAATGAATTCATACAAGCAGTGATTCTGCTTTAACTAAAACAGTCAAATTTCAGTTATGTGGGGCAATAGTTTTATGCAAGTGTCCGTAATGTTCCATATACAGGCCAAGCCAGCAGAAGACTACTGTTGTCCTCTACAAATCCGATTACCCCAAACCAAAAGGAAAAATAGTAAAAATTCTCTCCACTATTGAGAAACAGTCTACAAGCTGAGAGTATGTTGAGAACTTTCTCCATGGCACAAGTGGTGCTGAAGGAGTTTGATAAACCACTCAATATTTCTTTCTAACAGATGTGATGCCAACAGAGATGCCATGATTATATCTCCATTTTTAAAGACAAAGTCAACGTTTGGTAGGGTGCTGGGTGCAGGAGGGTTGTGGAGTTTTTTAAAACCTCACTCTGTCCCATAAATCTGGATGTAACCAAAATCACAGTGCCCAGACAGCTTATACATGGGATGAAATCTCCTTTGATTGAAGCACTAAATGAGGATTTTAAAAAATTGATTACGGTAAGCTTGCAGTTCAGTCTGTTTCCTAGCAAACGGGGAGAGAGAAGAACAAGGCTTGGTAAAAACTGTCCACAGAAGCAATGGGGGAAAAGCATTTGTTACACCTGTGTTTGCCAGATTTAACTTAATTGATTTATCACAAGGTGTTATTAGAAGGCTGATCGGCCTTTGTAAACTGTTAATGGGGAGCAAATCTCATGCATTACTTCCCTCTATCAGTAGAGAACAGCTAGAATTGGAAACTTTGCATAAAAATAAGCAGTTAAACCAACTGAAGAAGCATGTTGACAGATCAACAAAACAGACTGTAAGGCTGCAGGAGACAGATGTATTACCAGTAAAAGAATTTGAGTGTTGGAAATGTCTAGGCGCTAGCTTGGAAACATGTATCCTTGCTGAAAATCTTCTACAAGACTGATTTTGGTTATTGGGCCTGAGAAGCACGTACAAAATTCAGATTAAGTAAAAAAGAAACTTATTTTATTAAATTCGAAGGTTCCATGTCCAATTGTCCAAAACAAACACTACACTTCTGATAAATGAAGGTTCAACACTGCCCTGACACCTTATACAGCTATATACCAAGTTGAGTAAGGCAGTAAATGCATTAGACTGCATTATGAGTCTTCATTGAGGACACAAAGTGCTTTTACTTAGGATACCATACATTTTTTTCCCTTAAAAAAATCTCACATGCAAGTTTCTGCTTGTGAAGAAAAAAAGAAAGCAAAAAAGGTGTCAGATGGTAGATCATGTTACTGTCACTTTCCTGGAAGCATCAGATTTTTTGGCAACAGGGACACTACAATGCTATGAATAGAACTTAACCATACACAGTCTAGAGAATTATGTAAGTGGCATGTTATGCATTTACCCATAGAGACAACTCTTACAGACATGTTTGTTAGCAACAGTTAATGGGTTGAGTAGGCGTTGAAATCTCTTTGCTGAAACTGTATTGACTTTTCCACTTAAGTGGAAGTGTTAGCCAAATGAAAATCCTTTCATATTGAAATGTTTTTGCTAAATAGCTTCCTTTCACTAAGTCTCAAAACAAATATACATTTATTTTTTCCAGTTCTGTAAGAAATGATATGAAAAAAATTCCCAGATAGATTTAGTATGTTGAAAAGAGAGAAAATGGCTTCCCTTAGTTTAGATTTCCAGTATTTTAAAAGATTGTACAAGTGTGCTTTTCTGTTAAGCATCCTCCGTTAGCTATAGGAGGCTGGAGAAAAGAGAGATACGGAGGTTTTAATTGAGAAGGAAATAGACTGTCTATCAGGGAACCTCATTTCCTCTTCCCTCAAACATACTTCCTCTGCTAAGGTGGACATTCCAAAGAGCCATGCTGCCATCCAGCGTGACCTGGACAGGCTGGTGA
>RSEF01000001.1:154952251-154970457 GCA_003993805.1 Himantopus leucocephalus | reverse complement strand
GGAAGGAAGGAAGGAAGGAAGGAAGGAAGGAAGGAAGGAAGAACAGACAGACAGACTGTTCTCTTGACTTCTTTGCACAGAACATATGAGTTTTCAGTGGTACAAAGGAAAAGGCCTGTGTTCATCTGGAAAAGATGGAGGGTGCAACTGTCTCTGTTGAGTGCTAATGACCAACTTGACTTGTGGCTCTTATCCTTCCCAAGTGTAGTATGCAACTGTTGCAGGTTATTAGAGATAACAGGGTGACAGGATAATGAATCCTACACTGGAACCAACTGCCATTTCAAGTTAGGTCACCATCTAATTATTACTGGAATGGAGATGTGATGCTGACAGGAAGAATTTCCTGCAGTACCACCTCATCACGCAGATTTCAGAGCCAGTGCAAAGAGCTGGTAACAGAGAAGCAATGTCAAGTTTCTCTCAACACTGTTTTATCCCCTCTGCAGATAGACTTGCCACTTACCAGACTGTTTTTTGCTGTTTTCTGCAAAAACCCTTCAGTAACACTGAAGAGGGATAACTTTGCAGTTACATTGGTCAAACATTGGACATGAATGGATTTGATCATCCACTACAACTCTTCCCCTTTCTTCTATAACTCTAAACGATTCTTCATCACCCACTTATATTCAAAGCCTTAGAAACTACTAGGAGTCACTGGGAGGGAGCCAGAGAGATGTCAAGGACACTGTGGGTAGAGTTTAGTATCACATGTCTATGGCAAGATGGATATAAAGGAAGCCATTGTATGCCTCTTAATGCACAGCACATATAATAGCACTTGCCAGTCTGATGTGGGGCAAAATTAATGCCAGAATTTGAGTTTGGTGTTTGGTCGATAGTGAGCACAGACCCATGTATGAACAGACATTTTTTGGAAAGGTTTATGATAGCAATGCAAGAAAAAGTCTCATTTCTGTGTAAATCTTAGATTGTATTGAAAATCCAAAAGTCCCAATTCCAAGTATTTCCAAGGTTTTGACAAGTTTGAGTTAAGGTATTTTAACATCTTCCAGTTCACCTCCCTTAACCTACACCCTCAGAGGTACCCATGACATGTGAAGGCAGACTAGCACCCAATAGAAACAGGGAGAAAAATGGAAAGGGAGGAGACTAGATTGGTCTTGTCTCTTTCATCTCCTCTTGCAGTGGCAGTGCAGTGGCAGCCAGGCTAGCCTAAAGATACAGGATCTTTCCTCTCCTAATCATCTTCAAATCTTCTGTCATTTGCTCTTCTGTTTGTTTTGATATAAACCTCTTTTCTGTTGTGTTTTATTATAGCTGTATGCTTTCATCAATTATATCAGGCATGGCGACAGAATAATATCTAAAGCTGGTGACAGGAGTTCCCCAGTCCGACTTATCTCCCTTATATATCTTCTAATGGGTTACTGACAACAGTGTTTTATCCCATTGAAGGAAGTGCTGCTGCTTTTCCTGTGTGATAGCCTGTGGCTTGATCCTTTGTTTGGAAGGCCATGTGTGCAGGAGGTACCACCTGTCAGCTCTCCTGTGATTTGCCACTCTAAAAATGCCATTTCTGGAAGTCCTGGCTGACAATTTGACAAGAATAGAAAGTTCTGGAAATAATTAGTCAGTGAGCTAAAGGGTGTAGCAATTATAATGAATAATAATATGTCGTGCCCTTCTTTAGAGATTGCACTCATCAAAGACTCTCCAATTAGTGAATATATCCTAATTATCTCATGCCCACTCACCTTCCTTCATGAGGAGACAATTATTGTCACATCACAGACAGGCGACCTGAGGTATTGAGAAGCGAAGGCTCATGTGTTCAGTGGAGGTGCCTAACAGACGGTGACAAGATTTTGCAAATGTTCTGAGTGCTCCTTTTCTTACGATCAGGCCAAGGGAACAGTTTTAGCAGGACAGTGTTTAGCTGTGAACATACCTGGGGCAGTGGTATCATTGGCAAGTGTCCTCCAACACATGAGGAACTAGCACACAAAGCTTCACCGACTCTTTCCAAGAAACCATCCTATTTTGTGGCTTAATTTTCATTTGCTTCAGCTCATGCTGAAGCCCAAGGTCTTCCTACTACATCAGGCAGTTGTGACAGTATATTTTAGGTCTACAGGAACACATAGAACACAGGGATAGAAATAAAGTGCTACTTAAAACAGAACAGTTGTTGGTCTGAGCCCTGGTTAGTCAATCTCAACACAGACCTGCATGCTTTGATGTCACCAGTGTCTTTATCTTGGGGTTTGGCATCCCTCTAACCTGAACCCTGTGGGGTGAAGTAAGGTGCATAAAGATGACAACATCTTCAAGAAAAGATTAAACCCACGTCACTCAGATCTCAGTCTCCTGGTGGGATGAGTCTCCCAAAAGGTGTTCAAATCTCTCACTTCACATGCAGCATAGAGGCTACCTTTTTTTGTTTGGACCTCTGGAGTCTGAATTAAACATCTATCCTTCCTATGCCCAAAGTTAGGTCAGATGAATGTCACCCATTTCTTCCATCTTCCCTAACCATCTGATCAGATAGGACACATTCTGCCATGATTCACTGTTTGTGGATACAGCAGCAAGCTGATATGCCCACCCATTCCCAAGCAAATCACTTGTTTCCACATATCTGCATACAAGTGTTTTCTGTCTACAGAAAATAACGCTCTTTAGTTTGTAATCTCTTCTTGTAGTCTTTTTTTTCTTCTGAATTGTTTTCATATTTGTGGGGGGAAAAGGGAAGAGAGAGAAAGAGACAACCTGAAATAAAAGAATGAGAACAAGAGAGCAATACTGCTACAAAACAAGGGAAAGCTAGTAATCTTATTCCAATGGGAAAAAGTTGATGTATGCAGCGCCAGCTAAGGCTTCTGTTTACAGGAAGCTCTCACAAGGATCTACAATTGCCTTTTTGTAAATAAGTGCTATTTCATTCTGTGGATGAGCTAAAGCAGGCTGCATTCAAAGACAGTGAAGGAAATTCCCAAATTACAACAACAGGGAAATAAATTTAAAGTAGCAGGAAACTAATTCTGCAAACTTAAAAGTCCTCAGCTGGTTTTAGCCACAGATATAATCACACAGACCAGCTGTACAAATTGTATAAGATGCCAGAAGTTAAAACACTTGCTGGAACTTTTCTATCCCACACTCCCACAATATGAGGATGAACACAAAAATCTTTTCCTTTAGGTATAAGGATAATCCTTTTGCAGTCTTCAAAATCAGTTGGCTTTTCCAACACAGCTAGAGATAGAATGAAAGTTCACTTCCGTCCTTTTTTCTCCCCTGAACTAATTCATTTAGGCTAAAAATGAAGGGGAGATGGTTTTTTTTAAGGTTGAAATGCAAAGATTCTCAGAATAAAAACAGATGTCAAAGAGCTAAAGACAAATAGACATGGAAATATGTCTACCAGGAACTTGACTGCTGTTTCCTCCAGGACACAGAGATCACAAAGAACAGGCAGGCTGTGAGCCATCTGAGAGTAATTATCAAAAGCATGTGAAATCGTAACAGAAAACAGTGTTCCCAATAGTCACTCCACAGTTCCTACACTTGATGAAAAGGTATCATAAACATGATAAATAATAATGCAGTGCATTACAGCACTGGTTTGAGAAACAGTAAGCCCTAAATGCCTCTATATATGTGAGTTCAAAACGTATCCCTACTGAAGACAGGGCTGCCACTGTCCTGAAGTACTGCATTTCTCCCTCTTTCAAAGGGTTAGCTGCCCTTTAAAGCACAAGAGAGGAAAGAATTAAGTTCATAAATGCTTAATAGTGCAGTGTATTAGCCTATCAATATCTGCCCTTAAATTAAATCCTGCCACCTCAATCCATCACAATTTTTAATAAAACATCTTGTCAGCTATGCAGTTACCTATATGCCCATCCTCCAACAGGAGAAGGGGAGCAGCAGTCTTTGGCCTTTCAAAACATTAGCAGCACTGGAGCCTAATTGATCACATGTGTGAGTATTCAATTGCTCTTATTTAACAGGGCCTGCAAGTGGATCTGATGATTTGATTTTACATAACTGCTGTGTTTTAATCACAGCTATAATGGGTGGAGGAAACCAACTTCATTCCCTATCCTGACCATCTCCTCCTTCAGCAATATTTGTGGTAGAAGGTCTTGTAGGAAGCAGTTTTGCATTGTGGTCATTTTCTCCTCAGTTATCCTGAAGGAACTACCCTGTTAAGAAAGGGAAAATCACAAATTTCAGGTCTTTGCTTTCTCCTAACTTGGTGGCCTAGTGAAGGGGCTGGTGGCATAGTACAGGTGGGAAGGAACTGAGCTAGGAAGTAGGACATCTGCAGTATGTTTCTATTTCTGTTGCCGAACAGTTTGGCTGGTCTGCTAAATCCATCTGTGCTCCTGTCCCACTCCTAAAATTAACATCTAGGTGTGTTGGGACAGAATGTCAAAATGTATAGCACCTAGCACAGTATGGCGCTTCTCAGCTTTGTAAACCAATGTAATAAAAATAAAAGGCCAGCCTTAGCTGTTCAGAAAATGGGATTTTGATCATGAAAACAAGGAAAAATCCTCTTTGTTCATGGAATTGCTAATGTTTTGGCTTATATGCACCTACAAAGCCATACAGAATTGGCCTCCTAAGTAGTGTATCTTCAGATATACTGCTTGGAAATGCTGCCAAGCTTTGTACAGATCGTAGCCTGAACTGAACTAATCCTACAGGCTCATTTTCCCCTATGAACTGGACTCCATGCAACCCAAAGGACTGTGTGTGCTCCTATGTCCCCAAAGAATGTTGCCAAACCAAGATATTTAAATTCTCAGTGTTTGGTGTTATGATCCCACAAATAAAAGAACAACAAAATTTTCCTTCAGAAAATCCTATTAGGGTATAATATCAAATAACTGAAAATGCATTTTTTGTCCTTCAAAAGAATTGTTTTAACAGAATACTTTTGACTAGTCCTACTAAGAACATTTATATTCCCAACATTTAGGATGGATGTTTTTAATAGCATCCCTTTATAATCTATTATTTCCCTTGCTCTAAATATGGTCTCTAGAATGAGAAATGATTGCAATTTATTGATATTGACAAGCACCCCAGTAACCCCAGAGATATGCATTTGCCTGTGAGGTAAGGCAAATAATCCCATAAATCCCTCAATTTTTCTTACACGCTTCCAAGGAATCACAAGTGCCAGAAAGAAAAATAAACCTCTCAGAAATTATGAAAAATGCTTTGGCTGTGTCCTTTTAGCCCAGGGTTTATGGAAAATTATAACTCAATATGTTGGGTTTTTCTAAGGGGGATGGAATTTTTAAAAATGTGAAGATTAAAAGTTCAAGTATTTACAAAAAGATTTAAACCAACATTCACAACCTTATTCCAAATGAAAGCCCTGGATACGTAAGGGGCCTTTTCTATAGGCCATCTGATACCTATGTATTACTGCTATACTTTTTGGCAGGGCTGTGATTTCTCACAGATGCAGTTGCTTTTACAGAACTGCAATCCCTAGAAGAATTATGTTAAACTAAAAAAGCTCTTGTTATTTCAGAAAAATGAGACTTGACCACCAGTTACTTTTACCTTCCTTATCTCTATTCTGCTGTTTCTGTCAATCCCTCTGTTAAGAAGCACCTGAAAACTCTTCAGTGATCACACACTGTTAACCACCATTCAAATTTACACAATGTCCATAAATTAACCCAGTATTATGAATAATCATTATAAACATTCATGATACCCACACAGAGTAACTGCAGTTTTTGAATAAAACAACCATGTTGTTCTCCAGTTTTGTTTCTCAATTATTTATACAAATATGACTTGACAAGGTAAATTCTTTAAGTCTTTCCTCTGATATTACCCACTCAACAAGTATTGCATGAATCTTACACATTCAGAAATAAGAAACCCAGTCTCCCATTTTTTTCCATTGAAGTAACTTAATGAATGACACAATTCAAATGAAGTCAGCAGCTCCCTTCCTTTTCTTATTCAGACCATTTAATTGCAATGATGTTATAAAGGAAGAAATCCCAAATATTGTTTTGTAGTTAAAAGTTATTTGCAATTACAATTCATTATCCATTTGGAAAAAATGATCAAACTTGTATTTCCTTTTGATATCATATAACTTACTAAAGCAAATTGTTTGCGTCAGGCTTTTTCAACAGAAAAGAATAGTCTAGTTCATAAAATTTAAAACTAGGTTCAGTTGCTTGATCTTTTTATGAACTGCAAGAAGCATTCATCATTCCAGTTTGTGCACATGCAACAATCAGAGGAAGTAAATATATAGGTCTTGAAAAGCCAGAGAAATTAATGCGTACTATTGCAAACGACCCAATAGACTTCTTAGGTTCTCATAAGTGTTAGCAGGCAAACTAGAATGGGAGCAACCTTAGGTTTGTGTTTGCTGAAAACAGAATTAGCAATAGTTCAATCCCGTTGCAAAATTAAGCATATACGTGCTACAAAAGGATGTATCTCTAGGATAAATTAGGTTCAGAAATTTCTTTCTCCTTGTCTGCTCCTGTATCTTTCCTTACTATTCTGGTGCAAATAGAGACCACACTGGACAGCTGTTTTGACCATCCTATGTTCAGCAGAGCAGAAACGAGAGCATTAAAGCAGACTGGGATATTCAGTTGATAGGATTGTTCTGACACTGCTCCTCATAAAACTGGTAAACCTCAACCTATTTTTCTCTAAAGAGAACAAAGCTTAAGCAGGGGATAAACTCGGGCTTTAGGCACTCAGAGACACTACTCACTCCTGCAAGTTGCAGGCTTGGTTTAAAAGTCTAGCAGGTTGGCTTTCCTGTGTAAGGCAGTGTAGATTTCACTCCAGGTTAGCTCATACTTAGGTCTGGCTCCAGGAAGTAGTAGCTGTGAGAGAAGAGAGCCCCCAAACTGCTCCACAGGCAGATGTCATAGGAAATGGGGATAACTAAGGATGTCATTTCTGTAATTGAAATGAGTAGCTCCAGATGAAAGGTATCTAACCCCCTGCTCAGGATCTGTAATGAAACAATAAGTCAGGAGACAACCTCAGGGGTGTCTCCTATTGTTTTGGAATAGTAAGAGAGAGCAGGAATCATTACAATGACAGCCCTTCCCGTTATTCAGTTGTGCCCACTTGATACAAGTCTGCCTAAAGCAATAAATACGTGTGCAATAGCTATGTGTGTCCCTTTTGGAGCTTATAAGCCCATCCTAGCACAGCCTGCAGGTTCAATACAAGGAACTTCCTGCAATTAGAATTTAATCACCTTGGAGAACAGCTGAGAATTTCAGTCATCTTTTTTCCCTCAGGCACATCAATTTTGTTTTTTGAAGTAAACTAATTTCCTCCTCTCTCTCAAAGAATACTAAATCTTCTCAGTGGCAAGAGGGAGCACGTGAAGAGGAAGAAACTAATTTTCAGTGGAAATTTAAATACAATGCTGATTGTCTGCTGGGAGCACTCCAGTGTACCTGCAGCTGAATATCTCAACCTGGGTTGAATATCTCAACTGTCCTTACTAGGAGGATGTTAGCAGCTGTGAAACAGTATCTTAAAATACTGCGATAATCCAGGCCAAACTTGCACTCTGATCCTGCTTCAGTATCTCAAAACTTGCATACTTTTGAGCAATATTATCTTTAGGGGTTTTTAAGACAGTGGGCCTTGGCAGACTGTCAAAAGTCAATTTTTCTGGATTTTTCACAGTTTTCAAGTTTATTCATTCAAATGAACTTCTAAAGAATGGGAAAAAGGCTGCCAATGGCTAGCACGAGAAATGGCTCAGGAAAGGATGTGTAGTACTGTCCTTTTTCTACAAATACCTGACTTTCTGAAGCAGTGCCAGCTATGATCACATTAATCCATTCAAAGCTGCAGGCACTGCGTGTCTCAGTCACTGAATCACTGCCTCTTTTCTGGATATTAATGGACAGAGCATGAAGGCTGACATTACACAAAATCCCAGAGAGTAAGGAACAAGATGTTAGCATTACCAAGTAACACCAAGTAACACAACCATAGGAAACATCCCAAATATACATTCATATGCAAAAATCCCTATTTCTACTCAGCCAATATGAAACACCATAGGTCACCAAGGTGGTTTCCTCACCACCACCCCAATGCAAACAGAAAAGGTTCTCCCACAGAAATGAACTGACAATTTGTCATAAGTTACCACCCTATATATGTAGGTGAGAACCTGGGCCTGTGTTACCAAAAGACACCCAAGTATTTCCTGGTAGCTATGTCTCAATACAGCAATTTCTAATAATTTTTTGTATCAATCTTATCTGTCATTGCATATAGGTCTGGCTGTTGTATGACAGCCTGACAGTGGAGGTAGCTTTGCCTGCACCTCTCTAGCCATTTTCGTACTGCATCATGCCTTTGACCTTGCTCAAAAGAGATGTTGTTACTACAAGTTTCAGAGTCTCAGGAAGTGGCCTCTCCTTCATACTACTGAAGAGCGCAAAGGGACCCTTTCTGACCCCAAATATAGTAATTGTTTTAAGTAAGTAGGACAGCAAACAAACAGCCACTGGACAGCCACCAGATAACTTGTGTTCCCTAAGAACACCATCTTACTCTGCTTTCTGTCATAGCCACAATCAGACTACAGGGCTCCAGATGGAGGTAAAAGAATAAATGAACTCAGAAGTTAAACTCCTGTTCAGAAGCAAAACATTCCTTCCTAGCTCCCATAGCTAATAAGTTTTGAAGACTGATATTAATACAATATCCAGACTCCACTCTCTATTCAGGCATTAGACATATATATTTTTTTGCCTTATTTCCTCTGACTCGCTTTTAGTGTCTTCACACTTCTAGAAGCTGTTGACCTGTTGTTCTAATTTAAGTGTTTGATAATAATCCAGATTGCAAATATGTGAGAAGAAGATGGTCTGGTCAAAAGTCGCTAAAATCTATAATCAATAATTATAGTAGCAATAAGTCTAGATCAAATAGCAATAAGAGTTAAAGGCATTTGGGAGGGGTTATTGAAAAATAAGAAATAATTTAGATGGTCATGGGAGTCAGAGCATGAAGAATCTGCCAAGTTATAGAAGAAGAGCTACAATGAGAAATTTGTAATGCTGGTGCAGGCTTTGCAGAAGCAGCAGTTGGGAATTCCTTTTATAAAATAATCTCAGAGGTCTAAGAATGTCCAGAGAATCTGAAGCAGCAGGATACAAGATAGAGACTGTAAAGGCATATGGCCACTCACACTGGCATTGATTGTGACTATAGAAATTAACTGTATATAGTAAGGAAAAAAGTCTCCTTGGACACCCAGATCAGCCTACTCCCATGAACGTTTCACTGTGAAGGTACTCTTGCCAACTCCCTAGCTGGGCCCGAACTCAGTTTTGTTCTTGTGACAGGGAGTGTTCTTGCCACTGTATTACTGACACATAACAAGGTGCATCTCCTTCAGCTTTACAGAACTTACTCTCTGAGGACAGAATTCTTTTTCTGAGAATTTCTAAGTAAACCTGCAAATTAGACTCCAAGCTAAAATATATGAAATATCTCTTAAGGTATTGTCCTGGTTTGAGCAACACAGGACTAATTTATCTTCTAATGCTTGGGAAAACTGCACTTTCAGAAGACTCTATTGTCTGAATTTGAGAAAATATTTACTTTATAGCCAGCTATGGTATGTAGGTTTCAAGGTCTCAGTGTTTTTGAGCTAGCCAGATGCAGGGAGGAGGAGGAGTGAGACCTGAGCACTTGACCAAAGCTGGCCAACAGGATTATTTCAGACCATAAATATCACATTCAATATAAATTAGAAACTTTGCTGAGAAGCTCTATCTCTTCCTTGACGGCTGCAATCCTGAGATCTTGCCCCGTTGCCAGACTACTGAGGCCTTCCCTTCCTCCCAAAGCCATAGTGCTCACAGTGTCCGACATTTGCTGTCCACTGCTGGGAGTGCACAGCTTCCTACTGGCTCAGTATAATCTTTGTATATTTTATATTGGTATCAGGATCAATACTGGTTCTTTAGTACTATTAATGTTAATTATTTAGTCTTATTTATTAAATCTGTTTGTATTTCCACCCTTGGATTTCCTTGTTTTTTCCTCGATTCTCATTCCTGAGTGGGGAGGGGTCTTTGGGAATAATTGTCTAAACGACAATAAATTTTTATGGGTTCCTCAAACCATAACAGGTATTCTTTGCTTTTCCTTTGATTCAAATTACCTTAACAGTATAAAACACTACAATCTTCTCACACTTAAAAAACTCAATGAAACATAATACATAGGCTACACTTGGGAGAAAAATAGGTTGTAATGAAATGAAAAGAACAATTTTGATGCAGTGAGGAGAGGAATTATCTCAGGCCATTCTTAGATTGCCTCACTTTGGTATCAAAGTTTATCCAACTAATTACCATCCTTGCTGTGTAGCACTTTTATATGCATTCCATTTAATTATCAACATTTGTAAATATCTTCTATTAGGTTGAGTAAAATATGAGTGTGTGTATGATACATCTGCATGTGTGAACATGTACATCAGCATTCAAATAACCGTATATCTCAGATAATTAAGGTGATATGATGAGTGCAGCTATTTTAGGCTTTATACAAATCAGCTCACAGCCCTAGTGTACCTGCCTGGGATGCTTTCAGAGTTTTTTACTGCTGCAGAATGACTTTACACATCCAAAGCACTTTAGCCCCAGAACTGAAATACTTAGAAGATTCTGCACTGACAGGCCATATTCCAAATTACATATTCTATTAGCCCATCCCCCAATAAATAATTTCATTTTATGTTGTTGCTGGAATTACAGGTTCAATTACTTAAGCTTCTTGGTATTGGAGATTTTAAGCAAAAAATATTGAAATGCTGATTTTCTTTTGAAATATCAAGGCCAAAAACTGCCAAGCAGCTTTCTTAAAAAGAAGAAAAAAAAACCCCAAAACCTAAACACAACCCCCCCATAACCCCAAACTCATAAAGAAAATCACCCCTACTTGATAATAAAGCTTTGACAGTGAGAGCTTACTGCTGCAGGTCTTATTGGAAGAAGAAGTGAAGTATCGACCAAGAGGTTTACAAGGGAGAACTGCACCAGAGTCAAGGCTTCCTTTCATTTCACATTGTGGAATGTTACTGATTGTCTTGTGTTTGTAAAAGGGATATTATGTAAACCAGAATTAGCACTAAAGAGAGATTGATTAAACATGAGTCTGTAAAATGAAATCCTAAGCTGGAGGCTACATGGGTGGAAAGATCCAAAATGAAACTCACATTCTGTTAAGAAACTTCAATTTTATGACTAGTTATGAATGAAAATCTTGGTCATTTGATTACGAGTTTAGACATATGTCCCAATCCGATATCAGGGAGGTTCTGTTACGATCACAAGAGATGAGATTAAGACACTAAAATCTGTCAAATGCCGTACAACCTTCAACTTTATTTTTCAATCAACAGAGGTAGGAGCGAGAGAAGGGGAAAAGTAAGAGTGGTGGGGGAAAAGGAAAGAGAAAGAGAGAGAGAGAGGGAGACTGAGTTGGGGGAGGAGATCTGGCTACCAACAATCCAAGTTCAGCGATGTACCGTTGGCTCCGCCCAAGCGCCGCAGGCTTTGTTGAGGCAGGTTTCAGAATGGGTCTGCGAGGAGGTTAGGAAGCGAGACAAAGAGCCAAAGAGCCAAAGAGGCAAAGAGACCCCCCACAGCGTGTGGGCTTCTTTTTATATGGTTCCATGCTCATGCGCAGACGTGCAGTTCGTGTTTCGCGCCCTGGCCCCTGCACAGGCGCACTGTGATGTTTTTCTTCAAATTGTGAAGGCGGTACTGGTGCTGGGACATGGTGGTACAACGGCAATGTCGTGACAAAGCACATTTAATGTCTGTTCTCTACGACATATTTAGTCGTTTAGACCCAAAGGCACCCAAGAAGACAAGAAAGGTGCTTCTTCAAAGAAGGAAAATAGTCATAGGAGGAGAGCTAATACAGACATAATTTAGTATGATCCAGATAACTGAAAACACATGAATGGCAAGCCAGTGACTATTTGTTTTCCTCATAGTAACTGAGAAAAGTTATTTGTTAAAGGATGCCATGGAAAGGACGAATACTGCAGCAATGTGTACAGAAGCAGAATTAAATAACCCAGTGATCTCAGCAGGAGGAACTCAAGGTTTGGAGCCCACACTTTCTCCCAGTGTGGATTCAAGCTGGACACTTTGTCAGGACTTTGTGTTCTGTCAGGACTTTGCATTCAAGTCAGGGCTTTGCGTTCTGAAAAACATTTGGAAATGGGTGAATGGCAGCCAGTTGTCACAGAGTTGCTGACAAGCAGCAACAGGCATTAATTCACATTCACATCTGACTTAATCAGTGTTTTCTATTCAAAACTGAGTCCTGCCCTCCCTCAAAAATATGTGTCCTTTACTGAGCATTATTTTATGCTTTCAGAAATTTGCTATTCAGTCAACAAGTGCTATCTTCAGAATCAAATAAATCTTTTTAAAAGTCATTATAGACTCCATTTGTAAAGTGGATGGGGGTATAATTACTGCTACATTGTGATTCAATAGCAAAAATCCTGATTTGCCTTGTGACATAGATCAGTGAAAGGTGAGCTGTAAAAGAAATTGCAAGGATCTTCTAAATCCAATCCTCTTTTGAGGCAAGATGAAGGATTCTCAGTCCATCCCTGATGAGCAAAAACCAGTTTTTGAAAACTTTAGAAGTTTTCCTGTCCCATGTCTGAGCTTGCTTTTCTGTCATTCCCAGTATATCTGTATAACCTTTAGTGTCCCTTGCTAATAGAAACTCCATTCTGTGCAACAGTTTTCTGCTGTGATCCCTTTATAATGTGACGGATGCACTTGACCCCTTAACCAAACCAAAGAGTAGTTTGGTATAGGCTCCAAAGGCCAGGCCAAGAACTCCTCTAGTTTCAATCTGTTCTCTGAAAACCCACAAAGGAGCAGAATGACAGTGAGCATGGATGCATATGAGCTTGGAACACTGATCATGCGATTAACACATAATAGCAGGTAGCTTTTCCAAGACTTATTTATCATGAAACAAAGCAAGTTGTGGGTACAGGGACTCTCATGCATACCTTTCCCATTGCGTGTAATTTGATTACAAGCCAACCACTTTATTCCATAGATATGACAGCCTAAGTGAGCCTGCTTTGACCTCTCCGTGCTAGGCATTGTGGCTGCATAGGGGTGATCTCTCCTTGAGCAGACTTTCAAGGTTGCTGCTTGAGGCAGAGAGACCCTTCAACAACAACAGGTCTTTGGTAAGTGATTGATATTGTGTGTAACCTTGTAGTATGGTAACGTTGACTTGTGAGTTGGTAACTTTGATTTTGTCTTGGTAACTTTAATTTGCCTTGGTAACTTTAATTTGCCTTGGTATCTTTGATTTTTGTCTTCATAACTTTAGTTTGTGACTTGGTAACTTTGATTTGTGTCTTGGTTATTTTGATTTGTGTCTTGGTAGTTCTGAGTCATTGTTAAAATGATTGTGCCTTGCAGTAATAGAGTGAACCTTGCCATCAAACTTTGTTAAGTCGCACTTTTACAACTTCATATTAAAACTACTTTTGCTAATACCTTTGACAGTGGTTCTTTAAGCGATCTAAAGCACCCATTTGTGACACATACTTCCATTCTTCTTATAGTCATCTATTGTGCATCATTATTTTTACACTCTGTCCAAGTCCTTGCTCATTTTTAGGTCACAGAAGACCTCTTGTTGTAGTCACAATCATCTCTAAACATACTTCTCCATTCTGAATGGTTTGCCATTGACTTCTTCAGAATGAATGGCTTTTCTTAAGTCCTTACCAATTCCTAAAGCTTAACTTTAATTATTTTGCAATTTCTTCTCTTTAAAGCAATTGTTATGGTTTAGGCTGGGCTAGCCACTAAATGAATAACAGATGCTCTCTTTTAACCTTTCTCCCTTCCCAAGAGAGGGGGGAGAGAATAAGGGAGAGAGACTTATGGGTTGAAAAGAAAACTAAAGCTACTGTAATGAAATATTAATAATAGAAAGAAAAGATAATAACACAAATAAGAAAATAATGAAATATATACAATATATACAAAACCAATATTGAGTTTCCAGGGTGACGAACACATCACCAGCAAGCACTGGGAAAGTCCCAGACTGAACTCAACAATGGACAGGAACTGGATTCAGGAACACACAGATTGGGATCAAAGGCAGATGAACAGACAGAGTCGTCCTTGGATGCTGATGACTGAAGAAAAGAGGCTGACATCTTTGATCCCTCGGCTTTTATACTGAGCATGATGCACATGGGATGGAATACCCCATTGGTCAGTTTTGGGTCACCTGTCCTGTCCGCTTCTCCCCACAGATGCGAGACCCCTTTACACTCTTCCTCTTCTGGCCCTCCAACTTGGTACATAACAAAGTTAGCTGACCTTGCTTGTTATGAGAATAAGTACAAGCAAAAGCATCTCTGCATACCATTCCTTGGTATTAACTATAAACATCAGACTTTTATCACTGCCACAAGCAGATACTGTCTGAAAAATATGCTGTTAATTCCAGAGAATGCCCTTAGTTAGAAAATACTTAACTGAAAAGTAGAATTACTGAAAAGAAAATTGGTTCTGTTCTACCTCAAACAACGAGAGCAATGAAGTAAATCCCCATGATTGCTTTTGTTCTACTTACCTGTCCTTTTTGGATTCACAGTAAATTCCTCCCTCTTAATTAGTATCAAGTCTAAAGCATCCATTGAATTTGGGAATTTCTGCCTTCCAAAACCAAAAGTTCCCTCCAACATGCTCCAAGGACTCACAACTGTCTGTCATGGCACAATTTCCCCAGAAAGACTATAAATCCCCAGCAAGTCTTCAGTTTAAAATACCCAGACCTAATTTTCCTCCCAAGCACAGAAGAGCCTACCTTGTCTTCATGCTGTTTCTTAGCATTTTCATCTCCACAAAAGCCCCCCATTAATTTGTGTATGAATGTCTCTGATTTCCTGCAGTTGCCCCTCTGTCTTCCCTGCTCTCTTTTTCTTGGTCTCAAGCTATTTTTGGTGACTGCCACTTTCATTTGTGGTTTGTTCTGCTTCCCTGAAACCAAGCAAGTACCCCATAATCTAGACCCACATACTCAGATGAACTCGTCACATCCCATTGATTCATAATTGGAGTTGGGTTCTAAAAAACCTCCAGCAATCTGGAAACACAAGGCGAGGCTCAATAGCATTTGCTCTGAACAAAAGAGCAGGTCAGATAGGATGGTCATAGACCTCACTGCTTTCTACACCAACACCGCTCCTTATACTGACCACTTATTCCATTGAGCATCTTGTTCTTGGTTGACCCAGACCACTGACGTCACCACAAATAAACATTTTGTATGTATTTTCTGCCTTCAGACCAAAACCCAACATATTTTGATGTCCTGATCACTTCCCAGAGAGCTGAAATTCCTTGAAAAGTCTGGGGCTGTCTGCATAAAGCTTTGATGAACCTTCACATCATAGCACAACACATGAAATCCTCCATGATTTTACATGTGGGAAACCTGAAGCGTGAAAGCAGCAAGTGAATTTGCCCAAGATAAGAGGATTTTGTGGGACAGCATGGGAGTGCCTGTACAGATGTAGTCCTCCTCAGATAACCCTTCACAACCATGGAAGCCTGAAAACCACTTCATTTGCACAGCTTATCTTTGCAGTATGGTTCCTATGGTGTATGTTTAAAGCAGTGAAGCTTTACTGGAGATTCACACGGGGCTTTTGCTTCAGCCTTTTCTCTTCTGCCTCCTCTTGCATGAGGTTTCTTATCTTCTGGACACAACTATGGCATTCATTAGCAAAGTGACCATTAGCCTTGTTACCATTTCTAGTCATGTGGTGTATTACCTCACCTACCCAGTTAACCCCAAGTTGCGGCATTAGTGGGGATAAACCATCTAATTATCACAACTTTATTTGAATTTATTCATTTATTTGACTATAGAAAGCTAATAGTGGCAACTGGCCAAAACTGAAGTGGAACTTATGATCATTCCCACATACACTTGCCAAAGCAGGGGCTTTATATTATGTCAAGGGCTTTAATCTAGACAAAAGGTCCAATTATTTTGCTGTTGTGATTTCAGGTTGATCAAAATTGGTCATCAAAAGTGTGAATTGTAAGACAATTACATGTATCCCTGCAGTATCCTTCAAGCCCTAAAATGGTAGTCAGAGCTCTCTTAAGCTCCTGAAAACACTGCAGGGAAAAGAAAGTTGCATTACCTGTGCATTTTTGTCAGAGCTTCAAGGTGCACACAAGCAACTAACATTGCTGAATTACTTGATTTCTCCTTAATTACATCCTCTATTAAACACTACATTGCCCTCTCTAAATGTTGTGTGCTATATCTAGTGTAAAAGAAGATACATTCATTACTACATGCAGACTCAGCAAGAAGAACATCCTCACAATTTTCTGGTCTTTTAGTGCTGTGGCAGAATTACATGAATATTTTCTGGGTGCCGTTTAACACCTTCTATAGTTTATGTCATTATTTCCTCTGTACATATTTACAAAGTAATCTGAGATACATAGCTCCTGAAATATTGACCAGGATATCTTGATTTATTATAGCAAAATAATGATGAGATTCAGTTGGTTTTGAATTAATACCACTCTGTCGTGGTTTAACCCCAGTTAGCAACTAAGCACCACACAGCCACTCATTTCCCTCCTGGTGGGATGGGGGAGAGAATCAGAAGAGTAAAAGTGAGAAAACTCATGAGTTGAGATAAAGACAGTTTAATAAGTAAAGTAAAAGTTGTGCATGCAAGCAAAGCAAAAGAAGGAATTCATTCACTAGTTCCCAATGGTAGGCAGGTGTTCAGCCATCTCCAGGAAAGCAGGGCTCCATCATGAGTAACACTTACTTAGGAAGAAAAATGCCGTAACTCTGAATGTCCCCTGCTTCCTTCTCCAGCTTTATATGCTGAGCATGACATCATATGGTACGGAATATCCCTTTGCTCAGGTGTCCAAGCTGTGTCCCGTTCCAGCTTCTTGTGCACCCCCAGCCTACTAGCAGGTGGGGTGGGGTGAGAGGCAGAGAAGGCTTTGACCTTGTGTAAACACTGCTCAGCATCAACTAAAATATCCCTGTTATCAACACTGTTTTCAGCACAAATCCAAAACATAGCAACATACTAGCTACTACGAAGAAAATTATCTCAGCAAAAACCAGCACACAGACATTGTCTTATCAAAATCAATTATGGAAGCACAAACAAGCTCTAGATTTTCAAAGATGGAGACTGCTGACAATTAGAGTCATAGAATCATAGAAACATTTATCTTGGAAAAGACCTTTAAGATCATCGATTACAACCACTAACCTAGCACCACCAAGTCTACCACTAAACCACGTCCATAAGTGCCACACCTACATGTCTTTTAAACATCTGCAAGGATAGTGACTCAAGCACTTCCCTGGGAAGTCTGTTCCAATGCTTGATAACCCTTTCAGTGAAGAAATTTTTCTTAATATCCAATCTAAACCTGCCCTGATGCAACTTAAAGGCCATTTCCTCTTGTCTGATCACTTGTCACTTATGAAAAAGACTGACACCCACCTCGTTACCACCTCCTTACAGGTAGTTGTAGAGAGAATCACACAATCATAGAATCGTAGTTGGTTAAAGTTGGAAGGGACGTTAAAGATCATCTAGTTCTAACCCCCCTGTCATGGGCAGGGACACCTTCCACTAGACTAGGTTGCCCAAAGCCCCATTCAAGATGCCCTTGAACAATTCCACAGATGGGGCATTCACAACTTCTCTAGGCAACCTGTTCCAGTGTCTCACCACCCTCACAGTAAAGAATGTCTTCCTAATATGTTGTCGTGGTTTGGCCGCTCACCAACCAGACCAGGGAAGCCCCAGCCCGCTCCCAAGCAGTGACTTCCTGCCCTCTCCCCCAGCCAGCTCCCACCTATAGACTGGGCATGGCATCACATGGTATGGAATACCTGTGCCCTGTGCCAGATCCTTGCAAAAATTAACCCTTTCCCTGCTGGAACCAGGACATATGTAATCTGAATCTATGATCTTTCAGTTTAAAACCATTGCACCTTGTCCTATCACTAAACTCCCTGATTAAGAGTTCCTCTCTGTCTTTCCTGTAGGTCCCTTTTAAGTACTGTAAGGCTGCTATAAGGTCTCCCCAGAGTCTTCTCTTCTC
>RSEF01000001.1:154929946-154943415 GCA_003993805.1 Himantopus leucocephalus | reverse complement strand
CTGCAAAGTAAAATTACTGAACAGAAAATTGGTTCTGTTTTACGTCAAACCAGGACACTCTTATGGAAAGCTTTTGTTTCCACAAACAGCATTACTCTTCTGCAAAATAGGCGTATTGGTGTTTCATTTTAATATAGCAGTACTTCCTGGCCAAGATTCTGTGACTATTTTTGGAAGGGAGAATCAATGGAGTACTCCAGATGATAATTAAGCAGTGAAAATTGAACTATTTTGCTCTGACTCCTTCGACTTTAGTTTAGTTGCCTTCCATTTCTAGTGTGAAGGAGACAAAAGCTGAAGGGAGCTAGTGCTATTGCATCAGACATCTGTTTCTTCCCTTCCTTTCAGAAGGGAACTCCACAGCTGATGCTGTGCAGTCTGGTCTCTGCAGTGCGTCTCGGAACCTGGTAGGAGAGGTAGGGGAGAGTAGGTACTGATATTGTTCAGTACAAACATGTAAGTGACATGTGCACCTTGTGGTTATCCTTTTGTCAGAGCCCAGAAGGTTGATTCATGGATGTTTCAAGTGCTGTCACAGTTGTTGGCTTGAATGAAGCAGTCCTAGAGTGGGGAGGTCATGTTAATTGAAAAAATAATCCTGCAGTATGTCAGGATTAGTATGTACCTGTGCTGCTAACATATATAGCAATGAGTTAAAAAACTTAAGTTTGTGAAATGACATCACAAAATACATCTGGAAATTTAGTTTTCTTAAAACTTTGATGCACTGGAAGATTGTACCGTACTACAGTTACAGCAATACTAACCTCCCTTGTTTTGTCCTCTCCAACCAACCAGATGTATTTGTGCATGCGTGCTCATCTGTGCTGCAGGTTAGTGTGGTTATCATAAATGTGTTCTATAGCAGTCAGACTTTCTCTGGCTGGGGAAAGAAATGTATGTTATAAAGCGTGTTTTATACCAGCATAATTGTGGCCATTTTTGGATTTTGGAGTAGCATATCAGTGAAACATCAGTTTTGCGAGTGGAGAAGTCATACCAGTCCCAATTTGTACCTGTAGACTGATGTGTTTACAAAAGAGGTGCCCCTAAGCACTTCTGTTGCAATTTTCATTTAATGTTTCTCATATAGAAAGTGCTTAATACGAGAATCTCAATTATGTTGTCCCTGGTGCATGTCTTATTTATATGTTGAAAATACGAGATTAGAGTTTGTCTTCTGAGAATTACAGATCATTCCTTTAGCTGAGGAAATGAGTTATAGTGCTCCACTCCCTTGCATTATGTATTTATTTATTGCTTCAGGTAGGTAAGGCTGTGTCACTGTTATAACAAAAGCTATAATAAAGTTATAATAAAAGCTGTTATAACAGCTTTTAACACTTTCTAAAAATCTTTATCTTCAATATTTCAAAAGTTTGAAATATCTTCCTTTTTAGAGGAAAGCCTAGGTGGGTATAAAGCATGACACATGCGTTTTGTAGTGTTGTGGTATTAATGCTCTGAATGCCTCAATGTGTATATTATTGATAGGGTGCTAGCTTTACTTCTGTCATCCATTGCCTTAAAATTGAGAATCATTGTTTTATTTTTATGGCAAACCTATTATAAGCTTATATAATATTACTTTTTTAATCAGCAGTGCTTCAGATGATACTCCAGTTTAGTGATAAGAGCTTGCTTTGGCTTTATTTTCCCAGAGCATATATTAATGCATCTACTTATTCAAAGTTGCTGTCATACTAAGAAGCATAATTACAGACTGCATGGAGACTCTTGATAAGAAAATGGGAAAAAAAATATATCAGCAAGATCAAAGAAGCACCTGAAGTTAATTATAAATTAGCACTGAAGTGTAGCCATCGAAGTGCTTTAATTATTATTGGAGGTTAAAAAAACCCAGTATGATCTTGCACATTGGTTAACTTTAGACCAGAGTCCTTTCATTGTTTTCATTTACACCTAAGATAACTGGAAGGTGAATGACTTCTAGCCTAAAAGAAAGACTCTAGAGATGTCGTTTGTCAAAGGTTTCTACTGCATAGGAAGGTTATACATTTTCAGATATTCTTCACATCATTGGTGCTTCCTACAATGAGGGTGATTAGAGAAACCCCATTAAAATAGGATGTGTGATTGACGAGTAAAACTGAATTACACTGTTAAACTATTTTTTTCCATGCTGAGACCAGGAAGGTACCTAAAACCTTATCATCAAGTTTGTTTCAAAGCTGAAGCCTATCAGAGAACAAGTGTCTCTGCTAGTAATTGTTTACTGTCTCTCGTTACTCACAACCAAAGGTACATAGCGTTGCCAGACTCCTGTGAAGTCTGTGAAGTCTCCTGACCTCTGTGAAGGTCAGAGACCTAGATCATGAGACAGGCCTTAGGTCAAGGGTTCATAGAATCATAGAATACCAGGTTGGAAGGGACCTCAAGGATCATCTGATCCAACCTTTCATGGCAAAAGCACAGTCTAGACAAGATGGCCCGGCACCCTGTCCAGCCGAGTCTTAAAAGTGTCCAATGTTGGGGAATCCACCACTTCCTTGGGGAGATTATTCCAATGGCTGATTGTTCTCATTGTGAAATTTTTTTCTCTTGTGTCCAGTTGTAACCTCCCCAGGAGTAACTTGCACCCACGTTAGCATTTGCTGTCTGATGCCACATAACCTTCTCTAATGTAATTTGGACAGCTCATAGATTAATAAGGATTGATGGTAACTGGGGAGAAAGCTATTATTTACAGTTGTTGGGGTTTTTTTTAGAGATTAATTCTTTGTCCTTAAATGATACTGTTATCTACAAAGGCCCAGTAGAAACTTGAATAAGTCCAAGCGTTCTGCTTTAGAATTTATCTTGTCAAGAAATATATGTATTTATTTGATAACTTTTCATCATCTACATATTCTACAACATGTTTTCTTTCAATTTAAGAAGTATGATTTTATGCTTGTGCTAAATGAATTATTCACAGGGAATAATTTAGCTGATGAATATGGGATTTTCTTCCTTATGAATTTGCAAACAGGTTATAATTAGAGCCAGTTGAAAAATTTTGATGAAATCAAAAGGTCATTTACTTTGTTTTCTACCACTGGTTGTCCATAAGATTTAAGTATAACTATTCAATTTTTTTAAGTACAATCTTACACATTCATTACACATAAAAAGTGAATAGGGAAGCAAGGATGAGTAACAAATGAATGTGTAACAAACATCTGGAATCTGAACTTCATTTTGATGAAAGATATTGTGTTTATTTTGTCAAAAATAGTTTGTGAATTACCTTACAGACACATTGATTTAGAAAAGCTCAAAAACATTGACTTAATCCAACTGGATCGGGGTCATTCCATACAGAAGTTTATCATCTTTTCTAAGAGAAACTAGACACCCCAGAGTTTTTGCAGGAAATAGAGAGCAGTGCTTCTTTAGTCTTACCATTAGAAATTTTTTCTCAGTGTCCAAGACCAGTCTTTCATGTAGAAATGTTAGGTCATTGGTTTCTGTCATATCCACTGTATAGCTGGAAAACAATTTATTTTTGCAGCAGTTTTTTTATATACATGAAGATGGTTATCATACATTCTCTAAACCTTTTTTCTGTAGGCTAAACAATGCTAATTCTTTCAGGTTTTCCTCATAGAACCTGGTCTGTAGATGTCCATTCTTCTTGCCCTGATGGATCTACCTGAAAAATATTATTAATAAAGAACAAATTATGGACTTAAATGCCTGCAAAATGAAAGAAATTTTACAACTTGACAATTTTCGCAACTTAATGCCTCACAATTATTATTTCCTGTGATTTTTGGGAAAAACTTAAAAAAATATGTCTCAAAAAAATATTTGATATGAAAGGGGAAATGAACTCTCAAATTGTGTGTCTGTGGCAAAATTGGGGGCCAGCTTCTTTATTTACTACAGAATCAAGCTGTATAATGTGTTATGGGCTCTTACAGTAATAATATAGGATCACTGTAAATAGATGTAGAATATTCAATGGATTAGAAACATGAATATATATAAGTAGCTGTACCAGAACGTGATTACTTTTGTGTAATCTTTGATCTCTCTTTGGCTATCTTTTTATCAGCCCTATGCTATCTGAATGTAGTAAAGCTTGTTTACTACCATGGAAAAATCAGCTGTGGAAGCATTAGAATGCCACTCAATAAATCCTGATAAAAGGGAGAAGCTTGGCCACTGTGACAGCTCATTGATCTTCAGTTGCAAGATGCAAGTTACTGCTGGAGTGTTTGTAGGAGATTTGTAAAAGTGTCTGTGTAAACAGTGCATTTAAACTGGTCATATAATAATAAATGTTCCCATGTATCATTGGCAGTAAGCTACTTCCAAATGCATGTGTGCAGAGTACAACTGGCAACATGGCATGCTTTAGGAGATGGCTACATAGTCTAAAGTATGTTCTTTTTTTAGGCTAATACTTCTGAGCTTCTGATTTATACCTGTCTCTTCAAGTCCTGATCTTATATTTACAATTCGAGCAGTTGCAGATAGTGGTGTACAATATCATTATGTTGTGCCATAATATTCATAGCAACCAACTGACATGGAATTGTGCATCAGATTGAGCCATACTGTAATAAAAATTGAGCAATATATAATAATAACTCTAATAGCTGAGCTCTGGTTTTGTTTCGTTTGACCAATATTGCTAATAGGGGAAAACATACTTCTATTTATTTCTGTGGAACTAGTTATACACATTTTTTAAAGTGTGATAACTCTGTTTCTTGCTCCTTACTTTGATTTTTGTTTCTGGCTGTTGCTTGCAACAGCAGTGAGTATAAATCTTCCAAGTGCCCACCTGCTGGTTTCGTGGATCATTTTCAAAGTTGTCACTAGCAGATGTCAAACTAGTCAACTGCAAAGGTGCTACAGAAAGGAAAGAGCTAACTACTGCAAAAGAAACTGGTTTGATTACAGTAGATGTGAAAACTGATAGCTCCTAAAGTATATGAAACTGAGTTACCTTTCATTTACACTAGCACAAAATAGAATAGCTCCAGCAAAGTCAGCAGTGGTAGTCTAGTATCAAATCAAAATGAATGCAATGAGAAGCTGTCAACAATAGTTCTTTCCCTTCTTAAATCCCTGGTGGCCATCCTGAACAAAACTTCCAGTGGAAGCTAAATTCATTAATATTTCAGGTAGAAAATGTACTGGCATCTGCCTGACTTTCCATCCCAAACTAGGATGGAAGGAAAATTAATTTGGCTGCATGTTTCTGCATTGTTGATTCACAATAAATGCTCTAATTTGTGGATTGTTGTATTTGAAAACTAAGCAAAAAATATCATGAGGAATGTTTTTAATCTCAATGTACCTCTCTAAACTTCTCACCATCTTTGATAACCTCTGGCTATATTTTTATCAGTGCTTTCTTTCTGCAGTTTTAGTCTGCATTGGCAAGTGTCTTACAATTATCTCAGCAATATACGTGTGGTCATCAAATTTTGCTAAAAAGATTTTAAAATAAGAGGCTTCTGGGGCACAGGATGGGCTGCTTATGATATGAACAAGGCCACTGTATCGAGCTCTTGCTGGCTACTATTTCTGTCCTCTCTATTCCTAAGTCCTGTAAATTTTCCTTCTCTAAGTAGTGTTTACTGGAGGGATTATTTTAGTCACATCCTTATGTATGTTTCTCTGCCTACTCAATGGCAAGCCTTGTATGTCAGATGCATTGGCTTCATTCTCAACATGTTCCAAGTCTTCATGTCTACTTTCCAGGATGGTTTGGTACATGAAGGTTGTGTACTTCTGTGATTCATACTGGAATTTTTTAGTGTGTTTTTTTTGCTTAAATTATACTTAATTATTTCTATGGCCATTTTTTCTTTAGCCTGTTGAAACCTGTGCGTAAACATGTTAGGGGTAGCAAATTTTAATCCAACTGGATTAAGAGACTTGGACATGTCTTCCAAGTACATGACATTTGAAATAACAAATACATTTTTTCATTTCCTTCCAAATATCAATGATAGATGCACAGAGAAAGTAATTGTTTAGAATTTTAATGACTATCCCATTCATTTTTCAGTTTGGACAGGGTTTTTTTTTTTTCAATTTAGGAAGAATTTACCTTTTTATGAAAAAATCTTTAATCTTAGTATTCCAGGCTTGCAATAAATATGATTCAGTTTTAAGTAACGTGGCATATGTAGTTATGTTATATTAGGGAATTGTGTCCTAGTTTTTAGCTTTTAGCAGGAGCATATTATACTATACGTTGTATGACACATAAAAAGCATGTTGCAACTGTCTGAAAAACTTAGAGACCCTTACTGATAGACATACAGTTTTCACTTGAGCTGCCAAATGCCATATATCTGCAATATCTGCTCTCATAATGAGCTGCTACATTGTTTTCTGGTAATTCAGTGCATCCCTCGTAATTAGACAGCTAAATTTTATTCTCCTTTTGTTGTACTGTACATGTGCTGAAAGCTGATGAGCAACAATCAATAGCACTTTCTTTAGCATAAATGCTTTTAAGGTAATTGTGCTGGAAGCTTTAGGGGCTTGGGGTGTTTTTTCTTTTTTAAAGCATGGTCCTTCATAGGAGGATGATTTAAAAGAAACTGTGGTGTGTGCAAGTGATGTTCTAATAGGCAGGTTTGCTGACATTTGGGGCATGGTCAGGATGTAGTGAGCTCTTCTCAGAAACAATTGACTTGTGTGAATCATAAAGACAAATACATTCATACAAACCAGGCAACTATGCTTTCACCGTCCCCAACCCATTACTTGCAGGTTCTGGAGCATCGAAGTTTCATTACAACATTGCATCTTTGTCAGCTGGAAGAGAGGGCAAAAGAGCAACCCACAGCTTCCACTCTTCTGTTGAAAAGCAGAGGTAAAGTTCCCTGTCCTTTCCATNTGTCCCCAACCCATTACTTGCAGGTTCTGGAGCATCGAAGTTGGAAGAGAGGGCAAAAGAGCAACCCACAGCTTCCGCTCTTCTGTTGAAAAGCAGAGGTAAAGTTCCCTGTCCTTTCCATGGTATAGTAGATGGAGAAATTCCCCTTCCTTTTTCTTCCTCTTCAATCCAACAGACCTCCTCCCTCCTACTCCAGTGCTACTATGAAAAAAGCACCAAGGAATTTTCAGACGCTAACAATGAGAGTGAGTGATTAGCAGTTTACGCTCAAGAATCACGTAGAGGTGCACAGTGGAAACCATTTCCAAAGAGAAATAGTTTTAATGAGTCCCAGAAAATCCAGGAACTAAGAGAAACCAAGAAACCCTGAGGTGATCTTTTTGCAAGCTATTTACGTATTTACTGGCATAGCATCTTGAAAAAAGAATGTCGTTGCATTTAGCCAGGTTATCATTTTATCAGAAACTAAACCCCTGTCAGAGTTATGTTATCACAACATTTGCTTGTCGCACAGTTTCACAGATATTTGGTCCTTGTGGTTCTTTGTGAGGGTGCCCTTCCACTATAACTCTGGCACTCGCTGTTAGGTAGCCAAAGTAATTGTCTACGTGGAGAAAATGCAGGGCTGGAGTGTAACTGCAGACCTGAATGGTATTTATTACTTACATGTGGCCTTACCATTGTACCTAGAGGCTCTCAGGTCAATGCACCCTGCTGGACTTAACATGAATGTAGGCCCAGATTCAGGTCGCTTTTTTGAGTATCTTAAGGTAGTATGAGTCTCGGGGGATGGTGACATTGGAGGTAGTCCCTGGCTGAAGAAGGCTGCAATCTGAAAATAGATTTTATTTATTTGTTTTGAAACCAAGTGGAGTCAAAGAATTAAAATGACTTATGTGTGACTGACTAGCAGGTAAGCAGTAAAGCAAAAAATAGAATCACAGTCTCTTGGCAGTATGAATGTTGCATAAGATCCTTGACCAGACTGTTTTAAAGCAGATTCGTCAAATAGTTATCAACCACATTTGTAAGCAGGCAGTTGTATAAATGGTATGTTGTAAATTGCCAGCAGGACTCCAAATTGGACCCTTTGGTTTGCAGGAATTGATTCAGGCAACTTTTGATTTGAAAGCAGAGAGAAAAGGCAGCAACTGGCTTCTATCACTTTCATACCAGTTTAAGAGACTTCCTTCTTTCCATTTCTCCTTCCATTTACCTTCCACTTCTTCATTTCTCCAGCCTACCACTCTGGCAGAGTTTAGGTAACTGGACAGAAGATGAAATGGCATCATGATGCTGACCCACTTTGCACAACTCGAGTAAAGGATGGTGTGCATGCTATCCTCTGTTTCAAAGTGGGACAAAGATTGTACTGCATCTGGGTCTCTGATACTGCACAAATTAATGAGGATCAGTGCAGATTTTAATTCTCAGCAAGTTTCAGGTGTAAAAGAGAAAACACCACCAGATATTCATTATGAAAACATCTAATTCTTTTTCCTAAAAATGGGTGATACTGGCTTTTATTTTCCTATAAAGGATAAAATATGTCATGGTTTCTGGGGCTGTATTTTACCATTTATTTTTTAAGCAGAGGGGAGTTTGCCTTAAAAATGAAATTCAAACACGGCCCATTCTCAATTATTTTGGTTGGTTGTTTTTTTGTTTCTTTGTTTGTCAGCATGTTTTCTACCTAGGTGTTCAGCTGTGCTAAGGGCTGTTCAAAGTGACAGCCATTTATAAGACTGTACTGGAAACCAATTTACTACTTGTACAGGACTCTTACACCCCTCTGCTCCAAGGATCAGAATTTTTTGTTTATAAACAAATTTCCCTTTGAGGTTCACTTCAGAGTACGGTTATGCTTCTACAGCACTCCATAGTGTCTCTCATTGTGCAATAAAGTAAGGGATGCTGAGTTTTGTAGGGTGATGTAGAATGACTGACTCTAATGTGACTGAGAGATGAGATGAGAGCTCTGATGATGAGAAACACTAATACAGAGACTTTACAGAATCCTAGAGAAGGTAACAAAGAATGTTGTTAGAAGTGAAAATTTACGAAATGGGAAAAGCCTGCAATAATGCCTGGTGTCTATCTGCCCTTGCCTTGAAAAGCTGCATGTCAGATGTAGGGTGTGTTAGTAGAGTGAGCACTTTACATGAGTTTTGCATGCCCTGGAGAAGATTTCAAGCCATAATTGGAGGCAGCCTGAATAACTATGAATCAGTAATAACAAACATCAGACCAGAATCCCTTTAGACTAATCCACATCCCAAATGAAAATGAGCGAGAGGCCCTTTGCCAGAATACTAGTAGGGGCATGTCCTGGTTTCAGCAGGGATGGAGTTAATTTTCTTCCTGGTAGCTGCTGTGTTTTGGATTTAGTATGAGAATAATGTTGATAACACATACTCTTTTAGTCATTGCTAAGTAATGTTTATGTTAAGTCAAGAACATTTTCAGCTTCCCATAGAAGCTGAGAGGGAGCATAGACAGGACAAGCTGGCCAAAGGAATATTCCATGCCATAGGCGTTATGCTCAGTATATATTGGGGGTTGTCCAGGGGACAGGAGTCATTGATAGCTCCTCGGGAACGGGCTGGGCATTGGTCAGCAGGTGGTGAGCAATTGTATTATGCATCACCTGGTATTCTTTTATCATTATTATTGTTATTAGTTTCTCTTCCTTCACTGTCCTATTAAACTGCTTTTATCTCAACCCACTGAATTTACTTTTTTTTCCTGATTCTCTCCCCCATCCCACTGGGGGGAAGGGGGGTGTAAGCGAGCGGCTGAGTGGTGCTTGGCTGCCTGCTGCGTTAAACCATGACAGGGCACTTGCTGCACCTTTTGTGACTGCAGATGCCTTTTTCTCCCCACTGCAAAATCTGTGGTTAGCAGAGTGGGCAATGAGAATCCCGTTGGAGCTCAAGCTCCAACTCTGTCATTCCTCATAGCCCTAATGTTTTATTTGTCTCAGCCTGGATGAGATTTGACCCAGTGTAACAAAGGTTTATGCTTTTTCTAGTGCTCTTTCACTGTCTTGGAATCCGAATTCCAGTATAAACAATATTTTAAGTATTTGACTGGTGCTTATTTTTTTAATAGAGGCATGAGAATCCCAGCATGTCTGTTAGATTTTAGTTCTGCAGCTGCAGTGAACTGTATGAGAAACAGTTCTTTAACTGTATCGTAGTTCATGATTTTAGGAACACCAGTCATACATGCACATACTCCCCTTTAAAGCAATTCCTTTTAACACAGTAAAGCACTTTTTTTACCCCAAAATTCTTTCCGGGTTTGGGGGAAAATTTTACTCTGAGCTTGATTTCTTAAATTCTTGAAAAATTACCTGCAGTTTTCACTTGCATACCTGGCTCTAAGAAAGGTCACTGTGGAGCTTTTTGTATTGGGGCCTACTGTTTTTAAAATACTTTTAAGTCCTTCTACTCTAGGTTTTGTTATGTTACTTTCCAATTTCCTATAGAAATCATAGCTAGTAATGTTGAGATAAGTAGGATCCCAAAGACTTTCAAGACCTTGGAGACCTTTGCTATGACTTTACTTGAAATTGGTGAGCACGGAGAAGCACAGATTCATATTGCACTATATACTGGACTGCCACCTATGAAATATTTGCCAAGTTCATTCCAAACTGTATAGAGAAATGTCACTGTTGAAATAATTTTAAAATTTGTATGCTTTATGTGCTGCTTCTTTGGATGTGGAAAACTGCTAGTTTTCCATAGTCTAAATAGTTCATAAAGCAGAAATAATAGGACAAATTAACCGTGCCTGGTATTACAGTGGTTCGGTCAGCCCTTAATGCTAAGTACAGTTACATAGAAATTAGCATTTGAAGAATGTTTACAGCTGCTAGTGAGATATATTAAGGATTTCCAAAGTTTACCTGAAATTATTTGAATCTGTCTATAGCTGGCATAAATAAGATTCAGTTAGCATATAAAATGAGAATTTTTTTGGATTTTGAATTTTAAGTCAGGTTGAGGTTGGTTCACAAACTGTGGCTCATCACAGCCTACTCGATCCAATTATAATATCAAATAGACAGAGGTAGGCTCTACTTCTACTCTGAATACACAAATATTACTGCCATTAACGAGAATAAATCCCTGAATTGCTTTTAAGTACTCCAGAAAGCAAAAGCTACTTACTGCAGTTGACTACTTTACACAATTAGTGCATCCTCATCCTAAGCTAATGACACATATCTGCCAGTACAAAGTCAATTAACCAGCTTTCAAGATATCACAAGATGGCAGTAATTTCTGTCACCACAGGAATATGAGTATACTTCAAAATTGGAAGGAACCTGAATGAATGTGATTATTAGTAAATGCTTAAATTTGTATGCATTCAAAATCAGTTTTATATGGGTTTATGCCACTGCTATGTTGTAGCTATGCGTTAGTAGCAAGTAGTATGCCCAGTTTTGTGATGTCAGTGCGAATCCAGGAAGACTACATTAAAGCAATGAAAGAATCCACTGTCAACTGACATTTATGGGGACTTGGTTTTGAAGCATTTAAATGAAGAAGTGGTACTACATTCGCAGCCTCCAGACAACTGGAAGATATATTAATGTTAACATAGTGGGATTACCAAACGAAGACAGTGAGGCAGCAGGATAATTGTGATGCAGAGAGCTGGAGACAGGACTCAGCTTGTGCATTTCCCCAGTACCTGAAGAAATTGATAACTTGTTACAGGAGGGCCAAGGAAAATTATTTAGAAGAGAGAATCTTGGAGGATGGTGTCAGGGTCACATAAAGACATTGCTAATAATCATGATATCTAGTTTGGGGGAGGGGAGTGGCACCTGACTGCAGTAAATGCTAAATACTCTTTAATCTAGATAAAGACTGTGGAAGTTCAGAGTCCTGTGAATGGCCCTGCATTCAGCTGACTAAGTAATAGAGCTTACAGGCTAGTGCCTGTCTACCTCTTCTGAGCAAGTAACCTGCTTGAGGCAGAAATAGTTGCTTCAAAATAGATGTGCGGAAGTGAGGAACAAGAGCGCAAATTTATTTAGGAGCTGCTGTGAGCTGTTAATCCTCTTGCATGTGAATTTTAACTCTCTCATGAGATAGCTGAAGGCATCAGGACACAAAACAGTTAGAAAGGAGTGTTTCCAATCACAATCAATTGTGAGGAAACTTAATGGCCTGGTGATCTCTTTTCTCTTTTTCCCTCTGAATGTGTGAGGTGTCCTTTCAGGCACTATGAGAAAGAAGCATTGCGTCCTCCTGGTGCTCTCTGTTCAGATGGTCAGAATCACATTAAGAGGTTTCTAAGATGCAGCTGGTTGCATATATGTAGTGTGAGTCTGATACCGCACATTTCCAGATGATACAGCTTACTGTATATATGTGTGTGTGTGAACAGAAGGAAGTATAGGATATAACAAGTTCTTGCTTGCTTCAAATAGCACACATGTTCACATTAATTAAAAAAAAAACATCGACCCTTTTCTTTTTCTCAGGTGCCATCTTTGCTTTCATTGCTAAGGACACAACAAATCAATCCTAATTAGAAGCCTAACTGAACAGTCCAAGGAGTAATCAATATTAAACCAAATGCTCTTAATGGTGATATGTCAGTTTTCTTTTTAGGAAGCTGCCAAACTTATATCTTTAAATGCTTCTTTTGAAGTGATTTATACAAAGATCTTTCAGCTGGATTTTAAATCAGCACCTACTGGAGTATCTGTGTCCTTCATCAGAAATTAGTAGCCTTATTAGCAATCTGAAACCCAAAATGACTAGGGTGACATCTACTAAATAAATGAAAACTGCAAGGTTGAAAGATATGATTTAAATATTTTTAAAAAACCCAACTCTCTCATCTCAGCTAAATCCTGAACTCTCTATGGAGCAAGGTTTCAGCTGATTTATGCCAGCTAAGGATCTCTGGCTTACAGAAGGAGGCAAATGATGAGTTTTCCTTTTCTGCTCTAAATAATTTACAGTAGCATGTGAAGAAAAGATAATATGAAAAATACTGTAGTAATCAAGAATTGAAAGAATGATGCTGGAAAATCTCAACCATGGTGTCAGCTAACAATTGGTATAAAAAAGCAGTGGATTGAAAGCTGTGCATTGCTAGGATAAATCCTTTCAATTTGAAGGAAATTAAATGGAAAATTCCATAGGACTCTTAAATTGTCCTATGACAATTTAAATAAATTCTCTTTTTTAAATAAGCATTCAGATGAAACTTTTTGTTAGTTTCTTTGAAGCCAAATGTGTGGCAGATCCTGATATCTCTATTATAGGCAGAAACAATGAAACAATATCTTGTGAGGAAAAGAAACACCACCGCTCCCTCCCCCCCCAGCCCCAAAAGCAAGTTCTAAACTTTGGAAACATTCATATTTGTATTCAGTAACAGAATTGCTATCAATGTGTGAATCATAAATCATTGCAATTTTCAATGTTGTAAGAGGAGATTTTTTTATCTTATACTGCCAAGATCTTGTTCCTGTCCTCTGTCTATTAAATGAATTAAATCAAGTAATCACACAAATCAAGTAAATATTTAATCAAGTAAATCAAAGCAATATTTGAAAGAAAAG
>RSEF01000001.1:154917203-154928946 GCA_003993805.1 Himantopus leucocephalus | reverse complement strand
TACAGGCCAGGATGTTGTTGGCCTTCTTGGCCACCTGGGCAAGGTGATGCAGAAGGTATCTCTGCATTATTTCCAGGACCAGAGAGCACTACTAGGTCAAGCATCTGTACCTTCCCAAAATTAATCACCCAGCAGCCATAGACATATCAGTGGCTAACCAGGTGATAAAAGGACAAGACCATTGATTTCTGCTATTTTATGCACCTCAGGCTGAAAGGTGCTGCCAAAACTGGCAATCTGGTGAGGAGGGGATGATCCTGCATCCATTAACACTGGTAAATTTCCTGGAAGCAGCTGTGGTAGCCTTTCTGCCTTCCTCTCCCCGTGGGTGATCCCATCACTCCTCCCAAGATGGAAACTTTCTTCCTGACGCTCTCAAGTCCAAGTCAAGATGCTCTGAAAGGAAATGCGGGTTTCTCTTTTTCCCAATACTTACTTCATTTTAAAAATTCCTAGTGTGTACATCCTGGTATCTTAACTGTAGGCTTGTTTACTGTTTTGGAAGTTTTTTAAATGATAGCTTTGATAATAACCATCAATGGGCAATAAAATTTATTGTCTGATTGTGTACTTCATTGAAAAATAATTCTACCTTTTTTTTTTTAATTTTCTGCCCTGTGAATTTAATAGCAAGCTCTCTCCTTTTTGTATTCTGTGGGGACACATCTAAAAGCACTCGTGCCACCTTCTTGATGTCATGCATTATTTTGAAAGCCATCGTCAACACCTCTTTATCTTTTTTCCTAAAATAAGCTGTTCTGAACTTTTCAATCTCTCTTCATACAAATGTGGTTTCTGAATCCAACCATTCCCATCATTGATCTCTCAGGTCCCTCTATTGTCAATTTTTTTTAAATAGGACTGCTGGAGATGAGCACCGTGTTTCAGGTGACAGTGCACTTTGTAATGGAATTGTTACATTTTCAGGCTGATTTTCCCATTCTTGTTGGTTCTAACATTTCATTTGATTTGTATTTATTTTCTGAGTACTGCAGTCCTTTGGATGGCAAGGTTTTCAATGAACTCCTAGAGTTGTTACATCTTTAATTTAGACCCTGGGGAGCTGTTTGAATAACTCAGAGTCTTCCACCCAGTGTGCATTACACTGGTCAGCACCAAAGAAGTGACAAGGATCTACCAGACAATTATTAGAGTTGTTGCAAGGAATCACAGATATCAAATAAGCTCGTGGTAAGTGAGATGTTTTAGATTATCACCACTGAGTAGTAGGGTAGGTGCGAGATAGATAAAGAAATTTAGACACTCAGCATCAAGGATTTCAAACACCTTCCATTGCTGCTGCACACCTGAATCTCCTAGAGGAAAAGGTCTGGAATAGCTGCATAATTCCCTGTGGCCGAACGGCAACACTCACATGGGTGAGATCTGTTCTTTGGGGAAGGGGCATAGGAATGTGAAATCTTGGAGAGACACACTTGAGCTGAATGGGATTGGCATTGTCGTGGAGAAAAGCCATTCTGTCCCAAGGATGATTGTCTTTAGCCCTGCCATAACAGATATGGCATTCTGCTATGTGGCTTCCAGGCTCAGTTATATCTCATCAGTGACTAGATGTGAGACATCTAGTCTTGCGGGACACCACGTCCCACTAGACGTGAGAAAACTTGAGAAAAATCAGACTTTGAGCCATATAGACTATATACCCCCCCCAAAAAAAAATAATCTGCTTCTCCATTACAGAAATGTGCTTTCTTCTTAAAAAGTGGTTAATCCAATGGCACATTGCAAGAAGAAAACAAGAAATCTCTCTCAGATCACGTAGAAACTTTAATGTCTTGAATCACACCTAGCCATAATGCCAGGCTATTCATTTCAAACAATGTCTGACATCTCATTGAAACAAGCTGTTATGCAAGCAATGATAATCCTTTCAAATTTAATGGAGTTTCTGAATTTCGTACCATGTGCCTGCATTGCCACTTCATCTTTTTTTCAAAAGCAAAGATTGACAAAAAATACAGAAAGGAGCACCTTTCTGACTCAGAAATCTAGGTGTCAATCTGTTCGAGCAAAGCACTACATTTTGAAGATTTACAAAAGGGCTATCTTACATTATTATTTAAAACACAGTAGGCCAGATTGACAGCAAGTGACATGCAAATTAAAGTAAAAAAAATTAAAGAATTATGTACAGTGGAAGGACATAAGGATATAGAAAAATTGTTAGAGAAGTCTGTCGTGTAGTCTATGGACTTTTTTTGTTGCTATACTAATTTGGTATCATGCATATCTTCAGTACTGCTGTTCTACTAACTCCCTTTTCTTGGCAACATTCATTTTGTAAACCCATGGAAGGGAATTCAGAAGTCTCTGCTCCTGCTGTGTGTATTATAAATATCAGCTACCATAGTGTTTAACTTCAGCTGCATTTTTTGTATTTCAGCATCCATAAGGATCATGATGGTGTAATTTTGATTGGTGTGTGGGCTTCCTCTGCGTCAAGCATCTTTATCTATGTAGGGGACCTATTGCAGCCTCTGGAAATGGAGGCTCAGCATATGATTTGCGTGGTAATCCAAACTGAGATTGATGTCAGGCTCCCTGTGCTCCTGTGTGAGTTGCCTGCACAAGTAGGGAAGAAGGGAGAGGGAGACCAAACTTAAAGTGGTCATGTTTCTGTATTCCACCCCGGGGACAGGGAGTGGATGAGAGCTTTACTTTGCCTTCTTGCTTGCCAACAGAACTGGTGTGGCAGAAACAGCAGGTTTTAATCAGAAGTGTATGGCTGCCTCCTCAGCCAAAGAGACCGAGAAACTGGGTCATGGTGGCTTCCCAGCCCTGGCTCTGGCACAGCACATTTACACGCTTCCTTCCCTGCATCTGATGACAAAGTCATAACTAAGTCTTAAAGATCTCCTGAGGATGGGCTGCATCATCTCTGTCAGAGCCCTAACTCTGCCATTAAAGATCCTGCGCTCCAGCCACGGAACAGTTCCAGTTTTGCAGCTGCACTTTCCTGAAAGTGTTCTGATTATATATTGGATTTAGAAAGAATGCAAGGAGGGCACAAGACACACATTTCCTCTGATACTTAAAAACAGGTAGTCAAGTCAGTCACTGCTTTTAAAGTTGCCAGGGTTTTTTTGTTGTTGTTGGTTCTGTTTTATTTTTAAATAGAGTTTTAATTGAAAATCTAGCAGTATTTGGCTGACTGGAAAGAATTTCTCCCTTCAGATATTATGTCCTCATGTTTTATACAAAATCTGCTATAAGCAGTCTACATTAAGGGTTAGATTTTGAGGTCCCTTTTGTAGTTAAAATGTACTTCATATTACACTTACACATAGCACCTAGCTGAAGCAATCTGCTAGGCAGCCTATGGAGCAGCATCAACATCCACCTCTCCATATGTTGTAACTCAGTTTCAAAATTTAGCTGGTTCTGAAGGGCTTTGCTTGACTTCATTATAACATAGATGAGCAGCAGGTGCCAGCTCATTATGAGATGCTGAGTCTGAAAAAGTGAATTTTCACTCTTAAAATTCTCTTGACTTCTGTGCAGTTATAAAGGAAACATGCCTTATGAAATGATCTCTTCAAAGCATCTGTAGCCATTATAATCTGCTATAAATAACTCTTACCAATATCTTAATCTCATCAAAAAGTGAGGAGAAATATCGGCCCAAAGTAATAGCCTGGAGACTGGATGACATTTTTTAAAGAGAAGCAGATTAAGGGGTCTCCAAGCACCAGAAGCATCTGCGCCACCAGAAAAAAAAAAAGCTATGACTGCCTTTTCACATGAAGGGAGGACATTTGCACAGTGTCCTCTCACATGTGCCATGCTATTCTGGAGTGAGGAGCACTACAGCTAATTAGCATGCCTGACATGCTAATTAGCATCTCTGGAAACATGAGAAATATATACTTTTCTTTTAATAATACAATGGCTCAGAGGCTCAAAATAGTTATGTATCACAATAGGAAGCACTGCCGAGCAAATAGCAGTATATATAGAGCGATCAGGGAGAGAGGAGGGTACTGAAGTTTTATAAGGGTACCAATAAACACTTAAAATACAGGGCGCCACTCTCATGTTCTCACCAAGGTAAAGAAAGCGTAGTGAGCATCCCACCTTCTCTCTACCACTGCACAGCAGAAGGCAGAAGCAATTTCTCTCTCTCACCTAGTTCCTCAGTATGACATTTTTCTGATTCTTTGCACCCAGATATGGGGGCGTTGAACTGAAGGGTGACTCAATATAAGTTATATATGTCTATTGATTAAAAAAAACCAAAACAAAACAGAACAACAAGAAAACAAGAAAGAGAAATATAAGGTGGAGGTGGTGCTTTCAGGAGATGATATCTTTTCATCCTAGCATACTGTGGGAAAAGCTCTGCGTTTTCTGAGGCGGACCAACGGGTCCCATATGCCAGTCAAATTTGCCTAACTGTGCTGCTGGTAGCGAGCGTAGACTTCAACCCCATTTGAGTGAAATCACACAACCTTATTCGTGGAAGCCCACTGAACTGTATCGATGAGAGGAGGGTTACTTCAATGCTGCCACGTTGTTTGCTTTGCTGTGTGATCCAGTAACTGTGATGACAGGTATTGTTGTTTCCTTCCTCTGAAAGTTTCTTTTGCCAAAACAACTGAAAAGCCAGGACAGTTATTATTCTGTGCCTGTGTTTGTTTAGGCTGCCAAGTTAGCAGACATGAGAGTAGTTTTGCAGAAAGGAGCGGGATTTGTCACACACAGACAGGTGGTTTCTTTACAGATGGTGTAATTTCTGTGTAAGGTGTGGGGAGCTTTCTCCAAAAGGTGCAGAGACCCTGTGCAAGCACCCCTGGACTTTGGTAACCCCTTTCAAAGGAAAGAGGAAACTGTTGACAATTAGGAGAGGGAGTTTCGTACAACTAGATACACTGCTGTAATGAGTGGGTGGTGGAGCTGCTTCTCCTTTCTTTAGCTGAGAAATATGATTTTTATTGTTACTAGAGTTGAGCCTGGATAACAGCTTCTGGGCTATTGTTTGAGAAAGGGAGCTCTTAAATTCCTCAAAATTTAATCCTTTCTTGATCTGGAAATCTTGTAATAGATGCTCACAGGTTTTCAACACATTCAGATGCCAGCTTGAACTTTATCCTGTTCCTTTCTCAGTGAAGTTCACTTCCAAATAGAAAAGGAATGCTGTCCCCTGTGCCCATCTCACCTTATATTCTTCTGGTGGTTCTGGCATGCAAAGTATACGTCAAGGAGCATATTTTGGGCTGGAGGGCTCTCCTTGCTCTCCTCTTTCACTCGTGCATTAATTCTTGCCGTCTTGATTTCCCTGCTTTCAAAGCCTGCTCCTGGCAAGCAAGGAGAGGCAGCAGCGAGACAGGCAAAGTCAGCGGCAGCCTGCTGTCTGGGGCAGCAGTGTGCGTGTTTCTGCTCACCCTTTTGCCCATGCCAGAGCCTTGGAAAGCTTGTACAAGACTTAAAGACTTAGACCAACCATCTGAGCCCCTTGCATTTGTGTCACTTTGGCCCATGCTTCTGTGAGGGCTCTCTCCCCTGGGACACGGGCTGTGTGGTTTGGAGCTGGGCTTCCCGTCCCGGCAACGTTTTGAATGTTGCTGCCTCTGGCATCTTCAGCAATCTGTCCTCAGCGAACGAGCAAACAGAGCAAAGATTGCTTGCAGTGGGGTTTTGAATACCCAGAAAGAGTAGGGGACAGATGAGGAAAAAGGAGATAATTAAAATACATACCCCTTCCAAAATACTTTCAAGGAATGGCAATGCTATAGGCTGGAAAGAAAGAAATTTAAGATAAAGATAGCAGCCCAAAAGGGTTAGGATGGTGTGAATGGAGAAGTCTCGGTGTCAATGGTGATCTGGTTGGGGCACATTTTGAATTATCTTCAAATGGTTGTAATTGGCATGAAACAGTAGCATGTCATGGCAAAGTCAGCCATTGCAGCTGAAAAACCTATGCTTGCTGAGAAGCAGAAAACAGTGTCCAGGAAGCCTCCTTCGTGATAGATTTTTGAAGGATGAGATCCCCTACTTGTCAGTGTCCTCGGGCAAAGCCATTTGAGCAGCCTAAGGTCCAATTAAACACAGTATCTGCCAAATCACTGGGTGGTAGTAGCGAAAGATCTTTTGGGATGCTAGAATAAGTGGTGCTGCTGGAGAAATATGTGATGAAGGACACAACGCAAAGGAAATGATATACTACAGACGATGTCAGGAGACCTGTTGAGACTCAAAATTGAGACATTGAGCTCTGCAACGCGTGTGGCATTAGGACTGGATAAGCCCACATATCTATTCTTAAGAGCAGGTGCTCTTTTCCCCTCCCGTTTTTTACAAGACCAGTCCTCTCAACCGGAGTAGTGTAGTGGTCCTGGTGTCAGCTGCATTTTTGGTAGCAGGAGGATATCAGGGCCGATATCCCAAGGGCATACGGCTTGAGGATGCGTGCCTGTTGCCTTTCTCTGATCCTTACTAATGCTGCAGCCTTTTCCTCCTTGGGGAGCATTATTAAGAAATGTCTCCCCTGTTTGGGAGCTTCTTTTTACAGAATATATAATATCTGAGGCTTACCTTCTTCCGTCCCATTTCAATAAAATTGGTGAATTACCTAAGCAAACCAAGCTAAAAAAGATTTAATTACTATAACTTGGCCCAGAGACACATGAAGCAAAAACTGCTGAGGTTTTGATTTTATGACTGGTGGTTTTTTTATATTTTTTAAACAGTTGTCAGTATGATTTATACAGGGTCTGGAATAGCTGTGAAATGGCAGCCGTGTACTTTTCAGGAGAACAGTGTTCAGACTGGTGCTGGGATATGAGGAGTAATGAGAGTGCAGAATAATGGGGAACATAGGAAGAAACTGAAATTTTACCTCTTCCCAAAATTCAAAAAAAGCAATTTTCACAGACCCCCTGTGCACAAAGGATCGTGCACAAAGGATCCCCTGTGCACAGGATCGTGCACAGAAAGTCTCACTGTTCTATAATGATTTTTTTTTTTCTAAATATAAACACACGAAAAACATTTTTAAAAAAGGGTTTTCCATGAGCTGGATGTACACATAATATTTTCTTTCAGAAACATGGGCATACATTATCCAAGAACAAATGATTCTGACAGAACCTGGCAACTGCTTTGAAAAAATGGCATTATTGTCATTTGAAGCACCGCAGGAAAGGCAATTTCACTGCGAATCAGCCAAGGGCCAGAAAGAACCTTTGTCTGGGACAGGGCTGCCAGGCTCTCAGGGCTGCAGCTTGGGGCACCCTTGTAGTCACCACATTTGGGTTTTTTTGAGTGGTGGCAGCTGCCTGATGCCCTGGAAGGGCTTGAGGAAGTTGTAGTCTCTGGAGGATTCAGAGCTATTGGAGGCAGTTGTGTTGTGTGCTGATGCACAATACTGCTGCTTTAAAGCTTAAGTGGAAAACAAAGCAGCACAAAACTATGTACAGTTGGGACGTAGGCTTATTTGGATAGTACCTTGTTCTGAAATGAGGTACCAAAGAATTTGATCTTAAAACTTCGCAGTTTACAACAGGCAAAGCTGTTTACGAATCTAAGAGCTGAGGAGTACTGCACCACAAGGAAAACTGAAATGCATGAGACAACAGCTGATATCTTTGTTTTATCAGGCAAAAATATTAGCGAGTTTGCTCTTTCAGCCTTACCTCCACCACAGCTCTTTAAGTTTACAGCAGTAACTGATTGTTTGAGGAGATTTAGGTCATGATTAGTGTGTCTGGGACCAGATATTGAGAAAGAAACTACCAGGAGACTCAAAATTTACCCTATTGTGTACTGTAAGATACTGAGATTTACAGTCCCTGTGGGGATCTAGGGAGAACAGTAAAAGAGCAGGACTCCTCAGAAGCTTTAGAAAGAATGTTTTAGTTGAGCTAAAATAAAGCTAACCAAAACAAGTTTCACGTGCTCCAAATAACATACCTGGACAAGAGATTAAGATCATCACAGACACATCACAGAAAGATCATTGTGATCAATACATGTACCTCAAAAGGTGACAAAAGGGCACGGAGAATACTTGGACTGGTGTACTACACAGAAACATCAGCTAATTTCCATCAGCAGTATCCTGAGAGCAAATGAGATACAAATATTAGAGTTTGGGGGGAAAAAAGGGCATTAACTGGAGAAGGGACAGCCCTGAGATGAAAGTAAATGACAAACCAAGGCATTGATAAACTCTTCCAGAGAAGAGGAAGGCCAAATTTAGTGAATGCAAAATTAATGTATTTACCAATTCATCATAACACTGTCGCTGATGTTAAAATGTAAACAGTGCAATGCTCTCACTAATTTAATTGAGTGTGACTATAAATATGTCAGAATCAACAAAGTGTCCTGTTCATCTGAAACTTCATTTCATCAGATAATTTCTGATGAGCTGTTATTAAGAACAGGGAGATTACCTCTTAGTCATGACCTTTTCAGAAACTATTCTTTTTGTAAGCATAAGATACAAAAAAGTATGTTAACATTTATCTTTGGTTGCCTAGTCTTGCATGCTGTGCCAGTAAGGTGCAGACAAGTCCTAGGGAGCTAAAATTGAAAACTAGCAAAATATCAGAAAAAGTAGAAATCTCTTTGTTGCTTTACTTTACAGAGCTATAAAAACTTATTTTTTGTGAATTTTGGTGTGTGTGCAAATGACTATAAATGTGTGTAAATAACAATAAATCTACATACAGAATTATAATTACATGAATAAAGAGATACTGCTCATTTCCTTATAAATAGCTGATAGACTGAAAAAAAACTGATGAGAGGAACCTGGTCATAAATAACTAATTTTGATTTTCTAATATCAGTTCACATGTTAAGTTACACTGTGATGCAAAACAGAGAATTGAGTCTTTCAACTAAAAATTTTTTGTATGGGCTTTTTTTTTTTCAACACCAGGAACACTGTTTCACAAATCTTTTAAAAGCTAACCCTGCCTAATCTCAGGCCTGATGAAATTTTCTGCTTAGTTTTGAGTTTATGCTACAAATAGTTTTATTCTATGAAATGGCAGTACTCAGAAAAGACGCAGTATTTTCAGTTTTGAGTGTTGTGGTGTTTTACCTTTTATTATCCATTCATGATGCATTCTGAGAAGACCTATAAAAATGTCATAATAATCTTGTATGGAAAACTTTGATTTGTTACCTACTTCCATTAACGTTATGTAGACTGAGCATAGCACATTTCTGATGGCTTCTGTAAACCCACAGTCTTTGCTGGTGTAGCTCCTGTGAAGCCTGAAATGGGTTTCATGGCAGTTCAGAAAAAGCATTGTTGATACCTAAATTTTCATGTTTGTGGATCTGAAAATGTACAGTTCAGGCTAGTCACAAAACCTATGGACTACGTAATCTGAATATATAACTACATAGACTTTTGTAATTGAAATTGGAGAGAAAATTTCTGTACATGGGACAATGCGGATAGGCTGCAGTATATTTCTAGCCTGAGAAGCTGGGCACTGATAAATAGGTGGATGCTAATACTTCTGTGTATGCTATCTCTATTTCATTGTAACAGCTACGTTCAAGTTATGAATGTATTTTTTTAATCTATGCTTACTCGATTATTATTATTATTTTGTATGAGAATACAAAGTCTTCTTGCCTGTCTTTAGAAATGCAGGCTATTCCTTGCCAGTTGTTTTTTATACACTTTGTACAACAAATAGCTTATTATACTTATGTTTTTGTGTTGATAATATCATACTTCTGATCATAATATTATTTTACTACTAATGGATATCCCTCTTTTAGTTGCACTCATACTTAACATATACATACTAATTATTGGGTAGCAGTTGGAATAAAAAGATTAAGCATGTTTAGCATAATCTTTAAATACTGTCATGTCCATGTAAGAAACACAAAACGAGTTCTCAGTGTTAAAGAAATCTTCATATCAAAGTGTTGAAATAAAAAGCTTAGATAGATTACTTGTCAATGAAAGGAAGAAACGTGTAAGTAAATTATGTTCTCTCCATTCCTCCCCACTTGCATGGACTAAAAATCGTTGCAGGTGTATTTTCTTTCACTTCCTGGGCTATTTATGGCCATGTTGTTTACTTTACTAGAGCTCTGAGTCTCCATCAGAATCTTTGCTTGTTCATTATATGTTTTCAGATGAGCCAAAACACATTTTCTCAGCACTTTGTCTAACAAAGCAATGGATGAAGTAAACAATGTTATCTTTCTCATCGATATAGTCTTAAGGAAATCTTAGTAGTCCTACACGGAAGATACAGTTAATTATTGCCATTAAATGGGTAAAGGCAAGATTATGTTATCTTGTAATATCCAGTACAGTTGAAGTTGATACTGAGCACTTATGGGCTATTTTTAACCCAATTCACATATCTTTGTGTGATCTTTGAGGGAATGTACTCCATTTAATTTACACAGCTATTCTGAAGTGCCCTACATAGTCAATAGAATTAAAAAAAAAGGAATTTTTAAAGTCCTCTAGAGAATGGTATTCCCCTCCGGCTGGGGTGTTTGAACACAGTTGGCCAGCATTTTTTGGTGGCACTGCTGTTTGTCCTAATCATAAGGAAATTAAGCACTTGCTTTAGAAGGGCTATCATAGAATCAATCATAGAATCACAGAATACCAGATTGGAAGGGACCTCAAGCATCATCTAGTCCAACCTTTCTCGGAAAAAACATGGTCCAGACAAGATGGCCCAGCACCCTTTCCCGCTGAATCTTAAAAGTGTCCAACGTTAGGAAATCCACCACTTCCCTAGGGAAATTATTCCACTGGCTGATTGTTCTTATTTTGAACAATTTTCCTCTTGTGTCAAATCTGAATCTCCCCAGGAGTAACTTGTGCCCATTACCCCTTGTCTTTCCATGTGACTAATTGTAAAAAGAGAGTCTCCATCTTCTTTGTAGCTACCCTTTAAATACTGGAATGTGGTGGTAAGGTTGCTCCTAAGCCGCCTTTTCACAAGACTGAACAAACCTAGTTCTCTCAGCCTTTCTTCATATGTCAGGCTTGCCAGTCCTTTGATCATCTTTGTGGCCCTTCTCTGGACCCTCTCCAGCCTGTCCACATGTTTTTTGCATAGCGGGGACCAAAACTGAGCACAGTGTTCCAGGTGTGGCCTGGCAAGTACTGAGTAGAGTGCGATAATGACTTCTTTATCTCTGTTGGTGATGCCCTTGTTGATGCAACGCGGCATCCTGTTGGCTTTCTTTGACGCAGCAGCTCAATATCCACCAATATTGAGCTTATTGTCCACCAGGACCCCCAAGTCCCTTTCCACAGAGCTGCTCCCCAACCAGGTAGATCCCAGCCTGTGCTACACTCCTGGGTTATATTTGCCCAGGTGCAGGACCTTGCACTTGTCTTTGATGAACTTCATAAGGTTCATATTAGCCCACTCTTCCAGCCTATGCAGGCTCTCCCTTCTGAAGAGTCCACTTCCCCGCTCAGTTTGGTGTCATCACTATGTCACTAAGCACCTTCAATATAAGTGCAGTTTAAATGAAAGGAAGAGGAAGGCTGCATCCTGGGAGAATCTCAGCAGACTGAAGGATTGCAGATTTGACGGATACCCCGGTTATGTTCCTCTTTGGCTATTTTATAGCTTTGTTTTCTAACTTGTCTCTTTTCTAACTTGTCCGAAGCAACCCCAAGTAGTTTTGGTTTCAAATTCTGATGCCAGGAATTTTGACTTCCTCTGGTTTAGAATCATAGAATTGTCTAGGTCGGAAGGGACCTTGAAGACCA
>RSEF01000001.1:154884408-154897029 GCA_003993805.1 Himantopus leucocephalus | reverse complement strand
GGAGGACTCTGTCTGTTCGTCTGCCTTTGGTCCCAATCCTGAACACAGATCCAGAATCCAGTTCCCGTCCGTCACTGAGTCCACTCTGGGAATGCCCCAGTGTCAGTCGTGATTGTCATCCTGGGAGCTTGATATGGTTTTGTATATGTTTCATCTTTTTTTTTCCTTTTATTATTAATATTTCATTAAAGTAGTTTAGTTCTTTCTAAACTCATAAGTCTCTTTTTCTCTCCTCTGCCTCTCTCTTTGAAGAGGGGTAGAGGNTGGCCGATTTGGCCTAAACCACGACAAAGTCTCCAACTGTTTCCTTAAAATAAGTGTATCAGGGTTTTGGTCTCGAAAGCCAAAGATTTTAGATACAGAGTAATAAAACTAGAAAAGAGTAGAGCAAGTGTACTGAGTGAGACAAAGTAGATAACAGGTTTGACCAAGAGTCTGACCTTTCCAATGGTATCCTTGTAGGGCGGACTTTGTCATCCCACCCTGTCCTGTTGCTTTGCTTTTTGGCCCATCGACTTTCAAAGGGCTTTCTAGGTTAGAAAAAAATTCATCGTTTTTCCCCCTTCCTGTCCATTCCCACAGGTCTCCAGAAAAGTCTCCTTTCCATTACTCTGAAGTTTGTCTTTTGGGTCTGCTCCTTGTTGCAAACAAACCTTCCTCCTTTTTGCAGGGTCCCCAAACAACAACATGCTTTTGGATCCCTACGTGCTTCTCCTCTCGCCTGTCTTGGACAGCATTCTAAGGCGTGCTCTCAGCAGAGCTCACACACTTCCAGGAAAGACTTAAAACACTGGTGAATTTCACAGAGAATTGCTTTGGGATCACATCACATCACATCACATCATTTAATCAATTATTTATTTTTAAGAAAAATTCTTCCTGGTGCAAAATTTTTCTTTCGTCTTTGTCCCTAGAAAAACAGTCCAATGCCCTCTTTTAAGACTATAGTGAAAATTGATGCTATGGATTATTTCAAAAATCTTATTTTGTTTTTGTGGTTGCATTTTTTTTTACTTTTTTCTGCTATCATTGTATTACTGCAAGGGTCTTTGTGGTTCTTTCCTTTGGCAATTTTATGCATATGTCATTACTATACGCCATTCCCTGTCAGATTTTTAGTAGAAAAAATATGCTGGCTTTTATTTTCCACAATAACAATGTTCCGTTAGTACTAATGAATATACTTGAAATTGCACTGTTACTGAACTCTTTAACTGTCATATTGCTTCTGAAAACATTTCCAGTTAGCATAGGAGAAAAATAACACCTATATAAAGAAATTAACTTTTGTCTCCTTGGCTTGACTTGTTCTATGATTCCATTTAAAATCAGGAAATACCTATCTTCTTCAAAGCATGTAATCATGTAAGTAAAAATGTCAAGCATTTCAAAATTCAATAAAACAATTGTATATGTAATAAGTGAAACTGAAAAAGCCAAAGAAATCTGCATCAACTGGTTTTGGTTTTCAGAATTTTAAGATTCTACCTTTTGGAAAAAACAGAATTAATTCACTTATTCTTAGCAGTCTGTAACCCTACTGATGACATACTTTGAAATATAAGTAATATCTGAGGGACATGGTTTAGTGTTGGACTTGGTAATGGTATGTTAATGGTTGGACTTGATGACCTTAAAGGTCTCTTCCAACCAAAACAATTCTATGATTCTATGGTTCTAGCTAGGAAAAAACAAGCAAAATTAAACAATTGTAGAAGTGTCTGTTTCAGACCTATAGAATATATACAGAATTATATATGAAGCAAAAAAAGAAAGTCTCTTGGTAGAAAAGATCTCTCCTTCACAGAAAGATCACACATCCCTCTTTAAATAATAATAAAGTATTAAATATTTACTTACACCTTCCCTAAATATAATCTTCTGAAAGAAATCTATTATCTGGATGAAATCTTTAAGTCAAGTAGCTTTTGGGGCTGCTTTTAAATTTTTTAAAATTCCATGAGTAACATATGAGAATTAGCAGAATATGCAATCAATTGATTTTACAAACTACTGTGTGGCACCACAGTTTAATAAGCAGCACCTAGAATGTTTCCATGTGTTTTAAAGCTCTGCACCAACAGCATTGAACACCATCACATTCAGCATGAGCCCCAGCCACTTCAACAAACTGAGACCTCAGGTCAAGCTTCATTGAAACCAATAGAAGACACCCCCCCCCCCAGTTCTTCTGTGGGTTTTGTAAAGCATATCCAGGAAAATGAGATTTCTCTCAGGGTGAGCTACAGAAGCTGACATCTAACATGCTTTCATCAATGAGTTTTATATGCATTGTCTGGTCCTCCTGATTCCTGTGAAGAGTATGGATAATTTTTGCAAACAACAACTATTTACTTGCCTAACTGCGCTGTTCTACACACAAAGGTCCTTAGTTTGGGCACACATATGCCTGCTTGAGTACATGAACTCAGGGCAGTGAATAGGAAATATACAATAGGTTAGCTTTTCTTCTTTTCATTCGACATCAATGCCTGAAAACTCTTAGTGGCTTTTACATGGCATGATATGGCAATCCATTTTGTATTTTCTTGTTGTTTTGAGCAATTCATAAAAGAACCTAGTTTCATTAAGATGTGAATGTTATTTTCTCTATCAGCTAAAAGAAATACATTTCTCCTCTGTATTAAGGATGAGAAAACAAATGAAGTAAGTATTTCTACTTCTACTGGAAGTAGAATTTTCAAGAATTAAATTTACAGAATTTTAATATAGAGGTTATGCTGAAACTGAGGGATATGGTGCAACTGAGAGACATTATATATATATACTGACAGATACAGTGCATTGTAAATCTAAATGAATTTTGTATATCAAAACATCCTTAGTACAATCCAAGTTCATTGCATCAAGGGTTATATTCCACAGCCCAATGGTATGATCTGCCATCCACACGGTATTAGATGTTTATCAATATATCCAGAACGGGGACAGGAGCAGCTATTTCCAGCAGACTCTACTCTAACAACTAATACTCATTCTTGTGACATAGTCAAAATATCTTCTGTCCTGGAAAAGACGCGTTTTCTAGGTTCCCACCTGGACTGGAAATGAGAACAGTTTTCACCAGCTTGCTTCACATGGTGGCTTCTTGTATGTCCATGAGTGTATTTTTTTTTATGTGTGGCAACATAAGGGTTTATGTGGGAGTATTCTGCAGTTCTGGCTTGCCTGCAGTTTGTACACACCAAGTTTCCTTCCACAGCCACAGCAGGAGAATGGATGGTAATAAAGGTCTTCTTAATAAGTCATATACAATGGTTTCTTTTGGTTCAAATGTTTTTGATACAAATGTGAAACCCTGTTGACATCACCTGAATTTCTCTCTTATTCATTAGGCAATATGAAGATAACTGGGCCTGCACATATTGGCGGTCACACGTTCCCCCTCTCAAAAAGTTAATGCATAGATAACATTGTAAATAATTATTGACTTCAAAAGACTGTAAATCTCATGCTAAGACTATATTTAATTTCATTTTCTCAGCAAGAGTTGCAATGTAGTATAAATTGTGCCAGATTACTATTTTTTGTCATGGAAATCAGGCAGTTTACACTAGCTATAGCTCTGATATTATTGATAATGTATATCAAAGATATTTTTGTATACGTATATATATGTAAACACATATATCTATAAAAACACGTAAAGTCAGGATTTGCGAAGAAGCAGCTAATCTGAGTATTGAACATCACGTATTTCCTACACTATATCAGATCAACAGTTTTCCCTTCCAGAAGCAAAACAGATCACTTTTGTTCCCTGACAAGCCTGAAAGTCAAATTCTATTAAGGTGGTTACAATGAACGCAAGAAAATATTTTTTTTCTGCATACTTGTGTAGCACTTTCTTTCGTCCAGTGCCCATTTCACAGTAGAGTTACAAACTCCAGAGCAGGTTACAAGAGAATACTGAGAGACTTTCATTTATACTGCCACAAGACATAACTTTAATGCTGTTCTTGCATTTAACATCTTTCATCAGTTTACTGGAGCATGAGTCCTATAGTGTACCTCATTGAACTTACCAGTACCTAAGATAGAAATACATTTACAGAACAGCTCCCAAGAGATTAAAATGGAAAATCAGTTCTTTTATTGCAGATGTACTAATTTATAGTGTACCATTAGTATAAGCTTTTCCATTAACTCCCTGAACACACTGATACCAAATAGGATGTGAAGCGAGTTGCTTCTCCCCCTCCCCAGTCTTCTGTGGATATTTATTTCTGCAGTATAATCAGCTTTCAAAGCGTATGTTTTGCAACAGTAGTAAGTGATAAAATTATTTTAGAAACACGTAATTGAAAGGTATGTTTCAAAGTCAAAGGGATTATTTTCACTATGATATAGGAAAGCAAAGCTTTAATTGGAAAGATTTCATGTAGCTCTCCTTTCAAGCCAGTTATTGGTAACATAAAACATTTGCATACATTTCATCTTACACTGATCTAAGTTAATTTTTTTCTGGTAAGGCTGATTTGAGATGAACTCTCAACAGAAATTAACGGGGAGAATTTGCAAAGACAGGGGAATTTCCCTTTTTTTCTTTTTTTTTATTTTTAATGAGAGATTAAATGACAGAGTAAATAAAAGTTTGAGTATTTGGGGAGTTAATATTGCAAATAACTGGAAGGTGATAATGTAAATAATTAGCAATTTGTAGTTACAGTATGATATTCGCCCAGTCCACTGGAAAATTCAGAGGAACTATCTGAATTTTTTCTTCAGAGATTATTTTTTCTGGAAATGCAATTTAACCAAAATTTAAATCAAAACAAAACAAAATGAAACAAAACTAAACCTAAACAAACAAAAACCCCAACCAACAAAAAAGAGCAATTTGTCAGGTTTACTTTTGTTTGAACTCTTTCATATAAAATAAGAGTTCTATTTAATTTTTACTTTAGATTGAACTAAAGGTTCATAAAAATCACCCTCCATCCATTTTTTATTTTGTATTCACGCACTTTCTTTTTCGTCAGGAAAATGGACAACTAAACAAGATAACCTCTGAATGCTTCTACTTTCTACTTGTTTCAACTTCTCTTACTCCTAGCTACTTGGAAAAAAGTTGGAACCAAAATATCTTTTTTTTTTTTTTAACTTTTGTACAAATATCCTTCCAAATTCCATTTAAGGAAATGAAACGTTTTCATTTTTCATTATTTAAAAAACAGTTCTCTAGGACAGCTTTGGTTTCTCTAAACTTCTATGGTACAAATACCAGATAAATGTACCAGGACGAATTGTTTAAAATTATCCTGTTTATGAGCTGAAAAGGCAGGAATAGAATGATGTAACCCAGGCAGAAAATGGATTTAGAAGGTTAAATATATTTTCATGGACTTTATCTCTTTTCCAAAAATAAACTTCATTTATAGCTAAAAGCAGTTATTTTTAGCATGAAAATAAGGAATAAAAGTTAAATGGATATTTAAATTTAGCAAAAAGAAAAATGTGTAATAATATAGTAACATCACATTACTTTGTTTTTTTCTTTTAAATTGTGACAAGGTACACATAGGCCAATTTTTTTCAGCATTTTCGTTTTCTCTGAAGCAAATGAGACATTTCTTCTTTCTGTTTTTAAGCTCATAATTTTAAGTTTAAAAGTCAAACTGAAAACCTTTGATATTTACACATTTTCCCATTCTGCTTGTGGAACATGACTGCTACAAGCTTAACCATGACATTTAAGGGAAAAAAAGTTTAAAATATATTAGAGCTGCCTCTCACACTTCTAGTCCACTAAAGAAACATGTATTTTGCTGACCAGCTGAGAACCTGCTGGTCTGTTTTTAAAAAAAAAACACAAAAAAACCTAAAATCCCCCCAAATATAGTAACTTGATAGACAAATGCTGATAGTAACACAATGCTGGGTTGGCCCTGGCTGGAGGCCAGGTGCCCACCAAAGCCACTCTGTCACTCCCCTCCTCAGCCCGGCAGAGGACAGAAAATACACTGGAAGGCTCGTGGGTGGAGATAAGGACGGGGACATCACTCACCCATTACCGTCATGGGCAAAAGAGACTCAAATGGGGGAGATTAGTTTAATCTATTACCAATCCAATCAGAGTAAGGTATGAGAAATAAAAAATAAATCTTAAGACACCTTCCCCCCACCCCTCCTTTCTTTCCAGGCTCAACTTCACTCCCCATTTCTCTCCCTCTTCCCCTCGAGCAGCACAGGGGGACGAGGAATGGGGGTTATGGTCAGTTCATCACACCTTGTCTCTGCTGCTCCTTCCTCCTCAGGGGAGGACTCCTCACACTCTTCCCCTGCTCCAGTGTGGGGTCCCTCCCATGGGAGACAGTCCTCTATGAATTTCTCCAGCGTGGGTCTTTCCAATGGGCTGCAGTTCTCCATGAATTGCTCCAGTGTGGGTCCTTTCCATGGGGTGCAGTCCTTCAGGAACAGACTGCTCCAGCATGGGTCCCCCAGTAGGTCACAAGTCCTGCCAGCAATCCTGCTCCAATGTGGGCACCTCTCTCCACAGGGCCACAGGTCCTGCCAGGAGCCTGATCCAACAGAGGCTTCCCACAGGTTCACAGCTTGCTTCAGGCATCCACCTGCTCCAGCATGGGGTCCTCCACAGGATGCAGGTGAGTATCTGCTCCACCGTGGACCTCTATGGGCAGGAGGTCAGCCTGTCATGGAGACAGCCTTCCTCACCATGGTCTTCAGCAGGGTCTGCAGGGGAATCTCTGCTCTGGCACTTGGAGCACCTCCTTACCCCTCCTTCTTCACTGACCTGGGTGTCTGCAGAGTTGTTGCTCTCACATATTCCCACTCCTCTCTCCAGCTGCTGTTGCNATATTCCCACTCCTCTCTCCAGCTGCTGTTGCACAGCAACTTTTCCCCGCTTCTTAACCATGTTACCCCAGAGGCACTACCACTGTCACTGATGAGCTCAGCCTTGGCCTGCGGTGGGTCCGTCTCAGAGCCGGCTGGCATTGGCTCTGTTGGACATGGGGGAGGTTTCTGGCATGTTCGCACAGAAACCACCCCTGTAGCTCCCCATTAGCAAAATCTTGCCATGCAAACACTTACAAGCAACCTTTAAAAAGAGACTTTTCCTGCTTCTGGCCTTTTCTTTATATGACGATTTTCACTGAAATTTGACTTTCACACATAAAAGGTGAAACTGCTATTATATTTTTCTGGTACATAGCAGAACATAGTAGACTGACAGTCTTGTTACATTGTCCTTAATACCAGAGAATTATGTTGAAACATCTACCAAATAACCCTTCACGTTAGTCTTTTACCTTTGAAACAAAGTAGAAAACTTTCTGATAGCATATCAAATAAGTATGTTTGTTTGAAGAAAATTTTATTTGTTTGTGGTCTTGGTTTTTGTTTGCCTTTTTTTCTTTTAACAAACAAGTCTTTATAAAAAAGTATTGTGAATACAGACCAGTTCCAGACAGATTTAGCCCAAATTGTCTAAACAAAAACCTCTAAGGTTTTTGGTTTAGAACTTTTACAGGCTGAAATACAATATTCTGCATGAAAGAAGTTTGACTGAACTGTACAACAAACTGCCTTTTTTGCCATACAGATACAAACTGAAAAGAGTTGCAGCAATCCAGCACTGTGGTTCCCTGAATTCATTTTGAAAAGATGTTAATGTCTCATAACTGACTAGGAAAGAAACTTCAGCAGGTCAATAGAAATGCATGAAGGTAATAACCACAGCTTCTATGCAGAATTAAGTGAAGAAAAATAAGGCACGGTAACTCAGATGAAGTTTTTCTATTGAAATATTTGCACAAAGCCGGTCTTCCTGATACTTGCCACTATGCCAACTGTGAGGTGATATGAGAGACTGTAGTTTATTATTTTATTACCTTTCAAAGTGCTAAATGGGTAAGAGTAATCCATAGCTTATGCAAGCGAAATTACAGCTTTTATGTATCTTATTCTGCTTGGTGGCTGAGAATCAATTTCACTGTGAGACAATAAATACTAGGACAAGATCCAAAATGTTTAAAAGGAATTTTTGAAAGGGTAGAAAGGCAAATATATAAAATTTCTCTTCAATAGAGACTTTTTTTCCCCCCCAATGGATAAAGTTTTTTCTGCCTCATTTTGAACAGTTTTCAGATATTTTACTTATTTGGTGATTTCAATAAATGATTATTTATGGGGAATACAATTATAATTCAGCAAAATATCGCTACTAGCAATTACCAGTTTTGCTTAAAGCTCCTATAGCCACCTGCACAGTTGCTGTCAAGAATAATAACCTTATTCATGTGGCATTTCAGATACTGTCTTTATCATATCTTGACAAACCTAATTTCTATGTAAAACTGCATTCATGTGTCAATAACATTTAATTCGAAGTAGTAAAGGGAATTTAGAAGGATTAGTAAACCGTGTACTTAAATTGAACTTGAGAAGTGCCATGGACTTCTATTCTTTTTGTGTGGATTATTAAGTTTATATGCTTAACCGAAAACCCCTGTTTTCTTCTGTTTTGCGTTTGCCAGGGCAACAAGCACATCGTGTTACCAAGAAAAAAACTGGAATACCCTGTCCTTGAAAAAAACATATTTTATCACACTCTATTAGATATTGTTTTCCCTTCATTTTGTATTATCTCAAGTAAAAGTCTGCTCAACTCTCCACACGTATATGTAGCTCACACTGCTTCTAAAACAACAAGCCATGAATTTAAATTGAGTCCATTTATTACAGTGGATGTCCTGGCAATCTTTTCCGGAGTATCATGAATATACTTTATAAAATCATCATTACATATTTGGATTGACTATTAACATCCTTAATGTTTAAATCTGAATAAAATGTTGGCAGGTTCGCATAACTTTCTGCACGATACACCTTGGATGGCTTGGATGGTCAGAAAGAAAACCATGCTCCTTTTCCATTACAACTGGTCATTCTTTTTTAAATATTTTTCCAAGTGTCAAGTATGGCATAAAGGATATGCAACATGTTTATTCTGTTTCTTTTAGTCTCATTTAGCACTAAACTGACATAGTAATGAGTTACAAGCTGTCATGAGGTCTTCAACTGAAAAATGACACAATGTTGATTTAAGAGAATAATTTCAAGCCCCTCCATTAGGATCCTGGCCTGGTTAGACCCCTGGAAGAGGTTATCCTTTGTTGGAGAGAGTTGCTGGCTAACACAGGTATACCACAGCAGGTGGTTACATTGGGGTCATGTTAACCACCCCCCACACTCTTTTTTCAATAGAAATATGAGAAGTGCAAATAAAAGGTTTTGGGGAAATACAGTGGGCAAGGTGGACAGCTTTTTTTTTTTGTTACTTAAGTTCTCTGTTAAAATAAAAAGGTCCTGAAATGAATGTGTGTGTTACAGTGTTTTTTGGTCTTAGTTTATAGATGGAACTTAACTGTTAAATAAAGTAAATTGTCTGAATATGTATGTATCATGTCATACCAAATTAGAGAGTAAAAAGGAAGAGAGAAGCAGATTACAGTATAATATTATTTATTCTTTGGTTTTGGAATTGTTTCCTATTGTAGTTCATGTGTTGCCTTCATTAGTGTTTACTTTGACTGTCTGCTAGAAGAGTTTATCAAAATGTTCAAAGAAAAAGTATTCCACCACAGATCCCATCTGTCCTTGCAGCATGACCACAGGGACTTTCAAGCAAGACTTGCCAAACCACCCTGTTTTCTTAGTACAGGTGATACTGAATGGGAACAGAGGAAGGTAAAAAAAGGCTGGTAAAAAAATGACTGGTAAAAAGAGGTCACTGAGGTACATTCATATTGTTTGTAAGTTCTTCAGTGTCCCACAATGTGCAGAAAGCCTGTGGATTTTTTTTCTCACTGCTGTTGTCCAGTAATATTGTCCTGTGTTCAGGCCAGTTATGTACCAGCAAGTCAGAAGTATGGCTGGGCAATGAATTTAGCCTCAAGCTATCTGCAGTGCAGCTAATACATCTTAGATAGAGTCAGATGATGCCCAGAAGTATCATAAGACATTAACTGAATCCCTAGCAGATAAAAAGATAAGAGGAATGTACTGCATTGCAGGTTCTGAGCACAGAAAGAAGTGAAAAGTCTGATAAGAGACTCATTAAAAGAATTTTTGACCCATTAAATTAAATAGATCTGTGTAGGAGGAAAGGGCTGATGACAGACCGTAGGAGTGGAGGGAGAGGTTGGCTGCATGGGAGAAAAAGATTGGGAGGTCAGGAATGAGAGGTTCTGATTATTCCAAAGAAGCATACAGAGTCTGCAGTATTTAACAAAATTAGACCTCAATTTTTACTTTAAAAGTCACTACTTTTGAAATTCCCAGCCATTTTTGCAAAATCTAATTTTTTTTATATGGTTTAAATAATGTTTTAAGAAGCATGCAGAACTTGGGGTCCATACATCCCAACATCAGAAAACAGAAAGACCTCACAAGGTAGCAACATAAAAGTAAAATTTCTCTGCTCTTGTGTGGAGGGGTGATTGTTGTTTATCTGATATTGAATACTGGATTTTTGTTTTATCTTCCTTTTTTTCTTTGGAGAAAAAAAAAAGTCTTTTATTCAAGCAGAATTTTTTAGGACAGTGTTGACAGCCATTAATACAACCAGGTTAAGTACAACTGGATTGAGTACAACTGGGTTAAGACCTATGGATTCAAATTTCATTTGAATCTATGCTTATGTAAAACACCTCAAAAGCTGGAAAAGCAAAATTCTCAAATTCTCTAAATTCTCCAGTTCTCTAACACTCAAAATCTTTTTGCTGTTCTGTTCTTATTCATATTTTGCTAGAAACCCATACTCAAATTTGATGAACTCTTTATGGAATCTAGAGCAGACGTATGAAACTGTAAAGAAGCAGCTTGAAGATGACTCAAGAGATTAAGGCAGTGCTATTTAAAGGGAGATGACTGGGAGATTTTAATAAAGATGTGAACAACTATTTATTTAGACAAGGATGAAGAATCTAAAGAGCTAATTAATGTTTTAAGTTCAGTTTAGAAAGTTGGTAAATTGTCAAACAGTTGAAAATCCTGTAATAACTTGATAATTTCCAACATTTATACTAACGACAAATTCTTTCATATCACTGGCAGTTTACACTTCTTATGGAATTTCTTAGAAGCAGGTAAGTGATTTCTAGATAACAGGCATAGCAAAGGTGGGGATTAATTCCACCCAGCTTTATCTATCTACAAATAAGATGTCTTTTGTAAGGAAGTTACTTATCCTACATAGAGCTTCAGGCATCAATGTATTCTATTGTCCATGGCAATGCCCTTTTCACTCTCTATTGGTATAGAAAGATCTGAACTGCTAGGTAAGACTAAATGACTTAATTTAAGTGGTTAAAAGTAAATTACTCCCAGCCTAGATTGCTGCAACCTAGAAATGGATAAATGGGTCTAGCTAAAAAGATTGATTTTGAAAAAAGTTATACTATTCCCGGTCATAAATCACTCCTATAATCCACAACAGTTCTACAGAAATGAACAGATTTTAAGTTTACAGCTATAAGTGATATCAGTGTGATATCAATTAAACATAAAAGTATTTCCTAATATAAATGACAAATGCGTGCCTAAGTAATGTTAGGGTGTCATAATGGCATAATGCAATTTGAATGTTAATTGATTAGTAGATTGTATTGGACAGAAGTATTTAGTCATTTATTGCAGTGTTCTTTGATTAGATTTGTTACATTACAAAGAAGGGTTTTTAAGTAAAACAGTTTTTTTAAAAAATGTATATATAACAGAAATTATATCAAGTCTTAAATCTATATAGCACAGAACAAATCTTAACCATTGTAATAAGACAATGAAAACTGCTTATATAAAAACACAGCTTTTAAATACAATGATGCTAATGCACTCACCTGTAAAAATCACAGAAAGAAGTTACATTCAATTTCTATTTGTATTAGACATAGCTGTCTCAATATAGCTTGTATGATTATTTAAAGTTAAAAATAATGTTATAATTTCTACATTTAAAGACCTCCCATGAAGGCACACATGTAAAAGTCTTAATGTGCTATTTTATTGAATTTCATATTCAGAGGCTTGGGATTAATTCTAAGAATCTTGTTCTGCAAGTATTTTTTTTTTCCTTGAGGTTTGAACACCTGAAATTGCTAATGAAACATCAAGACTAGTCCAGCTTTGATGATAAATGTTGCTGAAAACAGTAAACCAAGGCCTTTTGGGGGACAAAATGCACCTAAGTCCTTAAGTACCAAGTTCTAATGGCATCTAAACATTTGGATTGCCATGTCTGTCTTAATCTGTGCTAAATGAATTCAATATCAGGACTCCCACAGCTGTACATACCAATTAATGTGATTATTAATTCAGTAATACTATATTTTTTGTTATGTCTGAGAAAGTTGTATTATGTGGGTAGGATTACTTTAGCTTAGTATTAAATGTATGCATTGTAAGCATCCACGGCATTGCCCAGGTTATTATTGTATGCACAAGTTTTAATTTTACCACTATAAAATGTAATATTTTATATTATATTATGTCAAAACAACCCCATGCAGCGCTACAGGTTTGGGGTGGAGTGGCTGGAAAGCTGCCCAACGGAGAAGGACCTGGGGGTGTTGGTGGACA
>RSEF01000001.1:154831850-154865312 GCA_003993805.1 Himantopus leucocephalus | reverse complement strand
GACAATCACTTCCCTAGTCCTGCTGGCCACACCATTTCTAATAAAAGCCAGGATGCTATATGGTCTATGGACTGCCCTTTTACGGTCATTCCAGTTTTGGAGAGCAAGTGTACATAGAGAGGAAATAATACAGGGGAATGGGAGCCGGCCAGTTCTGCAGAAGCCGAGGTCCTGCCCCGGCCTCACCCTGCAGCACCAAGGACAGCGCCTTCAGCACTGTCCTCTGCTCACCACCAGCCCGGCCCCAGCGACACTGCGTCTTCAGTGCAAAAATCATCACAAGACCATGATCAGCCCCGAAACAGCAGGTAGCTGCAGTTGCAGTTGCTTTAGTTTTGGCTAAGAACGAGGTTACCATTTAAAGCGCCTTTCATTTATTTGATGAAATATAGATTTGAACCCGGCTCAGCCAGATCCTGCTGAATAACCTCTTGACTAATAAAAATACATTGACCCAATAGCCACTCAGGAGCTTGGGAAGCACTAGGTCTTTATCTCTGCCTTCTCATTATTCTCACACACCTCTATGGAAGAGGAAAACACTATCTGTCACTAGGCAGGAAATAACAAGGGAAGAGATATGAATAGAAGAACAGTAAGGGACAAGAAGAAAGAGTAGAGAATAAAATGAACATAGGCGAATGTGCTGCAGCATCTCAAATTGAGTTTCAGTGTATATATTTGTTCAGTGTACATAGTTTCTACATTAATATGTTTCTGTCTTGGTTATTGCTTATTTTTCTCTTTTGCATTTTCATTTGAAGAATTTTTGCACAATGTCAGTGCATGCGTGATGAAAAATTTATGCTGGGATTGAACTCCAGATTCAGGCACGTACAGATGGGAACTATATGTGAAAGAGTTTTTTTGTGTAAGTTCCCACAGTAGATAGTGGAAAATCTAGTCAACACAGTAAGCAGTGTGTAGAATAAATGTGTATTCTGCAGGATGAGACAAATCCCATGTTAAGATACCATTGAGTCTACTGTGAGAGGCTCAAATTAGTTGCCTAACTGAAGGCATGCAATGCCATTGGAGATGTGAAGACTCTCCCACTCAGCTTCCAGCTGTCACTTTAAGATGGCATGGGTCCATGTATCTTAGGTCATATCTACCAGACCCATGAGGAATGTCCTGGGTACAGGACTAGACAAATATGTGTGTTTAGGCAAATGAATAAAGCCTTACATCCCCACTGGAAGCTCCAATGGGAGCTTAGACAACTAGCTCACATCATATCACGTGTTTTAATTGAAGCTGAATCCCATCTTCAGGTAAACTGTTGTACTGAGAATCCAGATACTTCTGTTACATCAAGGTTAGCCAGAATAAAAATTTTATTAAAATAATGCATTCATTCACTTTTTTTGTTCTACACTTTTCTGGGATAAAAGTAACCCATAAAATTTACTGCTTCATTGGTCAATAATATTTAAACTTTGTATTAGAATGGTTTGAAGACTAAATTATTTCAAAATCGGTCTGGGTTTGATCTACTTGGTTTTCAGTTGAAGTGTTAATTAAAAATCTGAAATATTAACTTTTCATTCAATACACTATATTAATGTAGAATTACTCTCAGATACTGTGCCTTTCATAGACATACCCACATTCATGCATAAATTCCACTAAAAATTGTCAAGATAAATTAATAGTTTTACCCTTTAGTTCTCATGAATCAGGAAGAAGTAAATGTGTCATGTATCGGTATGTATTTTGTATATGTGCTATGAGGCAGCATTTATCTGAGAGCTCCTAAAAATAAGAGAATAAAATAAAGAAAGTAAAAAAAGAAAAGAAATAAAACTATATATATGGTTTATCCAAGGTAAAATTTCCATTATTTAGCTTTAAGACACAACATTATAGGGTTATTTTTAGTCAGCTGAAAGAAAGGGACTTCCAGCAGGTAATTCTTCCCATCTCAGGATATCCCTTTAAGATGTCAGGACAAGTCTTCCCTTTTTCTCTCCACTGACTGCAGAAGGAATATAAATGAATAGGTTGAATTAAATGGATGAACTCGGGTGTGATGAGTCACATTTCAAGTCAAGTATCCTATTTCTAACAGTTGCCTTGTTGTTTACAAGGAAAATGCAGAAAATTCTGGAATAACACAACCATAGGGAAAATCTGTAGCTTCTGTGAAGTGAAGGTTCACCCAAAAGGTGACCCGAAAAGTCACTAATCAGACTAAGCTTCTTTTAAAATAATGTGATATCATTCATACTCATTAGTTTAGATATGCAGTTTTTTGTACTGTGTCTTACTGCTCAGTATACGCCAGACAGACAGCCTGCAGACACTGCTCATGTTGGTAAACCATCTGATTTTTGATTACACTGCAAAGCTGCCATGGCCCCGAGGGCACCACAGACCATACTGTCCCTGCACAGCCTCCCCAGAGCTCCCCATGGGTTCATGGCCCTGGACACCCTCCCACTCCACCTCCACAGCTCAGATGTTCTTAATGTCAGAAAACCATGTTGTACATGAGTGGTGGATTTTTTTTTTAATAGTCATCTGCATTAAAAAAGAAATTTAATCATTTTCTATACTACAATAGTTCAGAAACTAGCTGCTTTTCTGAAAAGTATTTTTGAAATTTCTACACAATCAGAAAATTTAAACATTTCAAAACTTGTAATTCTACTCCATCTCCAACAGTAATTACGACAAGCACTGCATTATCACGCTTTTCTTAATTATTTCTGTAAAGGTTGTTGATTGTATTTATTAATAGAGGCATCTTCACTGTCTCAAAACTTATGAAAAAGCTGACCACTCATTTTACATTTGGTTCTATCTCTTCCTATCTGAATAGTCATAGAAATTAATATTTTTATGGCAGTTTATTCTGTGCATACAAAAGTGTCAATTATTTTTAACCTCTAAACTAAGAGAAGGCACATTGCCTGTCACTGAACTTTTGAGTTTGACATGAATTAAAGTTCTCCCATTAAAAAGGAGTTATTAGAGCAACACGAAGACTTACACAATCAATCTGTCAAAAAGATATTCCTGTAAAACCTTCAGAAAGAAAACCTTTCTTGTCAAACAGGCACTATTTGTAGGTGGCAAGCTTTAACTTAAAAAATAAAGCCCAGAGATCCCAAAGACCCTACTCCACTCCCATGTCCGTGACAGATAAGAGCAATTATTATTTTTTTTAATATTACATTTAAATAATAAAATGTGACAGACTATGTACTATACAGGAATACTGCCATGTTTCTTATCTTACTAGCCACTAGGGCAAATAATCCTGACATGATAGGTCTAAAAATGAGACATAATCTAAGATGTCTTTATTCTCATACAGTTTATTTAACTGTATAATATAGAAAATATTATATTAATATACTAATGACCACCTGTTGATTGCAATAGTCAATGGAAACACCACATAGAAATACCACTATCAACAACAATCCAAAGTCTTCTGAATTTAAATAAAAGGGATCACTGATTACAATGAGTTCTCACTGAAGCAGCAAAAGCAACAAACCTTTATTTGGCTGCAAAGTCACTGCAAACAGCCTTCATCGATATGTTATATGTAGGGAATACAACAGAATTATTTTTATTTTCTTATTAATTTTGCTGGGGTTTGGCTTTGATGTTTTGGAATGGCCTCCATTTTGTTCTCTCTCTCCCTGGTTTGATTAAGCATGGCTATATTGCTCACCTTCTTTCTTTTAACATTTCATTTATCACTATCACTACAGTCAGACCTCCTGCTCTTGCCGAGAAGAGCAGACTCTTCAGACTTGAAAAGGTCCTCATTACATTAGGAGAGGTAAAAATGTAATTCAGTCTATTTCAAAGTGAATCCCTTTCAAGATACATAAAGTCTTAGTCACAATGAAGCAAATCAGTAGACAAGGATCCCATGAACAGTGGGGACAGCATCTGAGCAGCAATCAAATTAATTTTTTCAAACAGTCCAGCCAGCACCTGGGTAAGACTCTCTGTTATTTAACAATCTAAATAACAGTGTTTCAGTGCAGCTTCTGAATTTGCTTTTCAAATGGTAATAATTTAGGCAAAAGGCAGCAATTTAGAACCTCCCCAAAAGATATCCTGTAGGAATAAAACAAAAAAAGTAAGATCAAGAGAAGCATATGCAGTAGCAGTAGCTACTGTCTTTCTGACAGAGAAATAGAAAAATAGATTAAAAAACCCTTAAATATATACAAGTAATGAAATACAAGTGGCTGTGAAACCAGTGTAAAAGAAGACAAAAAAGCTTCCAGCAAGTCCTGATCCATAGACAAGTCTATACACAGAGAACTTGGAATATTTAGCAGGATTATTATTAGCTCATTTTTTCTTCTTTACAGGTGGGCTATTTGCCCTGGCCTGAATGGCCATGACACACAGCTGACCAAAGGAAGGATCTGATCTGAGCTCTTGAATAACAAAACACAGATCTGGCACTTTGCGTAAGAGAAAGAGCCTTGGGTTTGGCCATGCCAACCCCAAAGCCAACCTCAACATGATTAACTACTTTTGGACCAGGTGTTGCTCAAGAGCAAGTAACAAGGCAAAGGCAAATTGTTTAGTTGTCCGTGAACACACGTTTTAACGTACAGGCTAGTATCAGCTATAAGGCCCTGACAGGGAGGCATTCCCTTCCAGAAAGCCAAAGGGGGAGGAAAGGGCTTTGTACCTCACTGAAGCACCTATTTACTGTTGCATCAAGTACAGGAGATGGATGACTCCTAAAACAACAAATACCATGGAATGAAAAAAACTTTCATACTAATTAAGTGCATAGCAAGATAATCTCCTACCTAAAGAGAGAACAGGATTTTTCAGAGAAAAATGAAGCCAGTCTGGACTAGTTGAACCCTAATGGTCACAGGGAGAGGGAGCAAAATAGCTGATGTGATTTCAGAACTAATCTGCACGTTTCAGAAAACTGTACTTGCAACAGCATGGGCTTGCTCTTTTTTTAAGGTTTCTGTTCCATTTCTTATCACATTTGACCACTGTAGTTTAAAATACACCACAGGCTTCCCACACTTGTGGCAAATATCTCCTTTTTAGAAATATTTTCTAAACCAAATTAACTAAGATTAAGATTTTGCCTTATTAGATTTTTTTCCCCTTTTATGACATACAGCTCTTTTACCACCAAAGAACACACAGGCCAACTGGGAACGACACCTATCAAAAGGAGACTCTTTCCTTTTCCATGCGCTACATAAACTGAGATTAGTAACAAGAAGAAATTCAACCCAGTTCCAAAACATGGTGAGGGAAAGCAGCAAAGACTGTTTCAGTCCTGCTTCTCTTCTTGCCAGAAATATTCCTCTAATCTTAGCTAGCAAAACAAGCCGGCAATATGAGGTGGGCATGATCACCAGTGAGTGGAGTCACTCAGACCGTAGACGCTCTCTTCTCTCTTCTCCTATGGACCTACTCACAGCTTGTAAGGCACCAGCAAACCTTTCATTTAGCGATCTGCAATGAAACACCAGTGCTAGACCACAACAGCAGCAGAGACATGGACACACTAACTCCTGACACATGGCTTGCATTCTCATTAGCCCTGTTGACATTGATGCATTATCTAGGAAAATAATGCACTGACCTCTTTTAACTACAGAAAATCTCTCTGATTTTATAGGCTCCAGTTGGTTTTTTTTTTAATTTTTTAAATCACAATCATGACAAGCCTAACACCATATGACCTTCATTTTGTGCCTTTTAGCATTTAACAAAAGCATATTTACCTCAATGCAAAAACAGAAAGGCTCTAAATTAACTCCTGCCTTGATGCTGTAGAAGTTTATTCAACTAAAGAGCCTTCCTGTGTTCACTCCTGGTGCCCCTAGAACTGGATACACCTATTTTAATTATATCTTATAACTAACCATGAAATTCTGTACATTCAGATACAGTACTGCTCAAAGTAGTTTTAGAGGATTCAGTGGAAATCAAACTCAGTGAAATGAAAAATGAGGTAATTTATGTGCCTTTTAAAAGCTTGCTAGAAAGGTGAATATTCTCAGTTGATTTCAGTCCATATTAGTAGTGGTAAAATATGAACCCTCATGGCCAGACGTATCAGCAAAGAAAGAGTTTTTATTTAAATTCCATCACCTACCAGTGAAAAATTGTTCCTTACAGATTTTTCTATTAATTAATTTTTTAAGTTGTTACATGACTACTATTTAAAGAGGCACTAAAGAAGTACTACACCATTTTTTGGTGCAGACATTCTGATTTTCAAATCCACTTTTCAGCATAAATCATAATCTGCTACGAAAATCCTGGGCTTTGGAGATACTTCAAGAAACTTTTCATAAAAATATTATTCTGTTCATCTAAAAAAACTTATGGAGTGAAATTTTCACAAAGTACTTCCCAAAATTTATCTATCTCACCCACCTAAATGTAGAAAGACTTTTTCTTCTTTTCAGCTTCCTTTACAGATTATTAGAAAAATAAATGCAAAACCATTTGAGTAGTCTAAACAAAAAAGTCTATAAATAAATAATACCTTTCTTACTGCAGTATTCATTTATGTAACAACCATCATAGCTCTGCAACCTGAAAGAGGAATTCAGGAAATTTGTACAACCTTGTTGCATGTAAAAAGTGGAAAAAAACAGCATTAAACTAGAGCCTAAAGAAAGACAGGATTTTAAATCTTTCACAAATGCCAAGCCAAATCAAGAATGAACTCCTTCACAGGTATTGTTTAAATTCCCATTTTACAAGAGATCATTTTTTATTCAGGACTGCTCTAAAAAAAGGACAATAAATGTGATTTCTTATGTATAAGTTAAATACAAACCCACAGAGCAAGCTAACTGTGGGTTAGCTACAGGAATCATTCCATCCTGATGCACATCTGATTTAGCTCATGTGTTTCAACATTCATCTGTATGTCAAAACTCATTTAATAATTCAACACAATGGCAGTAGAGAAGATGGCCAAGACACAAACTGGTGAAGACTAAGAAGCTAGGTGTTAACAGCAGTACAAGAAGCCTTGCTCCAGAACATGAGCAGTAGAAGTGTCTAAATGGGCTATGTTCTAGCCGTGTGCCAGCTTCAACCTGAAATTAGACCTGGGTGCACAATGACGTCTCATTCTTCCTTCTCTCTTGTCACCTTTTCTTCCCCTACTCCCCTCCCCCCAGGTTTCTATAGGAAAGAAATGTAAATAGGAATGCTAGATTGGAAATGCAGCACATTCCAACCCATTTCTCAAACTGGAAGACTCAAGGAGTGAAGGACCATGATACCACACGTCTGTGCCAGGCACCTTTAAGTCACTTCAAGTACAGTCAAGTTTTTCTCCGGAACTGAAAAAATGACAATTTTGTTCCTTCTCCTAGTTATGCAGCTTCCCTATCATTTCAAAATATGAACCAGACAGGTATGACGTTTTCTATGAACCCAATTTAATACTTTTGTTTTCTATAAGCAGACCCAAACCAAAGTTCACAATAGGAATGCATCTTTTTTCTACTTGCACGGATCCTGGTGATGGGTTCTGGTAACAGGAGTACCACAGACTAGTGGAGAAGAAAGTAGTCATTAACTGTGTTGGAAGTTAAAGAAAGCCTATACATGTTTAAAAGTTGGTGGTATCAGCCAGATGCTAGCTAAGCAGAAGATTATATTGTTCTTTTACTAAAATTGTGTTATTGTTTCTTTAAATACTTTAACAAAATATCTGTTACAAGAAGCAAAAAGACATTGCTGTTATGTTCTCACCTTTTCCACTCTAGAGAAAAAAGGACTAGTATTTTCATCCTGGAACGCATGAAAGCTGTCCTTTCATGTTTCCGGAACGCCTCAGCATAGCTCCCAGTTTCTTTAATCCAATGTTTCCCTTCCTAGTCTCTAGCTTCCCCTTGCCATCTCTACTGAACATGAAGTAAAATTAGGAAATGTTGGTTAGAGTAGACAAGGAAGGGGTTCCTCCTGCCAGACCTTACCTGTGTAAGAGTGCCAGAGTCCCTCTGTACTCAATATAGCTATAAGTATGTGCACAGAGAAAAATCCATTCCATGTATTTTAAATACAAAGCTTGGAATGTAATGCTCTCCAGGTGTACTTAGGCAATTTTTTTTTTAATGTAGATCAACACTGTAGAATAGTATAGGTTAATACAAGTATTGAAAGATGACTGTATCCCAACAGGCTGTGTCAGCCTAATGACATAACTAGTACAGATGCATTGGGGGACAATTTTATGTCTTTTCTCCCATGAAGGAAGACACAACCTTTGCATAAAATAGATTTTATAGGAGTAGAACTGTACAAACCCAGCAGGATATCCACTTTCTGACACTGCCAAAAATATTTAGAAAGCATTACTGTTAAAATTGTTTTCATTCCAAGTGCTGTTGGGAAGTTATTAGGTATTGATTCAGCTGGTAGCCTGTATTTAGAAAAGGTGACCAAGAATGGGTTATGGTCAGTGTTACAAAAATATAGATATGTATTACATTTACCACTCTCCTCACTGTTGTATTGATTGGTTTTAAAGTGTTAAATTACTTTATACTACTTGTGACTTACAACATCCATTGCATGCAATTTCTAACAGAATACTCTATAAACATGATCACTTCTATAACCTGTACATCTAGTAGGAGTACAAGTGTCATCATAAAGTCTCTAGTAACAAACATAATTCTTCCCCTGACAATTTAAAATCTTGCCATGATTGTTCTTGGATAGCTGAAAGAAAAACCGGCATTCTTCTTAACAAACCCAGCCTAGAACCTAATGTTGAAAGATGAATACATGCTGAACTACCTTTCTACTTTGTTGAGTGTTCAGCTGAAAATTGTCTATACCTTTGCCCTTCCTAGCATAACAGTGAATAGGATGTTAAAATCTAAATTACATTTGTTAAATTCAGTTCCTTAAGTCTGATAATAAATAGAGATTTTCATATGTAATTGGATTTGAAATATATGATTAATATGAGCTATGAAAAAAAAAACCACAACAGAAAAACCCTTCTAATATTTTCCTTACACATGGAAAGAAATCAAGATAAAGATGAAAATAAGCTGATGTAGTAAACCTAGAAGATCCAGATTCTTAAAGATAGAAATTTTATGAAGCAAAAGTTGTGAAAAGTTAAAACTTGCCAAATTGGAATAGTACACTAACATGTTTGCTGAGATGGCTTTGCTCAAGTGTTGCTTTTGCACTTATTTGAACAGAAGAAATGTGTTATTATGTCAAATATCAAATTTAACCCATGAACAACTACCTTTCCTTACTGATCAGAAGAGTAGTGGGAAATGAGTTTGAGCTAACTTGTGTATCATAATCATTAAACCTTTACTCAACAGTTCACTGAATCTTTGTTGGATACTTTGAACATTCCAAAATTCTGTTTTCTGGAGCAACACAGTTGATCAGAAAGCCCACAGGTGAATTGTATTCATGTGTTTGGATATCATATTGCTCAACTGAAGTCTCCATCACCAAAATTCACACCCAAAATAGTAGGGCTGGTTTTATTCTTATCAGAATCAGCCTTAAAACAGTAACAGTGTTTGGCACAGAGAGGTGTTAATAGGAAGAAATAAGGAAAGATTACACTAAATTATCAGGAATGAACAGGACTACAGTTGCCTAACCTATAATCAAGTAGGGACATTTATATGGCTTTACAGAGCCCAATGGTTTTTTTAAACAGTTATTTTCAATAAGTTGTGTAAATAGGATATACAGGGGGTAGCAAAGAACATCACATTTGTCCTCCCACATGCATGAATGACAGTTCTCACGGGAAGCACTGTTTCACAGTCTTTATGGGTGAGTGCTCTCAAGCAGAGATAAATAGGATATCCTACTGTAAATATTTTTGCTGTGACTATCCCCCAAGACAAATCCTATGATGAAAACAAATTCTTTCCTAAGCTATTATCAGAAACCAATATTTTTTGACACTTCCAAATTATTGTTACTCCCAGAGAAGACAGAGAATATTAATTCAGCTCTTGAGATGACATATAAAGGGAGAGCAATGACAGAAAAACGCAAAACCTGAAAATATGCACAATGCTTTCAGGATCACGCCCAGCTAACCTTACTACTGTAATCTGAATTAGGTCCTTAGGCTCATACCCTGCTCATCTGGGCAGACTGATTTCCTCATGTATCCAATCACCTCTCCCATATTCTTATCCCATTACATAGAGTTATCCAATCCATTCTTCTCTCACCTGCATATTCTGCACCATGATATATTCACAGTCAGCCAAAATTTGCTTGAAATAAAATTAGAGTATTTCCCATAATACCCACTTTCTTTTTGTGTCAAATAAGTTCAGCATTTATCTGTGATTTTTTTCCCTCGCCTCATGCATCACAGACACACCAGGGTGAGAGGTATTGAATTACAATAGGATGAAGGAACATGACTTATTTTATGTTTGAAATACTATGCATCTTTATGAAGTTATAAATGCCTCTCAAAGAGAAAATTAAAATCAAGCTGGCAATTTTATTAGCAAGTGGAAACACACAATTAAAGACTGCAATGAGAACTTCTTATGCTATGAAGCTGGACCCAAGTATTTTGTTGGCAACAAAAAGATTTCTGTGGGTCATATTCATATTCCATAGGGTGGACCGGCCTAGTGGAATGACATATTGCAACAAATAAACTCAGATATGTATTAATAAAAATTAAAAAACTAACAAGAAATTAAGCATCTAGATTAGCAGAGACATCTGCAATGCTACTTCTTTTGTCTTATTCCTTGAGAAAAACAAAGCTCTCTTGATTATTCTACAGTCTTAATTGATATAAAATCACCATGTTAACCTCTGGAAATCATTCAGGCAACAAGACTATACTGTCCATATCTGACCATTTGCCAGGAGAAATAGTACTGTCCTACATTTGAGGTTTTACTCTATGTTAAGCTCTTATTTGTGATTTAATGTTTCTCTGATAACTAGACTAAAAATCATAATATGCATATTATCTTTCCCTGCCTTCTGCTTACTCATATATGCTGTCCCTGAGCAATTACCTTCATATTATTAACACATCTGATGTTTTCTACAGGGTCAAGACCACCAAAAAAATTGCTCTTCTCTCCAGAGGCATAATGCTCATTTGTTTGCTCTGATGTTTACCCTTGGTCATGTACAGAAAATATCCCACTGCTCTCTATCTCATTTTCCAAACTCCACTGACTCACAATTATTTCTATTTTTACCACTTAAATATTTGTCTTTGTGTCCATCTTCCAATTCACTTACTAGCTCACATAGCATACCAATTCCCTTTTACCTCTGTCCATTGATGATATGTTAATTAGAAACACAATGTAGGAAAAGTATAAGAACTTGAGGGTTGAGGGAGGGAACAGATATACTCACACTCAAGTAAAGAAACAGACTTGGATTTAATGGTGAGGAGTAAATTAAACAGGAATTTGAAATGGCCTAGATTAACAACAAAAAGACAAATAGCTCTGTATTTTGTATTTAATTTTGTCTCTGTATAATGGAAAAAAAATAAGAGGACTGTGCCTGGAATATACTGTTCAGCTTTGCCTTCCGAGTTACTAGAAGGATAAGGATTAGGGTACATAAAAGATTTTTTTCAGGAGGAAAGATTAAAACACATGATAAGGAAGTTTCCAAGGTGGAAAAGGAGTGTACTTTGGCTGGACTGACTCCAAAAATGTAAGAATTGCATTTGCATTTAAGCAAATTGCTACTTCTGAGCTTGAGCTTCCTAGGACTTTAAATTTTCTTTTTGTCTTAATATTGTTGCCTTTCCTTCAAATTTGACATAGTCCAAATGAGTCATCCAGTGGCAGTTATTCATTATTCACTTTCAGATTTCTGGGGCTTGTTAAAAGCTGAATCCCAAAATGGCTGAGCTTGGAAGGCACCACTGGGGATCACAAGTACCCTGGGGAGCATCACTGGTGACTGGTCTCCNCCACTGGTGACGGGTCTCCAGCTGGACTTTGTGCTGCTGATCACAGCACTGAGAACCTCTGCCTTCTCCACGTCACGTCATTTTTCCACTCAGTGGCAGACTCTCATGTCCTCTAATCCTCCTTTTGCAGTTGATGTATAGCAGAAGCCCCTTTCTGTTGCCCTACCACCATGTAAAACAGATTCAAAGGTAAAAATATTTTCATGGTGATAAAGTAAATTTATTACAGTATTTGTATATTCTCAGGGACATGGGATTTTTTTTTTATTTGGATGGAACACAATGAAGTATCAAGAAAAGCTCACAAGGGCCAGAAACAGCAAGTTGAATTCGTAGCAATCAAGGGATCTTTTCTCACAGGCAATCTTGCTCTTCCCCTTGTGAGCACTGTTCAGACAGAACTGGTTACTACATGTGTTGTGGGTAATGTGGGAGAAGGGAACAAGACCTGAATGCATTCTGGGTAAGATACTTGGTGACACTTGCCAGCAAACATGCAGCCAGGCATGTGTGGTTGGGACCTGGTATCTTCTCAACCAGCAGTGTACTCTGGACACAAGACTGTTTTAAGGTGCTTCAACACAGGGAGGGAGGATCTATGCCTTTCTCACTCCTTTCTCAGTATAATCTTTCCCATCTAGATGCCATCCTACTAGGACCTCCTTACAGGCACAGCACTTCCAGCACAAGGGCCTGAGTTCTTGGGGACACCAGGGCTGGCTGTCTTCCCCTCACATCCAGCCATGTCCAGCGGTGTGGAAGGAGATGTGTGCCCCTAGGCCCATGGGGAGGTAGCACTTTTGAACCATGGAAGGGAGTAATTAGATGCGGCTCCAAAGGGGGACCTTCCCCAGAATGCTAGATTTCTGACAGAGTATAGCATTCATGGTCATTCAGGCATGCACCCCCTGGCATGGGGTTTCTTCTGCTGAAGGCACTCCATACAGAAGCACATCAAGTTGGTCAGACCACAGCATTCGAGGCAAGTTATCACACCTGGCCCCCTCTGGCTCTGGCTGTGCAGAAGAATAGCATTGTACAACACACCGGCTGGGCTGCCACTGCTCCCCTCTTGAAAAAGAGCAGAGGAACCTTGAACTGCTCCAAGTGCCACTGCACAAAGACACACAGAGGAAACGTCATGAGCCCATCAGCCCTCTTACAGGACACAGAGCCTGGTTCTTGCCTTTTCCTTTCTCTCCCTACGCAGAGTTGCCTCTCGCCACTAGGCGTCCACAGCCTCCAGAGCCTCTCCACCCCTGTTGAGTCAAGGTGCACTCACCAGACATGCTTAGCAAACTTGCCCAGAGTTCATTCTCAGACCATCATGTCAAAACATGGTTTGCAAAAAAAGCTGATTCTGGCAAAGCCCCCCCCTTAAACATAATTGCAGAATTTTGGCTTAGCATGCAGGTAAGGGAGGAAGTGTATGGGAAGTAGTGTACTGTGCTGTGTGACCCCAGAAGCCACCCAGCATGGGTTTCCTGCACAGAGACACTTGAGAAGGACAAAACAATACCAGCTCAGGTTGCACTGAAGACACCTTAGCAAAAGTCAGGCAGCAGAGGGCCATCACGTCCCCACACACGGTATCCATGATTTTTCCCTGGTGACTCACAAGGGTTTGCAAGATAAGAGAGTAACAATCTCTGTCTATACTGGTAGAAGCACCACAGAGGACCCTGAATAGGGATGTGAAACATAAGGAGTGATCCTGGGCAAACAGGGAAGAAATACAGAAAAATCACTTCATGCTTTGAGACAAACTTCATAAACAAAAGTAAGCAAAATCAAAATCCTCAAGGGACATATATAATACCTCTTAATGCCAGGGCAAACCTCGAAAAATATTGAATTGGGGCATATTCAACTGAAATAAATATTTTTCTAAGACAAAGTATAAAGGAGTTCATGATCTGCCTGCTTGGTGATTGAGAAGCCAGAAAAAGTGGGCTTTTATGTTCTTTCTGCTGATATCTATTGCTATCTTCCAGTGACCACTCTGGATTCAGTTCTCACATCTTTGCTCACAATGGCAACAGCCTTCCCCAGTAATGGTTACCACTGAAAGCATACACACAGAAGGTAATTTCAGAACATCTGTGTATTGTCTTCAATCTTCCAAAAGAATACATTCCAGTCAACACTTCTGAAGAGACTAGTCAGGCTTTATATCCTTGTTTCTGCTTAGATACTTACTCAGTGTCATGGAAGTTTTAAGAACTTTTCATTACAAAATCTACATAGAAGACATATTTTTAATGCTAAATACAAGTTAAATCCCCAAATGACAAGCTGGATATCTCCGAAACATGAACAGAACAATCCACAAATCCATTACTGCTGTATCACCATCTTTTTTGTATAAGGGCTTGACTTTCAAGTCTGTTAGCTATCACGGTACACTTCGTAAGACTGTACTGCAGTCTCAAAGGTCCTGACAACCAAGACTTTGATTTGATAGGCATCTGTCTCTCTAAAACGTACAACAGAAGACTGTAGGTGAAGAAATAAACTGTGCTATGAGCAGCACATGCTCCTAGCAAGAATTTTAGCAAGAACAGCTCAGACTATCTCTTTTTTTAGGGTTACCCTTAGCTCTGTTCCAGACACTCCCATATGATTAATCATATTAATTATGCATGTTTGAAGGTTTTGAGGTAAACAGTATAAAGGAAAGCTGATAGAGCTGAGAAACTAAAATAAACCATGTAAAGAAAAAAGAGAAAAAAATATTGGTGTGGATTTAACAGTCTACTTTGCCCTAAATATGCAGAAAAAACAATCAAGTAATTATATTTTAGGTAAATCAACTTCATCTTGAACTTTAACTTCATGTCTAGTCCTCTATTTGCCAGTTTCCATTTACACCTTTCAACCACAGTCTCAAAAACTGGAGGTGTTTGGAAAAATATTAAACTGGTTTATGCATTAAGTACACCTTGTCCCTTAGAAACCTGTTGATGAATGACCTGTAGAGGAGCTTCCATTATTAAACAACAATTATTAATTATTAATTAAACAATTATTAAGCAACAACTTGAGCTGTTGCTAGCTGCTTATCGTACTTTTACTCATAGCTGCTAAGCCGCTGGTCAAAAGAAGTAATTCATTTTAGATAAACAGGTTTACTCATGGGATCATGGAGTAACAGTCTACTCAGTCTAAACTGGGACATCCCAATTTCTCCTGGCAATGGCATGTCCTTGAAAATGTGCAGATGAGAAACCACGTCTAAACTGTATGTAACAACAAAGCAACAATTTAGTATCACTACAGAGATGAAGATAAGACTGAGGGTAATCAAAGCAAGAATTTCTGAGGCTTTGTTTCTCCTGGGGTTGCACTGTGCTCCCACCACCTTTACGCATTCGGTCCACAGTATGCAAAAATAAAATGATCTGCCCTCCACTCACATTTCGGTTGCCAAAAACAAATTACAGGTCTATTTTATAGACCCTTTATCCAGATTTTCTCCTTGGAAGATCCATTGTTTGCCTAGAGAAAAAAGATATTACATATTTAAGGCAAGAAGTTTAAATTGTACCTGAAAAACTCCATGAAAGAGAAGCCATAACCATGCTGTTCAGCAATTCCCGCACAAACAACGTTCGCGGATGCTCCAATCAATGTTCCATTACCTGCAGTTCAGAAAACAAATACCAGTTTGTAGTTGTGCTCTGTTTCTTACCCTTCCTCTGTTTATTCTGTGCTATAGTACTAAGATGTACTAGTTAGAAAAGAAAAATCAATTTCTGTTGCATAGGCTTGAAAAGAAACACACAGACAGTATCTCCACATCCTATAAATAGCTTCATGCTTTGAAAGATAAGCCTCGTATCATTCTCTGATTCTAAATAAGGCAGAAAAATAGAGAAGGAACATAACACCAATCTAGCAGTTGTGAAAATAACACCAGAGACTTGCATTCAGAGAAACTTGCTGATTTTTGGTTTTACATACAAGGTGACATCAGATGGTCTGAAAACAAAGGATGGAATACATTGAGGATGCTAAGAAAATGGATGTCTTTTTTCCTTGCACAAACTTAACATTGACAAATTAGTGTCTTTTTTACAGAGAGGATAACTAATTGCTAATTTTATATTTTTTTAACAGAAATTTAAAACACAGTAAGTGGGACAATGGAGGGGAAAAGGTCCTCTGTTGAGGATCTCTGTTTTGAGGCAAAAGGATCACCACAAATACAAAGTTTGCTTACCAAACCACAATGGTTCTTCAATACATAGAAGAAAGTAATTTTATTTAGTGAACTTCACCAAATTACATTACACAGGTCCTTTTAAGAGCGGGGAACACCAATGGAGAATAATATGCCATGTATATAACATGCATCTATCCTCTTGGAAGAACCACATACTTCTCTTTTCTCCTAAGCCTTTTCCAGTAACAAATTTATTCCTGTACGTTCTCTAAACTTCCAACAATCTGGCAATGTAGAGAAGTCAGGTATTCAGAGCTCAGAAAGACCGACCTATTTTCTATAGCTTTCCCATGAATCATACCTCAGACTTAAGAAATGCTGTATACTTGACTTCCACAAAGCAGATGTCTCCAGCAAATGTTTCTGATCTAAGGCTTGACTCGGGAAGTGACAGTGACTCCTACATTCTATTTCTTAACTGAAATTTTGAACAAAAGAGACAACAATCTAGGAGAATTTTTTTTTTAATACTATGGCAAGTCATCTCTTCTGCCATACATATTGACACTCCATTATTCTAAGCACAAGTCTTCCTTTGCTCCCATTGCCATATAATTACTCTTCTCGTTTTGGCCCTGTTAAACATTACTGCTAAGTGCAGGCTTTTCTGGTCTGACTTTAGGAGAAACAGATCAGAAGGTAATTAATGCTCCACTTAATTGTTTTGTCTTAGTAAATGTTTCAGGTCACCCAGAGATCAGTTTACTAAGGAACAGGTCAGAATAAAGGCAGAAGGATTATTCCCCTAAGTATTCATACATGGTACGCATAGGACCTCCTGCACCTGAAAGTGTATACAGTATGAGCAGACTTCTAAAAATATTCATAGAAAAAATAGAACACTCTTAAATTAAAATAAAATGAAACGATAGAGTACAGAAGTAAGGAAAAGGAGAGAAAAGATGTGATGTGAAAGGAACATTGGGGGAAGGAAGATCTCCCTCTTCTAATAAGAAAAAGGGTAGGAGAAAGAGCTTGATTGCCATAATTTTGATCCCAGTTTGGATTCAAAGCCATACCAGTGTCAGCGCATACTGAGATACAGGTTTTTAACTCATCATTCTAGGGACAGAGCAACAACTTTGAGAAACAACTAGCCCCCAAAAAGTTGCTCAGGACTTTTTCTTTTTTAAAGTTGATTTTGTGAAAGCCAAAGCTTTCCAAGAAAAAGCCCTTGTGTGGCCAAGATTTTCCTAATTGACTCCAAGGAGAAAACATGATTCTTATTTACTCCAGGATGGTCAATTATTATCGACACAAAATAGGCAACAAACTGAGATTTTCATCCTGGAGTAGAGATCTGATATGATTGTGGTTATTTGTTGTCTCAAGTGAGTGGCCTAAACAACACCTCGTAAAAACAGGAGACTGGTTTTGTTTTCTCATCAGCAGCCTCAAACGGCTCTTAAGCTGATCTCACCGTGGAACAAGAAAGAAGATGAAATCTTGCAGACAATGTGAGATGAGAAAAGCGTTTCCTCCCACTCCCTGCAATCCCAAATAGACATTTGATTTCATATATTTAATTGTCCCTTTGGTTTTTTTAATTCCTATTTTTTCTGCTCTGCCGGGAGCTATGCTGGGTGAGCTGCTTCTTACTTGCTCTGTTTTTAAGGCTTTGACGTTGCAAAGGAGCTGGATGCAGAGGTCCTCTCTGTCTATGAGGAGCTCTGCTGATGTTAGTAGAACTGCAGATCAACAAAAGGGTATATCCCGACGGATCATAAAAGCATCATGGAACATTCTCGTGAGACAGCAAGGGCTTTTTGTGACCTTGGCTTCTTATCAGACACTGACAATCACACTCCCACCCACATGTGCTTCAGGTGTGAGGAGAAAAGATGACTAACCTTACTAAAGGACCAGAAACATTTAAAAAATAGTGCCTAGGGTCACACTGGTCATTAGGAACTGCACAGCTCATTTTCCTTGCCCTCTCTTTGCCTCAAAGCATATTTTAGTTACTTTAATGCATGTTTAAAGATACAAAATTGAACTTGGAACATCAGTGTCGCTGGTAGGCTCTGTCATGAGAAAACCAAGACACAAAGCATGTGGCTTAATGTAAAAACGGAACAAATGAATACAGCTGATGTTATTAGAGGAGTCAGGCAGGAACACTTAAGGAATTTTCAATTCCAAAGCTAATAAGTAGTCGACAGCCTCCAAACATTTCATAAGAGGTTTCTGCTCAACACATAGCACAATCAGACATCACCATCGAATAATATTACTGTAGAAAAGGAATATAGCTCTGGCTTCAAATTAAAAAAACAGGACTGAAACTGCACTTGTCCCATGGCTGTGACTAGATACAGTCTCCAAACAGCACATGCTCTCCTATACTGAACATGGGCTACAGCAAAGCCTTCACATAATGAAGTATTATAGAAAGAGTTTCTGCTTCAGCAGTGAATTGATTTCCCCAAGTAGATTTCACTCGAGGAGAAATTGTCACCTTAAATGTTATCTGAAAGGAGCAGCATTTCTTTTCCATTTGTTTGGAGCCTGTCTGCCGTTTAATTAGGTATTGGCTCAGCAGGCTTCAAAGAACTACACTGAAATTAACAACAGAGGCAAACTTTTGTTTCTCCTCCCAGGAACATCTGTCTCCATGGCAGACATTTAACTCCGTAGTGAAACAGCAACACTGTGACCTCTGAATCACAGAAACCCCAAGACTAGGTTAACATACATGGCAACCTAGACACGTTAAATTCATTCCAATTGATGTAAATGAAGGATAAGCATTTTCTAGGACTTCAACCACTCTTGACTTCATCTTCATTCTTAAGAATAATTAGGCTTAAAAAGCATAGCAAAGACTTACTTGCTTGTTTGTATGCTCAAATTGTAATAACACATGGGTGAACTGTATGGAAGAATAACATTGTAATAACTAATCTGTTTTGATAACTCCTACTGCAACTTTTTTTGATGACTCCTACTGTAGCTCATCCTTTATCATAAGGCAGATGGTTATTAAGAAACTGGATTCATTACAATGAATTAAATATTATATTTCTAATATCAATAGTATATGATATGGATGAGGTAAGCCGTACATTTGATCTTGCATATCTATTCTGCCTTTTATTCTTTGTAGACTACATGCATTATTGTCAATTCTAATAATAATAATTCATAAGCATGAAATCAAGAAAGAACTTTTTCTTAATGCAAAAAAAAAATTTCTCACTTTGAAACGTGATCATAGAAAGATACAGACATCTTTCTTAAAGAGCTGTTGCTGCCTAGGCTACAGAGAAGAAAATGACAGAAGAACCCTCATGGATCATACTCATTTTTCCAGGGACCTGCCCTAGTTTTGCACAATCATTGCAGCAGCGCAGTAGAAGGTCTTCTACTGTTTCTGTCCAGAAAAGGTGACATAAAAGTATCTTTCTGATATTTCTCAAGGCAAATTGCTTTGAATATCTTTAGGGAATTTGAAATCAACTCCAGGTACAAGAAAGTATTGAACAGTTTTAGTTTAAAATAAATCTATCAAGAAAGATCCAAAACCAAACCCCACACATTAAAACATGCCTTTGCATGTCCAGCTAACTTAAAAGTACAAGCAGGAAGATGTTGACAAGGTTTGATAAGCCTGATTTGATACCTGCAATATTCACCAGCCCTGCTTCTTCCAGCTTTCTGCTTCCATTTGTAGCTATTATTTCTTCTCAACCCAGTGTTCAGTTATCACTCTCTGCTACATCACGCCTTCAGACACTGCCAAATTCAAACCCAGAACGTGCACACCACATGAAATGCACCTCCCTTAGATCCAGGCAGCCTCTCCCTCAGTAAACAGAGTTTGCCCAGGTGACTATAATCTGCAACACTCTGAAAATCAATGCTGGGAAAACTGATTAAGCTTACTAAAGGAAGGGGCTGGGAAATCGGGATAGAATCATAACAAGAAAAGGGAGTGAGTTTGCATCAATACCATGTTTCCTCTCACTTGAATCTTCATTCTCAGCTGTTGATTTTTACTTGTCAGCAGCACATCTATTATAGCTAAATACCATTAGTTCTCAGGAGTCCCTTTGGTATTGCCCCCTCAAGAGCAAGCCTAACCCTTGGGTTTGCTGCATTAGTATGTTTGTGTGGAGAATCACCTCAAAGTGCCCGGCAGGATTAGTGTTTATTACTCAAAGCACTGAGAAATCAAAGGGAAGGGATTATCACTAATAAAGCTATTTGGCCTAGAATGAGCAGCCTTCATAAACAGTAACTTTCTCAGATATAAAGGAGAGAGTATCTTGTGCAACAGCAAGCTTAAAAGTGGGTTGCTTACGGAAAAGTCTTGCTTTGCTGTGAGCATTACAGACCACTTCCCCTCCACATGGTCTGACAGTAGATAAGCTACAACTGTGCTTAACCGATAGCCCTTCTGCATTTTCTCTTCCCTGTATCTCTGGCTAGCTAATGCAGAAGCAAATAGACTACCCTGTTTTCATGTCTACACAAGCCCTGAAAACAGCTTTTCCCTGGCCTTGGACAAACATCTGTGCAAGGCCCAGACTGACATTGGCACAGCTGTTTGCACTGCTTTGTCCCAGACAAGGGTTCTCACTCGGAAACCGGGAGTTCGCTACAGAATCATGAATAATTTTAAGGTGAGGATTTTCAGCCCTGCTTTTTGCTGTAATCAAACCATCCCATTATAGTGTCAAAGCAAAACTTATTGAAAGAAACCAGCTCCTTGCTTCCCATCCATTTTCAAATGAAAACTCTGTGCAGTCTCCCATACGGTTTACATCGTTAAATACAGGTAAACTGGTGTGTGTGTCCTCTTTTCCATAGCACATTCCATTTCTCTACTTAAAGCAAAAACTGAGCAAATGTAACAAATCTGGCTGCAGAAGTGAACACTGAATGGTTATGGTCTTGATTAGCCTTACAGGAGACAGCCTTTCTTTGGAAGGTGTCCCTGCCAATGGCAGGGGGGTTGGAACTAGATGATCTTTAAGGTCCCTTCCAACCTAAACTGTTCTATGATTCTATGATTCATAGCTTTCAGGAATTTTATGTTTTACACAAAACTAATCCATATTTGCCTCATTAAACAAAGTCATTTATATTCATTTGTTAAATGTCTATGAGTCTTGAATATCTTTTAATAATTTACAAGACTTGAATATATTTTAATATTTTTTATGTATAAAAATTAACAAGCTGTTGATAATCAAACTTTGCCATCAATAAAGAGCTACAAAATCAAGGCCAATTAAAACATTAACAGTCCCTAAAATAACAAGAAACCTCAAGTCATAGGCAGTAAGAGGGAAAAGGCATGCATAAACTCATTCAACATTGTTATAAGTTATAGATTGCAGTCATATGATATCACCATTTTTCAATTTTACTGATTTGGAAACATTTTGAATGGGATGTTTCTGCACAAATGCATACATATGGAGTTTACTGGAAAAAGAAAAGGAAAAAAAATATTTTTAATCAAAATTTTGGGTTAACTTATCCAAAAAGATCATTGAACTGCATTCAGTCCAACACTTTTAATCAGGAGAACTTTACCATTTTTTATCACCACTACTATATCACCAGCAGGACAGTTACTGTAAGTATTGCAATATTAAATGCTCGTTGCTTTCTTTTTGCTATGAGAGGAAAAGGTGAAATTTAAACTTGTCACTTTTCTACCAGAAGCATGAAATAAATAAGGCTGGTTGCTGAACATCCTGCACTTGTTACTGTAACAACATAAAGCAATTCATAAGCTTCTTTCAAATCCATACATGTGTAAAAGAGACATAAAACCTGTGGTGATCACTAATGTCACCTCTCTCCTTAAAGTCGACTGACCCTGTACAAGAGTAAAATAAAGTAGTATAACAAGGGATAGTGTCAGCAGTGTACTCTGACATGCCATTCCCTCATGCCCTGAAGCACATATTCAACTAGGTATTTCAGAATATCTAGCTGCTTTAAATTCAGATTCTGACTTTAATCAAATTGACTTTCAATTGGAGCCTACCTGTTATGTTTTGCTATGGTTCGAGTGCCTCATTTAAAACAGTTTCACAGCTCCTGCCAGTGCTCCTCTTTGGTTTAAGTGTGCTGACCACAACTGTGCTAGAGATATTTATTAATATATGTATAAATAATATCCATAACTTTCTTTAGTGTCATACAGAGTGTCTGATTCATCAGTATAAATCAGTATAAATACTGTAGACTGAGACTTTTTTCCCTCCTCTCTGCTGCACTGCTGAAGGTGCAGAAAAAGGGGGTATTGTCTGGAAAGTGTTTGTAGAGGAAGGAAAATATATAGTCCAGTATTATCTTCTACACTTAAGCATTTTGAAGCTTGCTATAGCTTCCCTCTCTTGTTCTGTCTGATAGTCCAAGTGCTACCTTCTAAATTAATATACCTCTTCTGCTGACAGCTGTGCGGAGTCTGTATTCTCGTATTGCAGCGACTCACCAGTACAACATAATGAGTTTGAATATTCTATATTATTCTGAAAACAGAAGTGGCCAAGGCTTCTAGAAAGTACCTACTGTAATTTATGATAAGCAAATGCACAAAGCAAGTAAATAAAATTAAACAAAACTCCACATATGCTTTGTCGCAGTCCCCAATGTCATCTCTGATCATTATCCTATCTCTAATGTGCAGAACTTTATAGCATGCAGTTATTTTACACAGATTGAAAACCATTAATACAAGCATTTCAAATTCATCAGTAATGCAAGCATTATAATCAAGTGATCTTGATGTTTGGTATAAATTCTTTCTCTAAATCAACGTAAAATAGAATAGAATTCTACTTATTACACATAGCTCTCTTCCTTTCCATTTTAAAATCTAAGACTTACCATCCAGACTATAAATCCTCATCAGTACAGCTGAAACAACATCCTTTACCCAAATATACTTCATATTTCACCCTTAATAACATTCATACATCTATATATGCATGTCTGCCAAAGAAGCTCTTTTCAAGCTTAGAAAAATGTCCTTGCTGAGAAAAATTGAGTAGGTTCAATATGGGGTTTTTTTTCCATGTTAACTCAGTGTCTTAAAGACAAGCAGGCCTCTGATATTGCCTTAATACAGGCAAAGGTATGTCCGTCAGATGTACACACTCCATTTTAGCTGGTTTTACATTTTACAATCACAACTTTCTTCTGTCTATCTTCCATGGCATAGAGGATTTACCTTTGGTAGTCTTAGATTAGAGAATCTCCCTTAGCTGCAGGGACTCTGGTAATGAGCCCGGCTCTCACACCAAGGACTGTACAGCACTGCTGGGCTTTAAGAACTTCACACTGAAAAAGTATGAAGATGGCCCAGAGTTTGAGTGTCATGAAAGAGCTAAGGAAAACAGCAGCTGGATTTCTATAGAAGATTACACATTCCGGGTGTTCCAGCAAACAGCAAGAGGACAGTTTGGGCACTCAAATATCAATAGAGAGAAAAGATTCCTTGTGCCTTTATTCAATGATGCTACAACAAAACCTGAAACTTTCAGTTAACAACTGAATGAATTCTTCATTAAGAACAAGCAAATAGTGCTGCCATTTAATTAATGGACAGCAATGACGGTTTAAGTCCGTGTTATTCATTTCCATCACTGCAAACATCATAGAAACAATGTAAAGTATACTCAGGAAGAAAAGTAGATATTAGTGTAAGACATGCAAAATATCTGCTGTATTTTGCTTATCTAGAAGCAAAATTTAGAGGCATAATACTGCTAAATACTGTGCTGAAGTCTTTAAAGAAAAACTGAGATATTTCCTAAATTTCCTTATTTGTTTTGCCTGCCTTTCAAAGTCAAGAGCAGCAAGACCTGAAAGATCTCAGGTCACTCTCATTCCCTACAATGTCACCCTTTGATTTGGATCATGAGTTTTATATCTATAGACAGAATATTTACCTAAATCAGAGCTGTCTCACCCACAAGACATAAAACTGACCCCCAGGAATTCATCATTAAAAGACTCCTTTAGAAACAGCAGAAACTTTCAATACCAGTGTCCTGGTTAAAATCAAGCTTAGGTATGTATATTCTCTCCACTAAAAAAAATTCCTGCAGCTTCAGTTACACATTGTATATAACAATTGAGTTCAAAACCAAAGCTGAATAGTGCTCTTTCTCTTAATTAACTGCTATATTTTTATGCCATACCTTTGGGGGTTTATAGACTTTTTTTATCTTTCATGTTGAAAAGTTTTATACAAATTCAAACTATTGTAACTATAAAAGAACTTCAAAGGATCTATAGTTGTACTTTTTCCATAATATTAATTATTATATGTTTTAATACGTTTTATGTTTTATTGAAGGCTATCACTTTTCACCCATATTGCAAAAAAGGAGGGTTGGTTTAGGAATATAAACAGTATTTCTAGGCTTATACCTTCAGTGTGTCTGAAGCTTTAAAACTAGTTTAGATTTTATTGAGCAGAATGAGCAGGAATAATAAATCAGTGGTACTCCACTGTGCAAGGATCCATCTGCATCAGGGACCTGAGGAGGGGTGCCGAGAGACAATAGCTATAGCATTGGACCACTGAGAGAAAGCCCACAGTTTAGCTACACTGTGAGTTGTACTCCTTTAATAGCTGTAATTAGCACAATGTCCTGTGCATAATGGATTTTATTCACACCTGGGTTTTGACCCTGGAAGTTTAGAAGAAAAGTGCCAGCAGCCCCCTCCTCCTACTTCCTTTCTTGAAATAGAGGCTACAACCGAGATTGTGTGGCCAGAATAACACAGCTGTATGCATCTTAGGGATTGCCTCTTTCTGCAGGATTGTGACAGTTATGACTTTCAGGTGTTGTCCTCCAGGAAAATATACAGAGAAGAAAAATAGTGCAAAACTATACACTGTACAAAATATCCCCTTCGGACCACAGCAATAGTCACTGCTAGTAACTGAGAACTCAGAAGGTAGGGATTTTCAAATACGAATTCAATCTCTTTTTTTCTCTTCTTTTTTTTTTATTCTTTTTTCAAAAGAATACTTTTTATAAATAATGAAAAAATAAAGAGCTAAAAAGACAAATAAAAGCCAGCTTTTTAAATGTCAAATGTACAAAAACCCTTCAAATAATTTCTTACCTATAACCTCTTCAGCTCAGTAAAGAATCTAGTTCTACACAATTGAACAGTCTTAACAGGTGGATTTCTGACTGTGCACATATTCAAATTGAGTTGAATCCATATTTCATGTTATTTTAAAACTTATGAGCCAATAGAAGCAGTGCAATTAAAGCTCCTTTGGCTCTGAAATTGCTGGAGCTAGCAACCTTCACTTTCCCTCCAAAATTTCAGGGCAGCATTCCCTAGACACTATTGGAAGGTCCACATACAGCTCAGTTTATTCAGCATTGAATAGAACTTTATTCATTGTCATCTTGTGCAAAAGAAATACGGATGGAGATTCGTCAGAACACCACAAAAAACAAGTGAACTTACTTCCTTGTTTGTTTCCTTTAGTTCCTTTTAAATTTCCCTGTTTTCTTTCCCTTCATGGTCAAAACATAACTGAAGTACTGGCAGATAGTACATTAAAAAAAAAACCATGAGCAATACAATTTTTCCAGCTACTTAGTCAGCCTGACCGTTAATGCCCAGACAGGCGTGAACTAATATGGTCGTTCAGCATTCAGAAGAATTGACAAATCAAAAGGCCCCAGGGTCTGAATTCATTTGACCAGCCTTTGGGCACCCCTCTCAGCTACTGAAGTTCTGCGCATGAGGTACTCCAATGTGCTCTGCAGAGAGCTTCTGGCATTTTCAGTGGATGAATAAACACCTGCCTCCTGGACATGCCGGTATTCCCATCACCAAACAGGGAGCCTGAGGCAGCCAGACTCCCAGCTTACAACTTAATTTAAGTTCCTAAAGGTACCTGGGACAAACATAAACCTAAATTTCCAGAACCAGATCTCCTGAAAAATTACATTTATTTCTTACTCATGTAAGTTTGACCTGACCTGAGCAAGAAAACTTCTGCCAGAAAAGAACTGGCAAACTGCAAGGAAGACCCAAAGATTTCAAAATTGTGACCATCTTACCAGGAACTGCCCATGGCCATCACTGTCCTTGGCTTTCTTGAGTGAGAAACAAGATTTTTCATCCCTTCTCACCTTCAGAGACACATTTTACAGAGCAAGGAGCATCTATGTGATATTCAGTTATCCTTATGTCTGAGCTCAACACCATGAAAGACAGAAATTTAACAGCAACAGCTCTCTTTTGGGAGACACTGCTGAAGATGACAACAATGTGGCGGTTATACTGGCAAAGGTCTCTTCATCTTGCTGGAGACTGACTCAATCCTTTCATTTCCAGGACAACAGCTAACGCAATGAAGGAAAATTACTGTCTTTTCTTATTCTATCATCTTCCAAACCCATAGCTGCCTGTGCACTTTGTGACGGTAGAAAAAAGTAATTGCACCCACTGGAAATTTTTCAGAACAAAATATTGCACAGCATTTTCCAAGACAAGAACAAATGCTGATGCTCCCTTCACAGACACATAAGCACACAGCACTATTTACCCTGAACCCCAGAAATGCTTTTACTCTGAATCCCAGAAATGCTATCAAATTACCAGAATCGAAGCTCTGCATTATGTAGTAAACAACTAACCCGGAAATATGTAGTTATAATGTATTATTTCATCAGACTCTTCTCCAAAATGTCTTGTTTGCCAAGTTCCTTTGTTGCATGAGCAGTGATAAGATCTAATCTTTTGCCTTAAGCAGCATACAGTAATGATATAATTGTCATCTACCCCTTCCACAATGGGATTAGCCTACCTTCAGGATTCCTTCACACCACTTCAGAGTTGATAAGACTTTTCTTTTGGAAATAATTTTTAAAGGCCACCAACACTTATTTTTTTTAAAAAAAAGAAAGAAAATCCCTTTTCCCCCACTTTTGAGGGCTATGAAATCTTTTAAATCAAGAGCTTTTTCACACTTTTCATTCCCTAACAACAAGCTGCTGTCCATTAGCTTTTAGTTCTGACAAGGCAAAGTTAGAAGCATATTTATTTTCAGGCTAACACTCCTATGAGACCTTTGCCAGTGTAACCCAGCATATGCTCAGCGTTATCCTAATAGAGCACAGTCTGGAGAGTTTAAGCTTTTGCTAATAATGGTAATAATCTAACTTTCTATCCAAATATTTGTATAGACCCTATCTGAATAGCTGGGCGCTTCCTATGGCTCTCTAGTTCCTTTTAATTCAAAAAATCCCCATGGTACTGTTTATATTTTTACTTTTGTGTCATACTACACACACACTGAAGTCTCTGTTAAAATCCCAGCACCCCTTCAGCAAATCAAATTAAAGGAATTTGGGTTAAGATGATAACTGATACTTTAGGAAAATCAGCTGAGATTTCTAAAGCCTCCGAGGCTGGTGAAGAGCCTCCCACTCAGAATGTGTCAGCGTAATCCGGCCAACTTTATATTCCTTATGCTTTTTTTTTTTTTAATCTGAAAGTTTAATGAAATCACAGTATGTTCAGTGATTATCAAATTATAAAGAAAGATGATAATTTTATGGCAAACATCTATATAAAGATACGCTGATTATTCAAATGACTGGTTTTAAAGAGGAACAGATTAAAGTCACAATATAATGATGAGTAATGATGAGTACAAAAAGGTATTCCTCAAATTAATAACTGTTGTTTGGTATAAATTGTCCTGCCTTTGCAACATGCTCTTAAAATTCAATTGGTAAATTACATCATTATAATCTTTGTCAGGTATTAAGGTCACTTATACCAGCAATCACTTCGCTAAACAAACCAGAACTTGTTTTACACACAAAACTGATTTTAGTTTTAATCTTTGTAAAGTCAAGGAAACTATTTGGAGGGACATGGAGGGGCAGAAGGGGTGGACTCATTGCAGAACATCATTTTATCCATCTTAACTTTATTTAAATTAACTACTTAAATATTTAGAGATCAAAACAAAGCCCAATACAATGTAATTAGCATTAAAATTCTCAGTAGTGAAAAAAATAATACTAACTTTATTTCTCATTAAAAACTTACACATTTTAATTGCACTTAGTACACTTGCTATTTGGAAATGTAACACCTTCATAAGCCATTTGCAGAGTGTAAAAAAAAAAGTAATCAAGTATAAACATTAATTTAAAAACTAGTGAATGGTTAGTCTCCTTTACTGTTATAANTTCTCCTTTACTGTTACAATAAACATGTACGAAATCCTGGGTCTACAATACATACATGGCACATTTTCTGTTTAAAAAAAAAAAAAGTAATGAAATTATTTGCTTGTTTTGTGCTAATGCAGTAACAATACAAGAAATCCCAGTTAACACCAAGATGGGTAATAGAAGAATGGCTGTTAGGTTTCGTTATTAGAAGTACATTTCTCAAAGACTTCAAAAATACTTTCCTTAGAGTAAGGAGTGCTAAATAGGTCAGCAAATGGATACTCAAACCATTTCTGTAAGCCAGCCAGAAAACCTCCCTGTGACTTCAGTAGACTTTGAATCAAGCCTTCAGATCTCAGCTATTATACATTTTCTGCATCTTTTCAACAAGCAATGATGGGTCTCTGTTCTGCAAGCTAAATGTATCTTTGTATTTTCTCTCACAAGAGATCAGGATCCTATAAGCACCATCTGGACTGCTTCTTTGTGTGTCTGTATTTTATGCAGATACGGTCTTCAAACACAGACTGCAAAAATCCTATTGTAGCAGCAAACAGTGGCTGGGATCCTTATCCAGGAGTCCTTTGAAGTCAACAGAGGCTGGATCCGGCCCTTTCTATGCTTTGCATAATAAAATCATTGAACCTATTGTGCCAGTTTATACATGCCATAATTGCATAGCTTATGTCAGCTTTCTCACATAAACACTCACCTCCAAGGCACGCACCCATGGCCAACGAAAAGATTAATGGTTTCATAGGCAAGTTAACATCAGGATCTTTACTCAGGTTGAGAAGCACAGGAATCTGTGGTTTAAGAAGAAAAGGGAGAGCTATTCAGGAGACATCCAACCATCAGCACAATATAAATGCAACTCATTCAAGTAAAACACTTAAACCACCAGTAATTCCAAAGAATAACTTGGGGGGGAGGGTTGTTTTGTGGTTTGGGTTTGGTTTTTTTTATTAAATTAGTATCTTTGTATCATATTCTTGATCTGTGCTCACTTTTCCCCACTGACTGTGCTAGCCCCACATGCCACAGAGAAGGTATCGGCAACTTTAGGCCAAACTTGACACAGGTACTGCCAACAAAACTGAGGATCTCGTAAGGTTATGAGTGCAACATTTCTGGTTCAACAGGGACCTAACAGTGACTACAAATCCATTCCCCCTCCATTTCTTGAAACCTAAAGGACAGAGCTATACCCCCTCTTCTTGCTGGGGACAGCTGTAAGAGATGCCCAGACCTTCACAATCAAGACAGCTGTAGATCATGTGTCAGTAACTAAAAAATTCCTGAATCCTTGTTATAATCAAAAGTGTCTGATCTGCTAGGGAAAAATTGAGAAACATCAATGTGGCAGGCTTCTGAATTCAAAAGCAGAGCTGAGTTATTTTACTTTCTATTCTAACATTATATTTACCAGAGAATGTAAATTTAGTTTACTGGGAGATGTTTGCAAGTTTTATGAATTTCATTAATCCTTTTAGAAAATAAAATAAAATAAAATAAAACAAAACAAAACAAAACAAAACAAAACCAAACCCCTGAAAAGTCAAACAACACTTGTAGGGAGACATAATAGACTTCATTAGGCAATTGGTATAGACCCTAAAAATATAGCAGGCAGGCTTTTGAGCAGCACCAGATCTCAGTCAGTAACACCCTTCAAAGCTAAACTTTCACCTTAGTTGGGAAAAACTAGTTTGAGTTCAACTTAGTTGTGCAACCACTTGGTTTGAAAGGAAGGTGTAATCAGTACCTGTAGAGAGAAGGTCATTAGAAAGGAGATAGGTGATAGTGTTATTAACCTGTTTTTAACACATACAGAGGTTTATGGGACCAAAAGGGAGAGAGAAAGAATAAGCAAACATGGAACACCAAGAGATCAAGCAGGACGGGATTTGTGGAAATAACTGTGATATGTCTTCAAATGAATGCTTTCTCAGAGTCCAGGATTTTTAGTAGTGAATCGAGTTATGACTTTTAATCCTCCAATTTGTCATTTGAATGTATTTCACAGGTGCCCCTCAAGGGGTATGATCTCAGAGATGGAGCAGCTGCTTCCTGAAAAATGTTTTCATTTTGACGGGTGAGTGATGCTCACCTTTACTGACTGTGTGTGTTCTTTTAGCATGGAGCGATATATAGGCTTTATGAAGAATTACAACCCTTTCCCTCTCCCTCTTGCCAGTGGTGCTAATCATCCCCCTCAAATCCTCTCATTGATTAATCTAGATAAGTTAATGTCTAAACAATTATTCTTGAATTGTACATTGCCTGAAGACGTCTATTTCTATTTTAAAGCCTAACAAAGAGTCAGCATGCTCAACATCTTGTCTGTTTTTTTCCATGAAACAGTCATGAAAGATTTAGTTTCTCCCCACAAACTTTGTTTCTCTGAAACCATCACAGAAGATGATATGGAATTCAAATTGGAGAAAAGGAGGCTGAGGGGAGACCTCAGGCTGAGGGCTGTTGGTCTCTTCTTTGAAGTAACAAACGATAGGATGAGAGGAAATGAGCTCAAGTTGCAGCAGGGGAAGTTTAGATTGGATATTAGGAAAAATTTCTTCACCAAAAGAGTTCTCAAGCATTGGAACAGGCTGCCCAGGGAAGTGGCTGAGTCACCATCCCTGGAGGTATTTAAAAGACGTATAGATGTGGCACTTAGGGACATGGATTAGTGGTAGATTCAATAATCTTAAAGGTCTTTTCAAACCTAAATGATCCTATGAGTCTATGATTTTATGATTCTATGACCTGCAATTAGCCCATTCCTGATGTCAAAAATACAGCAAGCACTAACATGTGCAGGAAAAGAAACAACTCGTGCATCTAAAAGGATGTTTTGGAAGTAAGATCTCTCAAAATGAAGTAGCAAATATCCACTGATCATGGTGATACTTATTTTTATGAGCTTGGATCTTCCCAGGCACTTTAATTGTATATGTATTGCCTTGGAACATGTTTTAGCAGTGGACTTGGCAGTGTTAGGTTTGTGGTTGGACTCTATGACTTAAAGGTCTTTTTCAACTTAAATGATTCTATGATTCTATTCTATATTTATTTCAAAACAATATTGTGTTTCAACATAAAACAAAACCTAAACACAAATACTGAAACCACAGGATAAACCATCTTGCTCAATGTAAATAAAACATTTTTTCCTACTATATAATTTTGACCAGAGAACCAAAAATTATTGTTTAGTTTCTCAGAATTATTTGCAAGTATCCTGATGTACTACAGTAACTCATTTGTTGCAGGACACAATCCTGAACTACGCTGACTAGCAACACCTTTTTAAATCAGACTCCTCCTTGTGCGTGCCCTGCCCAGCACAGAGAAGATGGGTATGTAGAGCAGATTTAAAATTATTATCTCATTTTCTTGCTGTTGAGGTCAGTCCTAAAGCTGTTGCCAGCCAGACCCCAAGTGCAGAGCAAGTAACACATTTTCACACCCCACTGGTGGGAACCATGCAGAAAGCAGAGCCCTGTGGCCCTCCAGGAGCCCCCTCCCTAATTACAGCACTGTGAAGGACAGGGGAAGTGAGAAGCAAAACAGAGATCCCAGACAGAAAGTCCACGAGATAACTCTCTGCTAGGTATTTGCAGTCACATACTTGTAATACTCCTATCAGAAAATGTGGTTCTCTGTTTAGTGAAGGAGGTCAGTGTCAGGAGCTCTCAGTGTCCTGTAAATCTCTATTAATTGAAGACACAGAAACCCCCTAGAAGAAAGTCACTGACCAAAGTTTTCAACTCACTGTGTCTTCTTTTACACACAAAGATACATTGCAATGCATCAAGAGAAGGTGTAATTGTATAATGTGCGTGAATCTCCATTTTTTAATTTTTTAAACTCTACAAAGCATTGTAGGAGCCCAAACATGCACTTGGCCCCACTGGTGTTATTGTTTTCACCTTGACATAACATTGCTTTTCTTCCACTTAGAAATACCGTGAATTCTTTTTGAAAGGACTCATAATAATTAATTCTTTACATTAAAATTATCATCAGTGATGTCATGCTCCTAAGTGCATTAACAGGCAGTAGGGCTGGATCAGGAATCTCTGCTCCCATAAATGCCCAGTTTTGCAGCAAGGGACAAACATTGAAACATGTCTCAGCAATACATATCTGTGTACACTTTAATTTGGTTGTTTTCCCTGTTTAAAGGAATTCACCTTTGCCAAAGAATCATGGTTATAAGTCAGAATGGGAATGGAAGTCCTATGGATCTCTGACACGCGCTTGAAGTTTGATTATGCTTATATCCCTTGTAAAGAAGAGGTATTTCTAACAAGGAATGCCCCACTGTAAGTTTCAGTTTTGAATAACCACATGAAAGATGAATGCAAAACATTCAGTTAAATTTCTAGTGTTTCAGACAGAAATATTTATTTGATCCATAAAGTAAACCAAATTTTTGCAAACATTGTGGGCTATCCTGTGTGGCAACTGCATGCCACAGAGTCTCCAAAAGTCACTAGTATCTAATTCTTTTGATCTAAAAGTAGGGATAAGACAAACAGATTGTTCTAATTTCCATCCTAAGAACTTCACTGCTCCAAAAACAAGGAAGAATTAAGAAACTTGATCATCAGCAAGAACTCTTGAAGAGATGTTGCAGATCAGTTAAAGCCAATGGACATTTCTCGTTGCATGAGTTTGCATTTCAAATACATAAGGATCATACACAGGGTCAGTTACAAAGGAACCTGCTTCTGTTTTCCCCCAAAATCACCTTTAACACTATTTGCCACATTCATTCATGCAATTATGCATGAGGCAACATTTTTTCACTATCAATACCTCAAATCTCAGCTTTATCTACTGTTTTAGTTAACCTGAGCGCTCAAATCAGAAATGTAAAACATAAAAGGGTTAGAAGAAAACTTTTCACTGTAGTTTTCAATGTTTTTGACAAACTGAGTTAGTTCTACAACTCTTTCTGATTCAAGCCATAGGTATTTACAATAGCATTGAAAGCACTCCAAGTTAGGATACTTTGCAAACTGAGATATAGTTGCCTGCAATGCATATTGTACAAATACCTTTGTCATATCACGGAATCACGGAAT
>RSEF01000001.1:154812347-154830850 GCA_003993805.1 Himantopus leucocephalus | reverse complement strand
TTTAATCCTGACCCATAAGCACTTGGTCAGCTCCCCGTCCATCCGCAGGAGGAGCTCCATGCAGTCCTGCTGGTCACTGACATAAAGGGAGACACCCCCTCCTCGTCTCCCTTGCCTGTCCTTCCTGAAGAGCTTGTATCCTTCCATTCCAACACTCCACTCATAGGAGCCATCCCACCACATCTTCATGATGCCAATAAGATCATAGCCCTGCAGGCGTGTGCATGTCTCTAACTCCATCTCTATTCCCCATGATACATGCATCTGCATAGAGGCATTTAAGTTGGGCCCCTTATGAAGTTGATTTACTGGCTGGAGTGGCTGGAATTCCTTTGTGCTGCACTCCAGGTGCTCTTCTGTTGACCTGCAACCGTTCTCCGGGCTCTGGGCATCTATTGCTGGCATTAGCATCATATTGGCAGGAGTAGGATGGATTGAGGTTCCCATCCCTCGGCAACTCTAGATTAAAGCCCTCTTCATGAGCTTGGAAAGCCTCTCACCAAAGATACTCTTCCACTCTCTGATAAGTGGAGCCCCTTGGGCCCCAGTAGACCAGGTTTCTCAAAGCGAGTCCCATGGTCTAGGTATCCAAACCCCGGCTGTGGCACCAGTCCTGTAGCCATTTGTTGATTTGCCAGATTTGATCGGCCCTATCAAGCCCCTTGCTTTTCACTGGAAGGATTCATGAATCTCTAAGGTCTGAAATCAAAATTACTGACTTCTCTATTTCCCCAAAACAATGGAGACTGTTATTCTTGTGTGGCATAATTATATAGCTTTAACACACACACCCGTCAAAAATCACTTTATGAAGGAACCAAGCAAACAATCATGAAAAGACAGCATGNGGCATAATTATATAGCTTTAACACACACATCCCTCAAAAATCATTTTATGAAGGAACCAAGCAAACAATCACGAAAAGACAGCAAAGACTGATTTTAAGGGACTGTTCCTTCTAAGCAAGAAGCAAAAAAAGAAAGCAGTCCAAGTAATATAGGAAAGCAGAGTCCTGAATATCATGAGGACATTGCCCAAGATCTAGGAACCCTGGGAAAATAGAAGAAGAATAATCAAAAAGATTCTTGGGTTTTGGTCAGACTGGTAATGGATACTTGTCTATTAGTAAAGTGAGTGTTTAATGGTTACTTCAGAAATTCTAAGTATTTACTTTCACTGTCTCAAGGACAGGATAGTTCAACTACATATCAATCCCAACTACATGTGGGCATTCTGGAATAGTCTGTTTAAACTATTGGGAATAGTTGCCCATACGGTCAACATTTTTCAGAGGTCTCGGAGTCATACAGCCTACACTACAGGATTTGCCAGGAGGAGAAATATAAGACTTGTGTTTGGATACAATGAGACATTAGAGGCACCGAGGCACCCTATCACTGCTGGTGTTTTATGCCAGAAAACAAGATCACAAGTTTCACAGGCTTTTTTACTTTTTTTTTTTCATGCTTGGCTCAAATAATTATTTTACTTGAGAAAAGCACCTAAGATGGAAATATCTGTCAAAGTTGTTGAATTTTAGCAGAAATAAGCTTCTGAAAACAATAACATAAGGGAGAGGCTGAGAGAACTGGGATATTTTAGCCTGGAGAAGGCTTGGGGAGGGGATCTTATTGGTGTGTATTAATACCTGATGAGATGAGAAGGTGTAAAGAAGATGGAGCCAGACTCTTCACAGTGATATCCATTGACAAGACATGAAGCGATAAGCACAAATTGAAACACAGGAAATTCCACTTAAAATAAATGAAAGCTTTTTTACTGTGAGGATAAACACTGGCAGATGTTGCCCAGAGAGGTTGTGGAGTCTCTAACCTTGGAGGTATTCAAAACCCACCTGGACGTAGTCCTGGACAGCTTGCTCTAGGTGACCCTTCTCTGAGGAGGGTACTGGACTAGATGAGCTCCAGAGGTCCCTTCCAACCTCTGCTATTTTGTGATTTGTGATACTAGTAGGCTTCTCTAGCTGTAAATATTTTTACTTCTGCTTAAAATAAAATCCTGAATTATTGCTTAGTTCTCAAATATGCATGTAATAGAAAGAATTACCAATGCTGTATAATAAAGAGGAATTAATGAAGCTGTTAGGTTAACCAGATTTTGATATCACTCTGAATTTTCATCCTATGTGTGTTGAAAGACTCTCCCCTCGGTTTTAACAGTTTATAATATTTATATCACTAACATAGGAATTTATTTAATTGCTATTGACCCTGATAAGATAGATAGCTGTGGCTCATGTAATTCAGATATCTTTCTATTTAATAGCGTAAATTGAATAAACCTGCATTTTAAAAGGATGATTTAAATTAAGAAAGGAAATTTCCATAACTGTACAAATCTGAATTGTAATAAGATACTTCCACTTGTCATTCATGAGCCATATTCTACATGAGTCAAGTTTACCCTTACACCCAAGATCCGATGTATTATGCAGAGCAACAGATACACACCTGAAATAATGATATCCCCAGGTATTTCCCTAAAGCTTTAATTCCAAGGTGAGTATTTAACTAGAGATAAGATATATTGAAAAAGAACAAAAAAGTATTTTCCAGTGCCGGTTACTCTATCACAAACTTTCCTTTGTTATTCTGTTGATTTTTAGTTTGTTGGTGCATCAGCAAAATGGGCCACATTGCCTTTGTGATCTTCAGTTAATAGCCTTAAGACATAGAGTTAACATAGTCCCCAGTAGTGGTATTATATACGTATCCACAGTAAACTTTGTAAAAGTAAGTTGTAAGTGCAAAGGATCACAGTATACGTACTCATGTTGAGTTGCCAAAATAAAATGGAATTTCACAGTTTTCTTTTCTTACTAGAATTGTCAAAATCTTTTTTAAAAGAACAGAACTATGTATGTTAAATGCTTTTATATCAATTGCACGTGTATGTCTCGGTCGCCAGAAATATACAGTTGTTGCAGTGTATTTGCCTTTTCTAAGTGATACAGGCCCTACAGTTTCAGGAAAAAAGGAAGGTCTAAACTCATAAATTATTTGATGATGCATGGGGTAAAATGATTGAAACAGCTCATGTAAGCATAGAATGTAAAAGCACAGACAAATTAAGAAGCTCTTCTATTTTCAATATAACTACGGTGTCTTTGATCTTATGTAATGATTTATGATGTACAAAAATCAATAAAGATTCCACACTAAAAAATTGCATTTTCACGAGTATCTAGGTGAACATAAGCAGCAGTTGACAGGAACACTGACATCCTCGTGTCTTCTTTTAAAGTTGTATATGTAAATCTATGCAGGAGTATGAAATATGATTTTCACGATGCAAGGGATGAGTTAAATTTCCAAACAATGAATGTAGCTTCCAGATAAGAGTTAGATTTTGAGTAATGAAGGAAGACAATGTTTGGATAGGGGCATGCCTTTCTGTGGAATTGACTTTCTGCAAGTTGCATTCCAGGCATGTTTTTAAAGCAAAGATCAGACTGAAGGCAAAGCAATTTATTATAGAAAAAGTAAGCAAACAAATACATACTTAGAGGAAACTGCAACGTGAAGCACAGATACTTTTCCCAAAAGGAAATCCCTAGAGATGCCTGATCATACAAGGATAACAGCTACTCAGTATAAAAGCAGTAGTACTGTGAGCCAGTTCACACGCCCCTGATATTTAAACATAAATTTCAAATTTCACCACCACTTTAGCAATGCTTAAAGGTAAAGGTCTTTTTTTTGCTGCAGTTTTATATTTTTCCTACCTTGGAACTGAGCATTAAATCCCTTTCGTCGGTGGTTGCTGTCAGACGTAAAATGGAGTCGTAACCAGTTCTTACTGCTGATAACAGGAGAAGGTAGATTCATACCAGTCAACCTGGAAAAATAAAAAAGAATCTAATATAAATGGTGGAAAAAATCATGTGTACACTATTTAAATGAGAAAAAAAAAGAAAAAAAAAAGCTTAAATATATTGTTAAACTGTTTACAGTGTATTTGACAACAGCGATTCAGTGTCACCTAACCTCAATTTTTTACTGGTTAAGTAACTATTATCCTGGGAGAAATATGGGGTTTTTTCCCATTACAGCTACCTATTTTATCATCAAAACTTTTATCTCCAAACTACTTTTTCATGAATTAAAGAAGAAAAGCAATCTTGTGAGTGCATGTGTGTGCATGTGTATGTATGCATGAGTGTGTCAAATAATTCAGCAAAAAATAAGCAATTATGACAAAATTTCATCAGCTGACTCCCTGCTGTGTCAGTTACCTCACAGAAAAACAAATCTCAGGTTTTAAGAAAGGATAAATAAGGGTTATGGACACTAGTTAATGTTAAGCTTGGGTGGTAAATTATTGGTAAATAACTATGCTGCTAGAAATGATTTTGTGTGTATTAAGTCCTACCCACGTTTAATGAAAAAGAGAAGTTTAAACACAACTGAATGCAGGCTAACCAGCTTGCACTGACTATGAATATTGTGAAGAAAGACTGCACACAAAGGATTTTTCTAATATAGGCAACAGGCCCTTGTACCAGATCAGGTCATACCATACTCTGCCATTGCACCACACCATTTATTATTATGAACATGCTCAAGTAGTTACCACAGAGTACCTAATGTGGTGTAAACTCATGTCTTAGTTTAACAGACAGCTTTTTTTTTTGTATGTTCATACTCCAAATTTCAGATTTAGCCCTTTTTTTTTCTTTCTGAATAACTCTGGAGAATGGAGAACTAAAAGAAATGAAGTTTCTCGTTATCAAAAATGTTGATTATTTGAAACAAAACCCAAACTGATCAGTATCAGAAATTCTCAGCTAAGGTATAACTTGTGTGAGGTTAGTTTTTCCAATACTGTAGTAGACATAGTACATATTATCACAGCTAAAAAAAACCCCGAAAAGTGAAATCTGATTTTATCTCTCTCAAGTGAATCAATGTAGTGACATAGATGCCTTTTTCATTGCACTATGCAATTTCAGAGTTTCATTAAATATCCTAGATTACGAGGAAACCCATCATGTCAAGAAATACTGGTGCTGGAGAAGTTTATTCAGAGTCATGGCTGAATCCCTTTTCTTTCTGTAATGGAATAAGTCCGACATACTGAAACACAGAAATTCTTAATAGAACANTTTTTTTTTTTTTTTTTTTTATTCGGACATACAAACACATGAGAGAAATTTCATTCTCATTTATAATCTCATTTCTTCATTTCTTTCATCTGGCTGTTAACAAAATAAGGAACAACAAAATCCTACTTAAAATTATTTTAACAGCTTTGATTGAATGAAAGGGTAAATCGTTTAAAGGAGGATTCATACATTTCAAAATGCTGAGAGTGGCATTCAATAGTTCTTATGGGTGTTGGTCAAAACATTCATCCCTATATGTATTTCTATAACTCACTCAAATAGGCTTTTGTACTTTATATACTCTTTTGTACACTCTTTAAACCACTTTAGAGCATAATGTATTTTAAAAACTCCTTAGATCAGGCACTCTGAATATTTCTAACTATGAACTGGCATTTGCTATTTCAAAGCTACTTAGAATTTGAGTGTACCTATAGAAACTACTGTGATATAATTAAAAGGAAAAGAAAAAATAAAACCATATGTGGAATACCAAAAATATATAATGTGTTAGTACCTCTTACCTATTGACACAATATATGCTAAATCTAAAAGTTTTTACTATATATAGGCTGCAGTTCATATCACTGAACTGATAACTCATTTGTCCAAGTAGACAAACTTATCTCCTAGAAATACTGCTTTGGGGACTGGTTTTCTTTTTTAAATGAAATACACATGTATTAACATTCTATCTGGCATATGCAGAGCTCTGGATTTCAAAGTCTGCAAAACCTCTAGCTGAAATATTATTTTTTATATGAATTAAATTATACATTAATAAAAGAGTAAATTAACATCATTATAAAAGCTCATTCAAAGCGGATCTTTCATTAGTTACATTTCTAATACACAGCTATTTCTCAGACACACAATAAACACAAATCTATGTGAACTCTACAAGATACAGCTGAATAGTCTTAAATCTTCCCATTATACTATCAAAGATAATGATAATATGATCATGACACTGAGAGACTACTTTAAGCAACCTATTTTATCAGAATTTTAATTTAGCTGTATGATTTCTATATTACTGCATGCTAGACAGGAATATGTTATTTACCAGCAATGCTGTTTGTGTTTTAATCGAAGAAAGTGAGAAAGTGAAATATAACTCAGTGAGTAATTTAGTTGTAAGGCTGGTTTGGGAAGCAAGCTTATAACCAGTGTATGACAGATGGTTTTTTTCTGTAACGTTTTCAAAACCTCTTAACTAGAGTACCCAAATCCAGAAACGACAACAAATTCTAAATGGGGGTTAGACTGGAATCCTGTGGCCCACGTGTACATCAAAGATGGTGCTCCTAAGCCAAGTACTTCACTCTGTGGCATTCATCATGTGCAGGTGGGACTTCCTATGGACAATGTCAGAGTTTCCAGTAATGGCAAATTGAAAAGTATGTGGATACAGTATAAAATTGCTCTGTACATGTAAATTGACCATTTGCCTGGAATTTCTGGAGGGCAGACAACTTAAGCTGTGTGTGAAAGAGAGAGGTGGAGGTGGTTACTGCTGAAAGTGGCAGATTGCCACCTTAATTGGTACAGCAGGCAGATCTGTAACTCACACAAAAGTTGAAGGTAGTATGAAAAACTGCTTTGTTTCCTTCTTACTTATTTCTAGGTCTTTTTTATTAGGGAATAGGAGTCAAAATATGTCGATCAGACAGCAAATGTCAAAATGTAACAAAAGATTTAATAACATTACAGGTGTGCTACTCAGAGAAAAGGAAAAATTGGTACTGTGAAGGACAGTTTATTTCCATTCCCAAAAAGATGAATATTATATCTGCAGCAAAAGATACGGAATATGGGGCAAGGGTCCCTAAAACACATGGCCATTCATTTTTCTGATATACAGAATGGAACTCCATGGCAGGGGGAAAGGTCATGTATTTGAGTTCACCAATAGAGAGGCTGGACACCACTGCTCAACTAACAAAAGACAGAATGATCCCAGACAGAATGAGCACGGTGCTTCTTCCGAGGCTTCAGAATAAGGAGGAATATTTCCTTTGAGCTTTACCAAATGAGAGGTGCATCACGCATAATTTCTGACTAGGTGCCCATATGCTCTCTGTGTGCTGGCGTTAGCGCAGTGTGCTTTCTCTGACTCAGTGCAGCCTTTACTGTCATGGGCCAACTTCTTATATTAATTGAGTATTCATGGAAAACAAGCAGTTTGGTTATGTCTGCACTAGTAAATTGAATAGTGGCACTTCACATCAATTCCTGCTTGACAGTCTACACTATTAAAGGTTACAACAACAACAAATGATAGAATCTTAGAATCACAGAGTGGTTTGGGTTAGAAGGGACCTTTAAAGATCATCTAGTCCAACCCCCCTGCTATAGGCTGGGACATCTTTCACTAGATCAGGTTGCTCAAAGCACCCCCCGACCTTGAACACTTCCAATGATGCAGCATCCACACCTTCTCTGGGCAACATGTTCCAGTGTCTCAACCGCCCTCATTATGAAACTCTTCTGCACATGACTGACTACTGCTCCCTCGATCCTTCCTGGGCATGGTGTAGGCATTAGTCTGAACTACAGGGTCCCAATAGCCATTGTGAATGTGACCACCTCTTCTGAGGTGTTCAGGAAACTAACAGGCAAGACTTAATCACGTCGTTAGGTTGCTCTGAAAGCAATGGTGCAACTTTAGCAAAGTTGTCTCTACTTCATGTGGGCGCACACAGTATCAATTGCTGTTGCATATGAACAGAGAGTAATTTTAGCTCAGATTAGGTATTAACTCTAAAATCAGATGGAGACTTGGAAGTCCTTTATATAGACAGAAATTATTCAGATGAGGTAAAGAATCACATTTCCTAATATCAAAGTTCTCCTTAGAAGCTTTCATGCTTTGATCTTTATTGAGGATTTCTCCAATGCTGTCTAAAAAGAGTATTGAAAGTCTTTATCACTTCTTTTTTAACTGAAGACATTTATTGTTTGGGGAGTAGTACAAAAGAAATTGAATTCTTCAGTTATGTTTGAGTTCTGCCTCTGCTCTGAAAAGGATAAAGCTTTTCTGAAAGTGATTTTAAGGGCTAGCATGCGATAGCCTGGCTTGGATAGAAGAAGTGATATCTAATCTAAATTATGTTAATCAAGTTTTTCACATACACACACATACACATGTATATATAATGTTATTTGGGCATTTTCTGGAAATACTTGATCTGATTTGCAGAAGTGTTTTCATCTCCACTACTGATATCAGCCAGGCCCTTGGCTTCTAACATCAGGGGGTTAAAACTGGTTGTCACTTGGACAAGTGACAGGTTTGAATGTTCTGTGCTAAACAGTATTTGAGGCCATGCACTGAACAGAGATTAAAGGAAAGATAAAATAGCTGTTCATCCACTCAGTATCAATCATTCAGTGACCTGTTAAAGAGCAATCCCATGGGGAAAAAAACAAACAGAGCATAATTTTTTTCAAAGAACATCATATAACGATGCATTTACCTGAGGGGCTCAGGATGAAGATTGCACAGGGAACCTCAAATCTCTCATTTCTGCATACTAGATGTTACACTGTGCTCTATGGACCAAGGAATTCCTGTGTGTGCTGCCTTTTACAGCTGCCTTTTATTTTCTTTATGAAGAACTAAACGGCCAGGTTTTGAGAGCTTTATAGTTATATTAGTATCATACTACACCTCTGCTGATAAACACTGCTTCTCACAAGAAATAATGAGAAATAATTAAAACATCTCAGCTATTCTCCTAGATCTGAAGGCAGCCTGGCTGCAGCAGGATCAGAGATAGGAGAGAAGCTCACTTAGTGTTTACTAAGAGATCTTAGTGATTATTTAATTACTTAGTGATTACTGTGTGGAGTAGATAAACTTTTTCACATTTTACTATTTTAAGTGATGTTCTAATTTTTGATTTTTATTCCATAATTTCCTCACACAGACACTAATCTATTGTTTATACAAGTAAGGAGGCATTCTATTTTCATGCAATCTTGAAGGAGTAATGTTTTCCTTATGTACAGTATGTCAGATATAGAAGCAGAATGTCCTTTGAAGCCTCTATTGCATTATGAAGAGATTGTGATAGGTTTTATAGTTTCCATAACAGGTCCTTGGGTTACGAGCTGAAGAGAGAAAACTGTACCCTAATTTTGAATTTACAGCTAACTTCCATTTTGAAATTCTCTCAGCTAAAATATTTATATGAGTGCCCATGGAGATACACGTCAAAACAAGAACTTTCAAGGACCATCACTTGCTACTTGACAAAATAACAGGAAGCAGTTTACAAAGGGGTGAAGTACGATGGCTGCAGCAAATGCACGAAGACAATTTGTGTGCATATATATATATAGTCTCTATATGGATTATATATATTCTGTATGTATGTATAGAAATATCTATATTTGATATAGATACATTAAAAAAGGCTGTTAGAGGACTATTACCTCAAAGTCATTGTAACACAATAGCTGAGACTGTATCTGATATCAATCAAGAGCAAGTAATGAGCTGCATTTGTCCATGTTCATAAATAAATACCATTATAAGCTGTATTAGAAGGCACATGTGCCATGCATACTGTGGCTGCAGTTTCATGCAGAGATGAGATGTGCAAACAAGTGGCTGCTACCTAAAAGACATGTGACATTCTTTCCTGTTCCTCCTCCTGCATTTACTAATCTATCCTCAATCCTTTGCTTCTGTATTGCCCCTCCTCATGTGTATCAGCTTTGAGTCTTGCTAGAATTTCCGTGGTCTGATATAATTCATTAAAATGGCAGAAAACTGTCCACCTTTTTTTTTCCCCTCCAGCTGGGACACTTGTGTGCCATTTTAGTGAATTAGGCTGGTCACAGAAAAGAGAGACAAGAGTCAAAGCGGGCACGAATTCAGGAATGTAAAGTCAAATGAAGATTCCTGCATCTTGTGGTGCTGGAACTGCAGGTCACTACTGGTGGAAGGAAGAATTTGTAGCTAAATATAAGTTAGGGGACAACTAAACAAAATGGAAGAGGGGACAACTGGTCTAACAACAAGACTATTTGCATTACCAAGGAACTGAAACAATACTTATGCTTGATAAGTGAGGCCAGGCTATCTCCTCGATAAGAACTAAATATAACAGTTTCACAGAAAAAATTTAAATCAGCTCTTCTTTGTGTGGAATTTGACATAGGAGACTATTTATAACAGCCAACAATCTACCAGGAAAGGATTCAGAAGTGGGGAGAGGGAAGGAGAAGGGGTAGGTTAGATGTTTCTCATTTTCTCATTTAAAGTAATTAGATCAAGCGTGATTTTTCCCTCCCTTCTTCACCTGTTTCCATAACCATATGTAAATGATTGTTTATTCTGGATGCTGTGAATAAATCCTTTCATTTGCATTTTACCTTAATATCTCTTGGGATAAGAATGAATTCAAATGAGCGGGTATGTTTTTGGGTGAGCTCTTTTTCACCCTAATGCTATAATGACATAGGAGCACCTTAGAAAGTCTTAGCTTGCTAGGCACCCCTAGATACTGTCCTGAGAATTGTTCAGGATAACAGGGTACCTCCTGGGGAATCTGAATGAGACTGACAGAGCTGTTTTAAGGTGAGTCAGGAAAACTGATGACTAAGAATAATCCAGAAGGCTCTTGCAGTACAGGAAAAAATTTATAAACACCTTAAGTCCTGAGGGACCACAAGGAGTTTGCCACAGAAATTTATATCAAAATATTTTTGTCAGTCTGGGCCTAAGAAAATAGCTTGAATGAAATCCAAAATTGATGAGTATAAAAAGGATGGAAGAAAGGAAAACAAATATAGATGACCAAGGGATTAAGCCCAAGAATAAAGTTTTAACAAGGGATTGCCAATTTCAATGATTCATATCCTTTTAACTGAGTAGTCTAAGGATGCTACATTTTTATTTGCTCGGTTTTCCTACATATTGAGAGCAGAAGCTTTAAACATTAATAGAGGAGAGCATGCTGTGAAAGTTCCTCTTCAAAATGAAATAACCAAATATTAAATAAAAGACTACATTCCATAATCATGTTATATGGAGCCACTGTGAAGTTATTATATTCATTAAGCTCATTACTAACTTCACTGTATTATAAACAAACATTGTCCAGTAATCATTTTGGATATATGTTTCATATCGAATGATTAAAAAGAGAAAAGTAAGAAGACTACTTTGCCTGTGATAATGAATTTCAAAAATTTGATGACATTCTTATAAAACAAAGTCTGATAAAATGTTACACATGCCTTTCTAATGGCACTTATTAACTGTTACATTGAAACATGCTGATGACTGATCTATTTAAAATTAAATTATTATAATTTAATATAAAATTATTTAATGTTATGTGTTCTTTCCATTAAACAAATAAAGTTTTAAGTGACAAGGCCATAGTCAGATAGTTTAAAATTGAAATTTAAGCAGAAATTTGATATATTTTTCTAAATATTATTCAAATTATAGTCTCCCAAGATATAGCTTAAGTTTCTTATGTTATCTGAGCAGTTTACATGCATGCTCAGCAGCTCTTTGGCCTGGCGAAATGAGGAGAAAAAGATGGACTTCATCTTATCTAATTGCAGCTGTTGGCAGTGCAGTGGTCTCCATCTGGGCTAGGATCCCTGGATAGTCAATGGAGAGGAATAAATATTTTGGGAGTGCATATCATCTGAGGTATTTCAGATTTCCATATTAGTTTGAGATGAATCTTACCTGAGAAATATGAGCTAGGGTAACCAGATCAGTAAATATCAACACTTGAGCATCATCCAAGGCATATAAATGTTACTATAATTCAGCTCATGGGACACGACATAACTCAGATCTTTATTCTCTGAAGACAACCCTCTTCACACTTTCTCTCTAATTATTATAATTTTGTGCACAAAGGTCTCCAGCATCTTTTGTGTAGGCTGTACCTCACACTGGATGTTACACTTGCATACACTTTGTGTTTGGCTGGAGGTTAAAGCCAANGCCAAAGGCAAGCTTTTTTTTTTTTTTTTTTTAACTGGTGTTTGGAAAAGACCTTTATTAAGAACATCTTGGTTTATTGATTCAACAGTGTTAGCAAATATTTTTCTTGATTATTGCTCTGATAGTTGACAAACATCATAGGGACAATATTCCATGGCACTCAGGATAGAATATTCTACCTCTGGAAGATTATTACTACTCTCAAGCTGATGAATAAAAGAACAATAATTCCTTATATGTCTAGGTTTTTTCTGATATATGGTTTTCATTGTCCAGCAGAAGTGGAACATTAAGTTCTATGACACAGCAATCAACTAAATTTTATTGTTCAATACAGTGATATTCAACCCAGGCCGTGAGTACTGCAAGCCACTCTTCCATAGCTTCCAAAGAGTCCTTCCATCCAGAGCCAGGGAAGATAAGTGTAAGGTCCTAAAGTTAATATGGCAGTTTTCCTGGAGGGAAATGAAGATTTAAAACAAGCTCACAATTGAACAAATATAAAACTAAATTGTGGGCTTTTTTTGTTGCTATCAATATATAGTAATTGAGCACTTCAGAGATAAAATTTTGCTCTAAAAATTCTTCCCTAGTTGAGTGTAATTATCAATAGCTGCAATGATAAAATATAGATCTTACAGCACACATAGTATTCTGTTTAGGAGCACTGCAGCTATAGTGTTTTTACTGCCATTACCCAGATAGGTATTTTTGTTAACATTCTGAAAACTGTAGATTTTTTTACTGTGTTCATATTAATCCCTTAACAAATTATCTAGTGTCCAATACAGGGGAAATTCTAATTTCTCCAATAAAATTTAGAAATTGCTCATCTAAAAACTAGTTGCCTTTTTTTTTTCCTTTAACTTTCAATTATTATGAGTTCCTAGTATAGGATTAAGATCTAACAAGATAATTCCAAAAAGGAGATGTATAAATCAATTTTCAGTAACCATTAATCTTATTATGATGTATTTATTATTTGCCAGCACAATTGTCAATTTTCATGCACATGCTAATATCCCCAAAGTGTTTATTTTTAGTCACAACAGTGAAGGGATATACAAACATGCAGACACACTTTTTTTTTTTTTTATTTTCAGACATAACTGTTCTGAAAAACTCATCTAAATTATGTAAAAATAATATATATTGCAGATAGAATGGGAATCTTTAGGTACATCAAGTACCTAACATAATTCTGTGCTGAAAAAGTCTATTCTCTAATACTCTATAATGTCTTTTCATTTGTAGTTGTTACTGTAAGCTTTCAAAATAAGATAAAATGAATATACAAATATAATGAATTAAGAAATGTTTTTCCATTCAGTGCAACTAATTTAATTTCATTACATTAGTAACTCTTCTCCATTATGTATTTTATATTAGATGAGTTGTTCCTTCTTGAATGAAAGATTTCAGGTGTCCTGTTTGGCTTTGTTATAAAATAACTAATGGAAAACAGAAATCAAGGAAAAAAACTAATTAAAAAAGTCATTGGAAGGAATACTTCATAATTATTTTTTTTCTTAGATTTGTATTTGCAGAAGTCACATTATCTCTTCTGACTAAGAAAAAACCCTAATTTTTCCATATTTAAAAAGCTCAGTCCATTTATGGGGATGTTTAGCAACAGTCTCTAAAGGATGAATGTAAGAATATATTTAAGAGCTCTTCTACACGGTGCCTTTCTGCAGTGACTATGGAGAATGAGCTTAGGATCAACCTATCTGACATGTTTGATAATAAAAAAATAAGAAAAATCTCATGATTGTTTCTCTGTCTTTTTTTATGATCTGGTATTATGGATCTCTCAGACCATAAATCAATGAAATCCTGTTATCTTACAACAGAGTTAAACAATGTCTGGTAAAAGAACATAACTCATTGGTTCCCAGCTGCAGACTGGGGGGACAGGAGGTGCTAACAGACAGCATTTCAGGTCTTCCAAGGATATGACTGTACACAGTTTAACTTATTTTCTGAAAAAAAAGAATGTACCTTTCTTCTTAAAAACTTTAGCAGACTACATTTCAATTCATAATAGTATCTCACAAAACTTATATATTTTTTAAACACCTGTGTTAGATTTATGGAGTTTACTAAGACACCATAAAAAACCCCACAATACTCATGTAATCAAAACAGAGGATAAAATTACCAGGATAAGGAAATTTCTTAATTTATTCAGTCTCTATGTATTTAATAGGATAGATTAACTGAACTGTGCACAGTGACATTTTATAATACTCCAGTATAATACATCTAGCATGTTTTTGTCTATCAGTGAAGTATTATGTTTTGCTTACATATCATGCAGTTTCATTTTCTCATAAATATGTTTACGTTTCCTAGAGCTTACAGAAAATAAGCGACAGGTCTAACAATTAAATATCTTTATGGCAGAGTATGAAAAGCGTACATTATTAAAAAGACCCTACATTCAGTAGTCACAGATAGCCCAAGGCATGTGAGTCCATCTGACTTTATATCTCCTTGGATCTGAAGAGCCTGACTCAGAGATGTCTCCTGGAAACTAGACGCGTGTTAGGTTTCAGCATTTCCTTTCATGTGCCTAATTATAAACCTGAATAAAGTAATCTGGATCCAGCTCTAAGGCCTTACCTACAGCTAACAATAAAAAAAAAAACCCAAAACTTCAGAGGTCTTTGTCCTTTCAGAATCCAGTGTGCTTTACTGAGAACTGATATATAAAAGACAACAGAGTAAGCAGTAGCAACTAACTTTATGCAAACAACCTAGAGCTTATAAAAAGGACAGCTGGAATCCTCCTCAACCTACAGTTCTTGAACAATTTCCAAAGGCTACAGGATGTGTTGCTCACCAGGGTATGGGTGCTGTTGGAGTGAACAGAAAACTGGGGTACTCTACAACCAAAATGCAAAAATTGCAGCCCATACAGAGACCATAAAAGAGAGATCATTGATCTGTATCCAAAATATATGAAGTCAGTAAGGTAGAAAGATCAGAAGGATTTCAGTTGTTTCCTATGTTGCTTATACATCTATCTTAGAATATTAGATAAAAAACAGAAACAAACATACTGGTGAATAGGAAATGGAAATCTTTCTATTGCTCACTAACCCTGATATTTGCAATAACTTTTTGTGAGGGCTGCTGTCACATACCCCTTTCCACACCATTTCATGCCAACTTCTTAGACAGTGTGTTCTCCCACAGAATCATACTGTCATAATATTTAATGAAATACTAGTCATTATCTTTTCATTATAGCAAGGAAGATGCCTCAGGAGCTTTATTCCTGTTACCCTGTTGAATATAGTCAGTGTAAGGTATATGACTTTCCTATTAAACATGTATTGACACTAGACATCCATCATCTACTGCACCAAGGGAACCCCAGTCTAGAATAATTTCCTGAATAACCTAGCCCTTACCTATTTCGGGGAAGATTGTATACACGTACATGTATGTGAAATCCTTTCCAGTCTAAAAGAAGGCAGCAGCTTGCCTAGTGCTTACTGAAATTATAGAGCTATAAAACCCCAATTGTGTTCAGTGATCCTCTGACACCTCTAGCCTGAATCAGGTTTGTCGGGTTTGTGCTACAGATATGTGCATGCACTTTTATACATGAAAAAATAGATGTATTTTATATTTAAAAATGACTTTATACCTCTTCTCCAGAAGTAACACAGTCCCATGACTAACCAATCATAGCGCAAGAGCCTGACCGACAGCTGTGAACTAGCACCATGCTCAATAAGATCAGTCTACAGCAGAGAACAGCCTTAGTCTCAGTCATCACATCACTCAATGTTTGAAACAATCTTTTTTAATTTACTTTATCCCTTATTTTTGTATTGCATACTATCCCATGCTGCTAAGACCTACTGAGTATGGGGACTATTTGTAGTCACACATGGGATTTCTGTATGTCTGTGTTTCTGCCTATGTGTATATTCCTATCCTGCTCCTATTTGCCTTCAGCAGCCCACATCATAAGCAATGAGGTTCAGTCTTTCCAGTCAGCATGTCTTAATTTGAATCTAGGCTGATACATATATGCCACAGTACAAATCAATTTTTTTACCAAGATACTATCATATATAACAGGATTAGAAGGAGTTTGTCCATATTACCCAGTACTACCACATATAACCGTACTACCACCTCTCCTGGATTTAGCAGTACCTTGAAGATGAGCCACCTTTCATGTCAAGTTGCTGTCAGGACTATCCAGAAGACCTTTCATCATCTGAGGAGGACTTAAACAAAAACTTTGGGAGAAAATGTACTGTAACTGACTTCCAACCAATTCAAAACCAATTCAGCGATTTGCATTACTTAAAAAAAAAAAAAAGGTAACTCCCAAGTGAAATCAATATTCTATTCCCCGGTTTTCACTGACATGTATAAAACACATTATACATCATCATACTGCAACATTATATAAAGTCTGCCATAATTTGTTTAATATTAAATATAAGTAATTCTAAAATTTTGACAATATTTATTTCGTCCTCATTCTTGTGAAAGTAAAATTCAATGAGAATGAGAAAGCCTGACCTAGTCTGATGAGTACAAGGAATGCTCATATTGCCACAGTCAAGCTATTTTTTATTCCAATTTATCAGGTTTTTATAATTATGTATATCATCTCTGAAAGTTTCTTCATGTAGTACATGTGGAACTCACTGCTAAAAGATGCGATAGAAGCCAAGAACCATACATATTTATAAAGAAGTAGTGAAGGACAATCCATCAGCAGTTTTGAACTGTGATAGCTGGATGAACCATTCAGTTCAGCAATGATGGCTGTTAAAAACTGTGAGGGTAAAGGAGTAAAAAACTTATCTCTGTATTTCCTATTTTATATATCCATTTCATAAACATCTGCTCGTGGCCATTGTAAGAAACAAGCTAGTTAAAACTGTGATCTGACCCAATGTGTTTCTGAGACTCTCTCTCCAGCCAGCAAATAACTTTGAGTTTGTCATATAATATTGTCTCTTTTGCTTTCTGTCAGCTGGGATTTAATTCAATTTAAATTCAAATCTTGCTTTTCAGTTCATTTGAAAAGAAAACAAAACCAAAACAAAAGCCTCAAACACTACACATTGAAACTGAATTAAATTGGCATATCAGTTCAATATTTTTCCTATTTAACTCTTCATTATCTCATAATCATGTACTTTATCTTTTAACTTTTTCTTTTTAAAACTTGCTGCGTGAAAGATTATTTTTTTGTCCTTCTTCCTATAGAAGAAATACAACCAGAATAAAAGTATCCTGTATCAAAAATTACTCACATATATAACTCCCTCCTAACAGAAATATTAACTTACTCTTAGATCATGATATACTATATTAGTATTAGACCACTATATTAGTATTAGACCATTATTATTATATTTAAGGAAAAATAGAGACTTCATTAACACAATAAATGGTATCTCAATTAAGCCCTTCTTGATAGTACTACTACAAATAATAGTATATTTCCAGGTGTATTTCTATGTTTAATATGGGAATGTTAAGAAATAGCCCAGTCTTTACCTGTCTGAAAAGACTAGGCATCTTCACATGAGTTTTTATGGACTGATTAGTAACAAATTCGGATCACTTCTGAAAATCCTTGATCTATACTGAATTCCCCATGAAATCTATAGGAAGCCCACATGCAGTGAGCTTTCAATATTAGCTCTATCTAGCATTAGGAGTTTCTTCATGTTTATAAAAAGGATTATTAAATGTTTGTGTTTGAGAAAAATAGATATTTTTTGTGTGTATTATATTTTAATGTTCTATGTGTTCACTGTGTAACACGATGTGATCGCTGAGATGCTGACTCAGCATCTTTGAAAGTTGTATCATTTTGTATCTTCATGTGGACATAGTTCCAGAATTTGGGTAATGGAATTTGAAAATTTGCGTGCGATCAGCAAATATACTACTTGGATGAAACATTGACATGACTGCAGCCAAGCAATGATACTAATAAAACAAGCAAACAGTCTTCTTAGTAACTTCTTGTGGTAACATTAAAAGCAAACAAACAAACAAGCACGCAAGCAAACAAGAAAACAAACACGTGATGTACTATGTAGGTAAAGCCTTAAATAAATGTGCAAACGTGTCCTTAGTATTTCTAAAAACTAGGTTTTCCCTTAGGATGGAAGCTTTGTGCAACTCTATTGCTTTTTTCCTAAGGATGGTTGGCACTGAGTCTCATAAATAACACTTTATTTACTCATTTCAGGGACGGTATGCGTTTCATTGATACTCTCAAGCATTAAATTACCCTTGCTGGGTTTTGTTGATATTGGTATTAACCTTTAATTTTAAAGCTTTTCCTGCCAATTCTGAAATGTATCCTAGAATCACATAATCTTAGAATCCTAAAATAGAAT
>RSEF01000001.1:154786227-154804482 GCA_003993805.1 Himantopus leucocephalus | reverse complement strand
TTTTCAAAAAAAAAAAAAAAGGTGGAGCAATGACTCAGTTACGAGGCCACCTTCACAGAGGGAAAATATCTGGTACTAAAAGGCTCTTCAACTTAGTGGACAAGGCATGACACAAACTGATAGCTGGAAACTGAAGCTAGAAACATTCAAACAGGAAATACTGCACAATTTTTATGACTTTTTTTTTAAGTCTTCACATTGATTAACTACTGAAACAAACTACTGAGGACAGCAGCCTGGCAATGTCTTCTTGACTAGACTTATCACTGGGATATCTGCTTAGACAAGGCACACCGCTCAGTCCAGCGCTTGGAAAACTGGCTGAAATGTGCAAATGTGCGATAAAAATGTGAGAGTTGGAGTTGAGAGTCCCCCTCGAGCCCCAAATGCTATGAAAGTCCAGCTGTACAAATTTCCTTTCAGTACATGATCTCAAAATCATTTGGGGTTAATTTTCCAGCTCAGGAAATAAATCAGTGTCAGTATCAACTGCAATTTGGTTTTTAGACCTTGCCTTTGCAGATCTTTGATAGCAACCAGGGAAAACAGAAATGGTTATCACAGTAGAAAAAGTTGTTTCAAAAATCCTTACAGTAATCTATTCCTTTTGGACCTATAAAACCTTTAGGAGGGTAAGGCAAAAAAAAGCAGCTAGTTATTGAGATCTTTTTGTACATTTTCATGCTTAAAAAGCAATGCTTCTGCCAGCAATTTTCGTTGAACACTGTTATTTATAGAGCCACTTCAGCAATGAAATAGGGAGCTGTAATCACACTCTGCATGCTTTGGCAGCCCTTGACATGGGCAGGATGTCTGAGAGGTACTGTAGTCAGACTATCGTTTTTTCCTTTCTTAATAAAAAAGATAATAAAAATCTGTCTTCAGAGCTTCCGTATAAAAGGGGAGAACTCATTAGCTGAGAGACACACAAAATGCAAAGAGCTCATTATGCTTTTGCGATGAAGATACTAAGTTTAGCCAGACATTGTATTTTAATTGGATTTTCCAGCAGTAAGAGCAGAAGACTCTTAAAACCAACCCTCCCAGGGAGGAGAAGGAGTGACTCTGTTCTTTCCCTTTGAGCCCCTGTAGCCAAAGGGACATCTCCAGATCTTGGCTCCTCATGACTCCAGCCCCAGCGGAGCAGATCCTTCACCCACCCTGCAGAGGAGGAAGCTGCTGACAATGAGTGCTGCTGCCTGCAGCCTCCCTTCCCAGCCCCAAGCTGCTGAACCTGCTGAAATGCCTTCCAATAGGACATACTTGAGAGAGGCTTTGTTATGTGCTCCTCTCATCAACCCAACTCTTGTTCCGAACCTCGGAAATACCTCGGCCCCTCCTTCTTCTTCTTCTTGGAAAGCTGCTAACACGGACCATTGCACCCAAGGGGAGCTCAGTGGGGAGAGTGGGACCCACAGGCACTAGCCTTGGGCAACTGTGCTACCAGGAAGGCAGCCTCCCTTCTCCAGGTGGGCTCCTGCCCCTCGGCGTCCACGTGTGCACACGTGCTTTCCTGCAGCATGGGCAGGGTCTGCCCAACAGCCTTGCGGAGCCTGTCACTGACTCATGCCGTTGTTTTCATTCACTGCGTGGCATAATAAGGGATTCTGGAAAATGAACGTAGCGTGGCTTTGCTTCCTTTTGACACTCAGAATACAGGTAAAAAGCTCAGAGCAGGCTGCTTTCTCACATTACTATATGGTAGGCACCCTAGAATAATTCGTGTTGTAGGGGATGTGTGGAGGTTTTCTGGTCCCAACCCTGCCCAAACCAAGGCTAGTGCCAAACTGAATCCAGGTTGCTCAGGGCCTTGTCCAGCCAGGTTTTGAATATTTCCCTGGATGAAGATGCCTCAGCCTCCTTCTGCCTGTTGCAGTGCTAACCCACTCTCAGCATGAGAAAAAATTCCTTATATGCAAGCAGAATTTTTCTTCCTGTAGCTTGTCTGTCGCCTCTCGCCCTTTACCATGCACCTCTGAGAAGAGCCCGGCTCCGGCTCCTCTGCCTTTCATTGTTGAAGACAACAGTAAGATCCCCTCAAAGCCTTCTCTTTGCCATGCTCTCTCAAGAGAGAGACACACCGTAAACTCAAAAGCCTGCACATCACGCATTCCATATCCCTGATACCTGTGTGAGGAGCGAGCATGGCATGTGCAGCCTGAGGAAGCAAGAGAAGGGTGTTAAAATGGAGACTCACCAGCCAGAACATGTCTCCTCTGGCCAGCGTCACTAACATCTTGGGCAGCCCCAAGACAACCTTTTAAAACCTTTGTCTCAGATCTCCTACATCTAAACATTGCATCAATAAACCTTATCTCATCAGACATCTGAAATTTTTAGTGATTTGAGTTTAAAATTGTCTTAAGCTGCAACAGTATCGCAAGTCCACCAGCAGCAACATTGCCTGTGATGAGCCAGGCAAAGAATAAAATATTCTTTTTTGAATTGAAAATGCACCCCAAGTATGCTTACTCCTGTTTACACCAAACACCTAAGGCAGAGACACTGGACTGCCAGTCCAGCAGCAGCCCTGTTCCTGCCTGCTTTAAACCCAAGGGATTTTGTACATGGTAAATGGCATTGTCCTGTCAGAGGGTTTTGCAGGACTCAGATCTTTTTCTGCAGCTGGTCAGAGAAAGAAGCTACAGGAAAACAGCTTACTGGGTATAATATGAGACTCCCCATGCTGTTATCCATGAGAAATGAAGCATCTGCAGAAACATTTGCCTAAGAATTGGAGCACAAAATCACTGCCATCAGAAGAACTGTAAGGGCTACCACCTGTCCAGCTAGCACCTGAAGCTAGCAAAGGAGAAATCATGACCTCTGTGACGACAGTCTTCGAATGGGAACATACAAGCAAGTTATCACTGTGAACCTGGGAGTGTGGTCACAGTGTGCTGGCTCTGTCCCCAGAGCTGCCCCTCTGACCATCCTCACCAGGATCTGAGCCAGGCTGTGAGATGGGTAACCACAGGTCACCTACTGCAAAGCACCAGACAGATTCAGTGTCCTATATTAGCTCTTCCTCCAGTAATTTCTTTTAGTATTCATATCCTAAAGCTGCTTTAGAAAACTGCTTTGGATGAAACCTTGGTTCCCTTGAAATGAGACGAAATTTGTCCTTATTGCAGTCAATGACAAGTGTTTCCTTCTTTGAATCTGGCAAAACAGAAAAATATACACTGCCGCTTCATAGTTTCTGCAAGGCTGCAACAACTTAGTTTCATTGCGGTTCCTTCATGCATGCAGTTGAACTAATTTACTGTTATTCATTATTCAATTTGGAGCATTTAAGTTAATGAAGTTGAAGCACATATGTTATGACAGAGTTGGGACTTTAGACCACTGCTGAATTTTGCCACAGCAATGCCATAAACAATAACACAAGAAAGAGATGTAAAAAAGTGCTATGAATGGAGTGAGACAGAATGTACAAAACAGAGTCACTGCTGACATCCTCAGTCATAAATTCTTCAGTACATGCAGAGTTTCATCAGGATCTTGCACATGTCACCTAGGATGATTTCCTTACAGAGATTTACCCAAATACACTGCGTTCTAGCGCTTAAACAACCTTTATATCCAAGACAAGAAAAGGGCGATGTAATGAAATCTGATGCACAGAAAACATTAGCAGAAAGTGGTATTCTGGTGCATTATGACCACGCAGCCTTTATAAACTCTGAAGGTTATAAACCTTCATATATTCAGCACATATGGGTCCTAGAGTATGTGTAGACAACACCAAACATGTCCCATGATGGCCAAAGACAAGGGATCAAGTGATGCACTGCAAAAATTATTTTACCTACTGAGAAATTCCTTGAAAACAGGAAAAGGAGTGTCTGGGGAGTGCCTCCTGATACATCAGGTCCCTGCTCAACCCCAGACCAAGTTAGGTATGACTGTATGTGAAGTTCCTCTAGTTTTTTTGATGACCAATTACCATTTAGATTATTGAGAAAGAGATTTTCTGGCCTCTAGCTAAAGCATCCAGTGCTCCTGCAAAGCATTGTTTGCCTGGTGAGGAGATTTAGAGACTTTGCTTTTCTATTAGGAGTTGCAACATCAACTGCATTTGAGTGCATCACACACAGCCAGTCTAAAAGGGAAGCAAAAGCAGCTATCAACATGGCCAAAGAGAGATAATAGAGAACTGACCTAATAAAGAGAGAAGCACAAAGTTTGTCCTGGGCTGGAAAAATGCCAGAAGAATGCAGGGGCAGAAGCACATTATGATATCTCATATATCACCCTGCACTGACCCTGTTGTCCCAAACAGTAACAAAAGAAGACAAAAGTAGTCCCCAAGCTGCCTGTGGCTACATCTGTGTTAGTCAGCAGTGTGGCACAACAGGAATGAATCTTCAGAGTGAAGGATTGGTGCTGAGGACCTAAAGTCCACATTATACACATCTCAGAAAGTTTTAGTTTGGACTAGCCCTAGTCTGGTCCCGTGGACTGAATGCCCATCAGCAGTAAGAGCACCTCTCTTGGTTTGATTTCAGCCAAAAGTAAAGTCTGTGAACTCTGAGACTGCTTCACTGCCTGAATCAAATCACAGTGCAGGGAGGTGGTGGGGAGATTCAGTTCAGGCATGTGCTTCTGATCCACATTAAAATACCCCCAGTAAGACTGGAATCAGCATCTGTGTGTAGTCACATAAAATGAAGGAAAGGAAAATGTGTGCAAAATCAACACCCACATCCTGAAGAGAAAAACTACAAAGACAAAAAGCTGTAACCACTGCTTATTAAGAACACTGGAACAACTATCTTCAAGGATAGACCAAGGCAAACCATCCTCTTCACCAGGGCAGATCCAGATAAAACTGTCATGGATGGCATGGAAAAGTTCACTGATTAGTGAGTCTTGGGAGCTAACGAGGATGATGCACAGAAAATGTCAAGGAGAAAAAGAAGAAAATTCCTTACCACACGGTGCCTAAAAAAACCCCATCAGATTATTCATTGATATCAAAGACCATATTGTTCACTGAAATTACTCAGCTTCCGTCTTCAGGAGAAAAACGTTGCAGCATTGCACTATGCTTAGGAGGGAAGGGGTGTTCCCTAACAGCCTGACAGTCCCTCTCTATGAACATACAGACATGGAGGAACAGCCCTTAAATTCTTAAAGCAAATAAAAGTTCTAATTGTAAGTGGTTATGTGTGTGTGCCTGTTATATCTACATTTTCAAAGAAGATGCTTCTTTCAGTCTAAATTCACATTTACTTGCTTTAATCTCCTTTCATTTCCTGTTTTTTATTTTTACTTAGCTAGGAAAATTGCTCAGGGGCAGGCACAAGCACGATGCGCGAGCTGCTGCCCAAACTTACATATGCAAAGAAAAGTCTGCAGCCTAACAAAACAGTAAATACACAATGATACAAGAGACTCTCTTTTCACTCCCGTCCTTGGTTGAAGTCAGGGATACAAAAACATGTATGTACATGCGAAACATGTACATTAGGTTGTAAGACTGTCATCAGGATACATGATCATGTTAGGATGTGGTCTGTGGAGGAACAACCACAGCGCTGCTGCTGGAATACAGCAAGATTAAGGTTAAGGCACAGGTCAGTGAATCTGTTCATAGACAGCCAAGGCCGTGCTTACCGGCTGGCCATCCCAGGGTAACCCAGAAGTACCCTCCCTCGCCCTGAGTCCCATGTCCTGCCTTCCCCAGTCTCCAAGGATTTGCAGCTCCTGAACAGGTGACGGTAGCTCTGTTCTCCACAGCCCTTGTTGGACTTCCATGGCATGAACTTGTCCAGTCACCTTCTGAACCCATGAAAATGTCAAGTATTCACAAATTCCTGTTGCGAAGAGCTCCTGGCCTGTGCCGCTGCATTGCAAATGATATTTTATTAGAAGAAGGGTTTTCCTGGACAACTGAACACATTCTGGTTAAAACCAGATTGAAAGAGGGACCCTAAAGTGTCAAAAAGACCAAGGGCTCCTTGGGAATACAGGGGAGCTGGATTAAAATCTCTGGTCCAAAAGAATGTCCCACGAGCCCAGCATTTTACCCGACTTTGGGTATTCTGCTACTGATATCTACTAATACAAGGTGTTTATATCAGTTTATATATCAGTTTATATCAAGGAGCTATATCAGTTTCTCAAACTGGTCAGCTATACCAATTTCTGTATATCTCTTGGGTCAGGGAAAAGGAGACTTGGCAGCCTGTGGTTGGGGTATTAATTTCCTGTGGGCAAGATGCAGCTTGAAGCTTCTTTCTTCCCTGGAAGCTCTGAAGCCACCCGAAGATCCACAGCAAAGGATGACACAGAATCAAGAACAATCTAGGGTGGGAGGGACTTCTGGAGATTGCCTAATCCAGTTCCTGCTCAAACCAGGCCTGGCTTCAAAGCTAAGTAAGACAGATAACAGACCAAGGTACTATCAGTTGGGGTACCCAAAGCAACCCTGCGTTTGGGCCGGGCGCTCCCTGAGTACATGAACCCAATGTAAGAAGGGAATGGCGTCCCAATATCTGGTAGGTTATAGCTCCTGGGAGACACAGGCATGGAGTTTGTGTCTCCCATGGCCAAGCTCGTCAGTGTATCCACCAGACTGTCCTTCGGGAAGTCCTTGTCTGCCTCTCATTCCCAAATTCTTTATTTCATCTAAACACCAGTCATAAATATTTTGAAGTGTCATAGTTTCTGAGGAACAGAAGCCTAAGGGCGTAGAAGAACTAATCCATAAGTTCAGTTTTCAAAGCTAATATAGGTCCTTATTTTGCCAAGGCACTTCTGAAAAGTTTATCCACCACCCCATGCCCACAAGCCACCACCTGAAACTCCACCATAGACCGGGCCCCAGCCCGCCCAGAAGGATGTTTACTTAAAACAAGTGGGTGATGCCTGCAGCAAACCATACCAGGCGAGGGCCAGACCCCGGCGCACATGACAGCAGCGAGAGGGTTTGGCTGACGCTCGCCTCTCAGCTGACCGGCCTGACTGTTATGTAAAATTCCTCAGACGGCGATGAGGCATTCCTGGTTAGACACAGACGGTCTGAGGAACAGCTGGATGCAAAACCCGCTGCAGGAGGAGGCAGGGATTTATGAATAGACAAGTCCCCCTCATTTCCCCACCTGCCCCAATTCCCTGCTCTACCAGAGCCTCCCTCAAGCTGTCGTGTGAAGAGTCATCCATGGGCAGCAAGTTTGCCAAGCTCTAGCTCAAATAAAAGCTAATTGTCCACTATTGGCTATAGTTAAGCACTTTCTCTACTGTGCTTCTGAGCTTCTTAGTGTAACGCACCAGGAAAAATAATTGGAAAGGGAAATTGTATCTGCAGGGTGAAACATCAGTTTATAAATTAAATTAGTCCTATTCGGTGCACTATGAAATTTTAAAGTAAATCAAGCAAGGGCATACACGCACAAGTCTGCCAATTTTGGGAAAAAAAAAAGTATTAACAGTTATAAAAGCAAGTATAAAACACCAGCACAAAAAGCTAAGGGGCTTTTGCTTTCAACGGATTGTAACATTGAGTTTATTGTTGAAAAAGTCAGGTCCTTGACTGAAGTTTTAGCCAGGTTTGAGGGTATTTAAGGCTCTCCCAGTAAGTTTTCTTGTGCCTATTAGTGAGTGAGTGCATTCAGCTGCCTCATTTCCTACAGAAGCACTGCTGAAGTGTCTCTGCCTCTCCCTCCCTTGCCAGTTTTCAGGAGCTTTAGCTTTGAGGTGCACAGCTGTCTCACCCTCGTATATCTCAAGGCTTACTTTGGGCTTTTTCCAATTTTTCCAGTGATATTTGTATTCAAGGCCCTGTAATTAGCCCACTGCCCTTCACAACTGCCAGGTAAAATTCTCCCTGCTACTGATGAGACAGAGCAAGAAAGTTTAATTACCTAGTCAGGAAATTAGAAGATAATTAACAGAGATTTATGAAGGTGCATTGTGTCTTTGAAAAGGTAAAAGAAAACATACTGCCAGCACTACCAAACAGGTAGAAACTATTCTTGCTTTAAACAGCCCCCTTAACCAGACATTTTCCTGCATACATTCCTACATACAAATGGCAAATATTCAAAAGTGCTTTATGGTATGAACATTACTGATGATAAATGATACCATTTTGACAAATATTTCCGTCTACAGAACTCTGGTTAATTTGATTAAAACAAATTTCTAAATTACCCATCTATCATGAGATCTCCACAGTGTTGTGCAATTTGCAGTGGCTTCTATAGCATGAATTCTACTAGGAACTAAAATTAAGTGCCCTAGCAAAGAGTCACAATGACCAAAACTGACAGACACCGTTGGTAAAGATAAGTTGCTAGGGATAGATGTGCAAACTCTGAAATGGCTCCTTCATAGTCATACAATTATTGGATGATGTCTCTACAGACGAAGAGATATTGCCTCAACTATGCATATGCCTATAGGTTATGATTAATATCTGACATAGGAGATGCAGTAGTTTAAGAGCAGTAGTGGTTTGAGAGCAGTTTGTAGTGCTAAATCCTGAACAGTTGCAACATCTCTCCAGTTTGTACTTAGTGTACCTTTTGACATTTTTCACCTTGAACATGGCCCTGTTCCCAAGAAAATGGAAAAAATCTTAAATATTTGTGGTGCTTGTGTTATGACTTAAATGTAGTTTTCACAAAGCATTTTAACCTATCCATCTGATCTGCTCAAACAACAAATCACAAAGTTATAAACCTACAAAGCCATAACAAAAATGTATTTCTAGCACAAGCAATTACAAAATGCTGTGTGTTTCATTACTTCTCTGAAAAAGCACCTCTTTAGAGGGAAAATCACCCATAAACGCCCTTTGGGGGTGTTCAAGGAACAGGGATTGGCACCAAATGTCACCCTTAGATTTCTGCTTTGATTTAGTTTCAGACTCCCTTCCAGCAAACTTCTCAGCATCCCCGCTGAAGCAGCTCCCGCAGCGGGCAGCTGGAAGAGGCTCTTTGCTGTGCTCGCACTGCTGCTGCTCCTCACAGAGCACAAAATACGGTCCAGCTGTGCCTTGTGCCTCATGGGACAGACTGCGCAGTGATTAACAAATCCATGCTAATCACAAATCCACAAATCCAAAAGAAGTCATGTAACCATATTGGCTTTCTGCCGCAGGATTGGGGGGAAAATGTATCCTTCTCCTGGTCTGGCGACAGGTAAAAAAATTGGCATTTTAACAAATGATCCAGTGAACAATGGCAAAGAAAATACTACACAGTCCAATGCAAGGCCTGAGACCAGAGCAAACCTCTGGTTTTGGGGCAGGCGTGGAGCACCCCAGCACACACAAATATCTCTCCATTATATTTGATTAAACATTTCTCAGGGGTCATTATTTCAGTCAGGGAAAGGTGATAACACTGCCTCTAACCCTGCTGCAGAAGCACTCTGTGTAGGCAGTCTCCGTGAGGCTGCTGAGAACTGCAGCCCAGCTGCGGCGGTAGCTGAATGAGGCACTCCCTCATTCCCCAAATTCAAACCTCTGGTGGCTGAGCTGAAAGCTGCAACACCACCACAGCAATATTAGCAGAAAGCAGGTTTGTTGGGGCTGAGCAGATTTCAATAGCTGGGAACTGGTGCAAAAAAATACTCCCAGTGAAACAAATGAAAAAAACCCCACTCTCCCTTTGTGTGAAGCAACCAGAGAGGTCATAGCCCAGTCTATTGGAGAAGAATAATCAATGCTGTAATCAATTTTGAAATTACAAGGTTATAAGGCTCATCATGTTTTATTTAATTACAACCAAAATGTAGCAGACGGATTTTCTATGTTAAGTTAAACTAATAATTGTAATGATACATGTAAAAGAGGTGAAGTTCTCCGCTATAAGCAGTTCATGTCAGAGAAGAGAAATGGTTAGAGGAGACCTCAAGCGTAGCACCCACAGGGTGTGCTGCCAGTTTCATAGATCAAGCAAATGCAGCAATAATTAGCCCTCTCAAGAGAGTAAAAGAAGTCATGTGTTTATGCAAACTAGTAAAAGGCAATGAGCATCAAATGAGACCTCTACAGTGTTGAGCCAGCTGACACTGCAAGCCTCTGAAGTGATATACGACCATGGAAGAAGATGTGGGTGTCTGCTGTCAAGGGGGAGAGAGGCTGGCAAATGGCAAACAGGCTAAAAAAATCTGTGAAGGACAGATTCTTCTGTACCCTTGTCCTGTGCCACATAGCTACGGAGAGTCTTTTATGAGACTTCAACAGCCCGGGATCAGATACCTTTTGCACTTATTGAGGCTCCATTTTAAAAGCCAGCTTCTCTGAGAGACAAGTCCAGGGCCCCAGAAATCCCCACTGTGGCTGATGCTACCAATTATCAAAGTCCTCTCTTTGCCACTTTTTTTAGTCTTTTGTATATGCTCCTGGAATACCACAGACCTGGTACCTAAACCCATCAAATGCAGCAGAAGGATTTCTGCCAGCCTAACTATACTCTCAATCGGTCTCATAAAGATTGTTTCAAAACAAGGTAATGCATGCAAGAAGAAGTTGCCAATCAACCAGAAGATGCTGTACCCTGCATAGAAGCAGGTTCATCCATTCATTTGCTGAACAGTAATGCAACTTCTATTTCATTCTAGGCTATCATTTTTTTCCCCTATGAAAAGATATCCCTTTTTTTGCCCTTTTTGATCCAAAAATACTGGGTGCAGAGGTCAAGAATTTCAATACTTTCAATGAGATGAGGGCTAAAGCATGGCAATGCGAGGGACATGAAAGCCCGAATGTTGATTTATGGCCAAATACCGTGTTTATGTTCCACACATCTCAGAGTGAATGGATGGTTTTGGCAGCACTATGCAAGTCTTCTAATGAATGCAGAATGTTTTCTTTCTTGTCTCAGGCAAATTAAAACATCAGTGGGTTCATTCCTCTTTTTCCTGTTTGATCTGTTCCTAGCTGGACACTTTTTACAGCGGATGATGGTCCTACAGTGACCACATTAAAAAAGCAAACATCTGCCAGCCATTACCACACGGCAGTTTCTGAGATAATGCTACATTTGTCCCCGCTCAGAGCAGTGACACACACAGCGTGTGCCTGTTGGAAAATAGTAGGATTATTGCAGTAGTCTAGCTCCTTTGCCCAAAATTTGTAGGAAAGGTCATCCAACCTTTGGTACACAGATTTCAGTAATTTTCTTTTGCAAGTAGGACACGCTGGTAGGGTTTTGTAAAGCTCTTGAAGAAGAAACTGAGTCATCACTGTGGTAATATTTGCTCTTGTCTCAATTTCAGATTTTTTCCCCTTTGTTTTTAACAGAATGAAATAACCTGAACTGAATACAGTCACTAACCTGCCCTGAAAAAATACATTGGCTATGTGGCTATTCTGCAAAAGTAATTTACCAAAACCCCAGCAGTTTAATCTATTCTGTGAGAGAGACAATGGCAAAATCTTAACAATAAGAACCTGAAGGCTTTCTGCTGTAACAGGATTTAGCAATAACTTTTAATTGGCAGTTCAAAGTTAATCCTCAGGGGAAAATGTGATCTGGCAAAAGCACCCAGTCACAGAAAGAAAAAAAAAAATCATTAGACTGTGGGGGTTTTTCTCAGTATTTCTGCAGCTATTGTTATTGGGAAGCATTATAGAAATAATTGCTGCATTGTCTTGGACTAACAAGGCTCTTCTTACATGATACATTTTGTCCCTTTGGTACTTTATTTCTCTACTGATGAAAAAGAGGGCAAAAGTTTAAATTTCTCAGTACTCCTAGTAGGCAAACCCTTTAGACTAATACTTTGCTCTTCCCTTTTTGTCTCTCAGCATCAGTTTCACATGTCCACAAGCCTAACTATTTCTTCTGTTTCTACTCAAACAGCATCCCCAAAGGCTTGCGGTGAGGAACCATTTCTCCTCCTAGCTTTAGCTGTAGGAAAAGCCCATAACCCAGACAAATCTTCTCATTAACTCACCAGGATCTGTTCAGCTCTAAATTTCAGCAATTCTGTCATCCATGGTTTCCCTTTTTTTTTTCCAGTGATGCTTAAGACTAAATCATCGTGACCTGCTTAACTCAGAAGAAAGCATATGGATGCTTCAACAGAGAACTGCTGAGGTCCAAATTAGCCTCCTACCAATAGATCAAGGTCTGAATTGAAAGATACACCTTCGGCAACAATTCAGGATCTGCCCTCATGAAGCTATGAGGAATTCTGATGGCAGCATGTGAAAAGAACAACTTTTTTGTGAGAGTTCAGGTAGCAAATAAGTGTCTGTTTTCCGTCTATGACTGTATTAAGAAATACAAAAGGAGTCCTACACATCAACTGAACCGCGACTTGAAAGTTACAGCTCTTCAACATCTGTTTTATATGACTAATAGATTTTATTCTCAAACATATGTATATGAATATTCCCCATAACAAATATGTAGCTACATCTAAGTGACTAATCCCCTGACCTCTTGCCTTAAGTTTCATTGAAAACCAAATGCTCACAGCTAATTTGTAAAATCTCCAGCTCTTGGGAAGTGGGACAATTTCACCCTCTTCCTCCCTCAGCAAGAACAGGGCTGAGCAGAACAGACCAGCCCATTGTTGGTCTGCAGACCGCTCTCCTGCTGGCAGACTGCTCCAGCAAGATGATTGGAAAAATCACAACAGCTTGTTACAAATACAGCCAACATGAGTAAAATCCATGAAAAAGAACGCTTCAGAAAAGTGATGGGAGTATATAACTGCTTCATTCATTTTTTATTGAATCGTTTTACTTTGGAGATATATTCGCTCTGCAACATCAATGTGTTATCTCAACACGCAGACCTAAACATACTTTTTAAACCTAAAGGTTCATATTTTATAGACTATCATCTAGCCCAAAAAGTAAGCGTGAACTACTTCCCTTAGACATAAATAAAACAGGAGGGGCAAAAAAAATGTACAATAAAACTCACAGTAAGTTTGAGTCCCTAAATAATCTACAATCTAAAGTTAAAGCAATCTTTTAAGTATTGAATATTCTGGGAAAGTTTAATGTTTGAGACAATGTAAAGGTAAAAGGAAAGGTAACAAAGAGAACTACTGAATTTTATAACATATACTCGATGTGCCTCACTGATGTTACAAAATTCTGAATGCTCAGGTACATATAAATGTTGTCCAGAGATCCTGCAGTATTTGCAAAGTTTGACTAACTTTTAATGCATATTATTTTTTAGCACATACTAAACCTCCTCCTCTCAATATAACAGAACTGCATTAAACTATTCTACAAAACATTTCTTGTAGAAAAATTGCATTTTTACCTGCTTTTTTGAAGAATTCTTGAAGTGGTTCTTTTGTTTGAAAATAAAAACCTCTGAAATGAAAAAAAAATAAAAGGTGCACAGATGTTAAAAATAAAAGACTTCGTTCAGCTGAGGGAGCTGTAAGATGACCAGTGTTTTCTGAATAGAGAGTTTATTTAGGTAGATGACTCTGTCGATGTGGAATTCAGCTCAGTTCTTTGTAGCAAGCATCTCTGGATGAGGAGAGAGTGACATTGCATCCTGTGCACACTCATAAATGAAGCAGGAATTCCCAGATTTGCCATCATGTGATTTCAGTGAGGAACTAGCACTCGACTTACTCCCAGCACCCGTTACTCCCTGCCCAAACACAGCTCTTCCGAAGCCTGAGATGGTTGTAACAAGTGGCAAAGGGAGAAAGAGTACACAGACCCCCGTTAGTTTCCCTCAGCAGACACTTCACGCACTGCCCTGAGTTTGGGCAGGAAGCAGGAGGAGAACAGAGCAAAAGTACCATTTTTAAACTGCCACAGCAGTTATAAAAGAGCAGATTTAACAGTTCTCTCTATGAAAAGCTGGTCGTATTTGAAAGGCGGGGGCGGGGGGGAGGGTGGAATTAGCTTTTTCTGCCATCAAAAAGTACTAAAAAGATTATCCTGACAAACACTCATTCTCATTCTTTATACTGGAATTTCAAAGATTTACACATTACATTGCAGTACTCAATGCAATGGTAATTAAACACCACACCAGCCAAACTCTTTTTTGCCTGTATCAGACAAAAACTGATAAAAGATAATATAATCTATGCTCCAACTGAAGAAACAGATGCTGCATTAATATGATAGCTACAAGGAGACTAACACAAAGGAAAATAATACAAAATTCATTCTTCACAAAGACAATGATGCTATTGACATTTTGCCTTGAAGAACTGAATGTTATTAAGTCGTAATTATGGTTTCTGCTAGCTGAGCCTTCCTAAAGAAGCACTTGTTCTTAAATGATGAGTTACTGGTTTTGACCTTCTAAGACTCAAGGCAGAGCTGAACACTTCCAGCTCTCTCAGGATTATCCATAAGGTCATCAACAGTTGTCTCCATTGTTCTCATTTGGTGTGCATCGTGGAAGTACATCCATGGCCCATCTCTTCTCTCTTGCTGCTGGGGAGAGGCGCTTCTTGTACGAGTCTGGTGAGGAAACGCGATAAGGTGGACCATCATGCAGTTTCTATTAAAATGTTCCATTTGTGCTGTTGCTGGAGGTACTTAATTTTCCAAAAGTGTGGTTTTTAGTGTTGTTTTGTGGGTTTTTTTTAAGGTTGTAGAGCATATGTAATGGATGCACTTTTATTGTAAAATAAGTTCCAGTTTAATCCGATTGTCTACAAACACAAAGGTGACAATAGCTTAGGCTCTGGGAAGTTATTTACACCCCTGTAACTCAAGAAGTGCCTGGTCATGTTTTGTGAATGCAAATCTATTTATACCTAACCCCAGTATCCCAGGACAGCTACTCCCTGACTGCTCTAGTGTGGCAATAGACCTGCCAGCATGAGACAGGCTTTTTTAATCACAGAGAACACAATTTCCATGAAATTGTTCATTTACAGGTAGATTATAAACATACAGGTGCCCTCCCATCTGATTTTATGGAGACAAGTGAATCCAATTCTCCTTTTGAAGATTATTCTGATACAAAAAAAAAGAATCCCTTTATAAAGATAAACTATTTGCTTCCAACTTTGTAATCATTTATTTGTGTTTCTACTGCTCAGATGTTTCAGCCATGGCTGAGGAATCCAAAGCAGGAGATGTTGCAAAAACACAGAAAAAGATGAAGTTTCCCTCTATACAGATGATGTACAACACAGAAGACAGCAAACAGGACAAGAAGCGAGTAAGACATCGCTGATCCACACACTGATTATAGTATTTCAAGAGGGCACATATCAAAGGGATGCAGGCTGTGCTGGTTGCCATAAGATTTCATCAAACACCTATCACCTCATTTAACCTACATTGCCATTAAGATTTGTGCTACATCACTGGGATAGCCTTATTAACAGTGGAAGGCCAGGCAGAAATCCCAAGAAGTCAAAAGAAATGTTCCCTGTGAAGTTTATGTGTTAAATAAGTGACTTTGTGCACTCTAGTGAAACGGGAAATTAAACTCACACTTTTGCATCTGTTTCCTATAAACCTTTGGCTGGAGACCTAGCCATGGAAGTGAGGGCATTTCCTGGTAAATGTAGAAATAACCTAAAATTCACATATAAATGTGTGATAATTTGGAGACTGCTGTGCACACATAAACTACAAGTTCCTCGCTGTGCTCTTCCAGGCTACACAATTGGGTTGGAAAGACCTGCAGCATTTCCCTCCCAGGTTATAATAAGCCTGGAGGAGTCAAGTCTACCCAGATGAGTGTGCTGAAGAGATTAACTGAAGTGATTCTCACCACTCTGCAGCAGAAGAAGAAAGTGGCCCAGCATCAAAAACAGGAGCTAAGGTATCTTTAGGGAAAACATAAAGGTGAAATCAATACACTCAGGATGCAAGGGACAAAACAAAAAGGGGAAGCAGATGAACACTTTATGGTAGAAAGGGGTTTGAGAAGTCAGTTAGCTGCAGATCCGGTGCAAGCAGCAGCTGAGCAGACCTGAAAGCCTCCATGGTTCAGAAGGAGAAGACACCAGATGCACTTCACTGCCCTGAGTTATGTCCTGAGAAACTGGAGCTGATGTCTGAGCAAGATGAGAAATGGGAGGAAAATGCATCTAGGGTTTATTATTCTTTTTCTAGATCCGTGAAGCAAGACAGTAGGAACTTCAGCAAAAGCGTACAAAAGCAGGTGGGGCCTCCCCTCCCAGAGCTGTAGGGACCAGCAACCAGGTCTTGAGCAGAGCTGTACCACAGCAGAAACACAGTGTGGGAATGGCTTTATGGGTTCTAGANGCTGGCATAGCCTTATTAACTTATTCCCCTCCCAGAGCTGTAGGACCAGCAACCAGGTCTTGAGCAAAGCTGTGCCACAGCAGAAACACAGTGTGGGAATGGCTTTATGGGTTCTAGAGATGCAGGTATCAATGCAGAGGCTGGAGTGTAAAGGCTGAATCAATACAGTGAGTCCAGCCAGTTGTTNAGATGCAGGTACCAATGCAGAGGCTGGAGTGTAAAGGCTGAATCAATACAGTGAGTCCAGCCAGTTGTTAAAAAGTCTGTTTCTAGCAAGACAATCAAAGTGTGGCTGAGAGAAAGAGGCAGAGGGGTGAATACAACCGGTGGACAGCTAGGGCAGACAGGCTTACAAATTTACATTGAAAGCAGAAAGCAAGGTGTCGGCAAAAAGATCCAGATGAACACTGAAAGGATGGAGGAAGCTCAGGCTGTCAGGAGTGAACAGGACACTGAAGACCACACTCCAGCACACACGTGGATGATGGAGCTGGCAGAAACACTCCAAATTCATGGCAGATTATCAGTGCTTGAAATGCCTTGGCCTTTGTTACACTCAAATCTGGGCTTGTGATGTTCTCATTCATTCCAAGAATACTCTGGGCGCAGGAAGTGTGAAAGCTGGGGATGCAACGTTGTTGTATTTGCTTATATTGCTCGTAAAAATTATTTTGATTCCCCAAATCTATTACTAGATTTAAGAAAAAATAGCAAAGTAACATCATATAATTGCATTAGAGAAAGCGGTGCTTAGCGTATGCCTCAAGTCTCTGAAAATAATGCATTCAGCAGCTGCTGATGTACATGGAGCACCATATCTTGTGCTCGCAGAAGAATCTGCAATGGGAACAAAAAGATACACAAAAAATACTAGTAAATTACAAAATCACATCTATAAATCTTGCACATCACTGCAGAGAGCAAGCTGTGATTTTCCTCTGTTTGGTTTAGGATTTTGCGCCCATAAACCCGTACAGCGAACGGGAACAGGAGCTAACTGAGGTCTGAACTTAAACCAATCATTTTTCCAATACTGAGCTTTGAAACTTCTCAGTTTCCATGGATTAAAACGGGCCATAGCTGGGCAGCAAACCAGGCTTGGTTCTGGTTTCACTATCTGTTTTTTCAGCGCAAAAGCAGGGTTTCCAACACCCCCTATAAAGGTTTTTATGGAGAAAATTACCACGTAATTCTGTTTTTTAAGTTAAGATAAAGAAATAAATAGATAAAGAAATAAGATAAAGAAATAAATACATAAATAAATAAGACCACAGCCCATGTACTCTGAACAAATCCCTGCTGTAGAGGTCGAGGTAAAACTTGTTTCTCAGTAGGGAATAACGTGCCTGCAAACAGGCTGGCTCTTGTGTGAAACTCACGTAGCTCAGAGCAGCAGAGAGGGGCTTTCGCATTCCTGATGGACTTTCCAGGCCGGAGAGTGCTGCCTGCTCAACCGGGGGGCTGGGGGCAGAGGGGGACAGCGGGAAAACCCTGCGGCGGTGCCCTCCACCCGTGGAAGGGGCGAGTCCTCCACCCACCATCTCATCCCTTCCAGCTGCGCTGCCATCGCTGTGTGAAAGATGGGTGTCTAGCCTAACTGCTCTCCTACGCTTTAAATAAAGATACGGACACCTCTAATGGACAAATCATCCTAAAGCAGGGAGGGGTTCGTGACAGCAAATTTTAGGTGTCTACACAAAAGCTGCAGGTCTAAACTCCCACTTGTATTTCCCGGAGGTGAAGGGTCAATGCAGTCAGCAGAGTCTAAGAAAGGGACACCCCGACCACAGACAAGTGTCCACTGCAGGGTGAGATTAAAATCTCTCCAGACTGTATCGACTGTATTGATTAAGCCTCCACATCCCAAAATGGGGAGAACAGACACTGAGTTCACATGTGGACACTTTCACCTCAGACAACTACATTTAGGAGGGATGAAGCCTTAGGTGACACCATCTAGCGGTTCCTGGAGACAGATGCCTAGATCTCCTGCGCAATGAGGTGGAAGATGGAGATGCCTTTGCAAGGCGTCTTTCTAACAAGGAACAATTTGATCCCCCTAAGGCAAG
>RSEF01000001.1:154758797-154776535 GCA_003993805.1 Himantopus leucocephalus | reverse complement strand
GGCCCTCCTCTGGACCCACTCCAACAGGTCCATGTCGTTCTTATGTTGAGGGCTCCAGACCCAGATGAAATATTCCAGGTGGTGTCTCACGAGAGCAGAGTGGAGGGGCAGAATCACCTCCCTCGACTCACTGGTCACACTTCTTCTGATGCAGCCCTGGATACAGTTGGCATTCTGGGCTACAAGCACACTTGCCGGCACATGATGAGTTTCTCAACCAACACCGCCAAGTCCTTCTCCTCTGGGCTGCTCTGTAAATCAAGTAACTATAACACTGGAATCAAAGAGAACCAGAATTTTCCATGTCTGCAGTTCCACAGAAAAGAGAAAATCTGTAGAAAACAGCACCTGTGCTCTTCAGGAGGCATCTGTCTCTTTTTTTGCTCCATTCCTGACTATAGGAAAGATGCAGGAGCAATGTACCCAAACTGACAGCAACAGCTGAAGAAATTCTTGACAGTAACCACACAATTCCAGGAAGAAGAAAATTTGTAACTGGAAAGGGGTGGATTTTCAATTATTGCTGGAGAGAAAAACTAACCTAATAAGGAGTAATGCCACATTTTTCATCCCACTGGCCTGTGAAAGTTTGCACCCCCTAAAGTGCACATTTCTGACAAAATTCTGATGTTTACTTTGAAAAAGCTGTTCCCTTCATGATAGGTAAAAGAATTAGAAACATGTAGAGGGTAGGGAAGAGAAAGGGCCCTCCTGTGGAAGGTTTACATCCCTTTTTGCGCATCGCCTTTGAAAAATTGCAGTTCCCATACTTCAGGAGAGGCTGGTTTGGGTTAACTTCGCCAGTGTTGACTTTGCAGCAAATACTCTGTAGGGTCCTTCCCTGAAAATTGCTGCTGTTGTAGGCAATGAAAACCCTGGACACCTACATGAAGATATGGGATCCTGCTTTTATTGTTCTGACTCAGATGCAGATGGACGGCTCACTGGGTACACGAGGAATCAGAGCAGAACGAGAATTACAGGAGTGAGACAAACTAGTGGGACCTGAAGGCCAGCAGGTAGAGCTAGACCAAAAACACGGAAAGAACGGGATTCTGAGAAGGACACATACCTGAAGAAAGTGGGAGAAAAAAGAGGGCTGTCCCAACAAAGCAGCAGGTGGTCAATTACTCAGTGAATTATGGTGTGGATGCAAAGATGGCTGCACCGAGGCTGGAGTGAAGCATTCTGCTGCTCCCCAACACAGCAATGTTTGATTCTGCGAGCTCAACTTTCCAACTTTCCTTGCGTCCTTGTTCAGGAGCTCCAGATGGGCAGATGGAAAAAATATTCTTATTTGTTATTTAGGCAGGAGAAATGTAATGTCTTGTGGTTCTGCTGTATACAACATCTCCAAAGCTACCGGGAGGCAACAGGTACAACTAGAGTAGGCAAAAAGAAACTAGATTTGTTCTGAAGATCGGTGTTTGGTGAAGGACTGTTATCGATGATCTGCTGAGAGAGGCTGAAAAAGTGTAAAGGATACTAAGGTCAGCGTCACCTCCGTGTTTGTACATTTGTCTGAGCAGACCCCATCAGAGCCCGGAAAGTGGGAAAGCAAATCAGAAGATTGCAAAGACGCAATCCAGCATCTTCCACTGGACAAGGCACAGCCTGAAATTTTAGAAGTGTTGAGGAAGAAAGGCTGCCGGGTTTTGTGTTGAGTCAGCATTGTTCCTTCAGCAATCTCCGCTCCCAGGCAGGAAGTTACACTCACAGTGTGCAGATTCACCACCTTTTCTCTGAAGCCCAAACTCTTCTGGAGAAAAGGGGAAATGAAAATTAAGCGCAAAGGGTGTCAAGAAACGCAGCAGTGTGCAAAGGGACAAACCTTTACACGCTATTGAATATTGCTGTCAAGTCATTCCTCAGCCGCCCACAGAAAGGGACAGGTGAGTCCATCCAGGTTCATCCAGGTGCTGCCCTACGGGAGTTAAATAATTCATTTTCAGAAAACACTGATATTAAAATCTGAAGGGAATTTTGTGATCATTTAGTCTGCTACAACTCGATAGAAGATTTCAAACACAGAATCTCCACATATAGCACAACTGCAGTTTCCAACTGAAAACACTGTTGTTTTTTTTAAAAAGAAAAAGACATGCCCTAAGCCTGGGTAGAAACATTCTAGCCTAAAAAACCCCAGAGAGTGGAAAACCTTTCCATTTCTCTAGACAGTCTCAAAACATACTGAAAGAGCAACATAAGGCACTTTCATGTTATATTTTCATGCTACATATATTTTTCTCTTTCATTTATCTAAACTGCCAAGATCAAACATAAGAAGCCTTCGCAGAATCAGGGGATTATGGATATGAATCATTAGCAATGGGTTTAAAATTTCCTCTTCTTTTCTACCCATCACTTATGTTTCATCTTGTTTAACGAAAAATTTTTTTCCTTGTTTGTACAGCAAGAATATTTCAGAAAAGCAAGATCCCGATTCCTCTGTGAATGTATATGTATGCAACGCACAGCCTGAAACCTTCCCAAAGCAGTGGCATCTACGCAGGAGACAAAATAAGAGCACCCGGGCGGTTTTAAGGCAGCTGACGGATCCCAACAGGACTGGCAGCCGGCAGCAGAGAGCGGCTGAAAGAATTGGTGATGGATCGGAATACATTAAGTAACAAATTATATCACATCCATATGAATATGAATTATTTCCAAGAAGGCACACTGCTTTTTTTTTTCAGTTAAATAAAACAACATGGAAAATTTCCCCAGCCCAATCTTCGAAACTTTGTGTATGTAGTCAGTTACTTGTCAGGAACATTTGCAGCTCAGCAGCAGGAGGAGGCCATAATGACAGATCCCCAAATGATGGTCGCTAAAGCCACTACACAACAGCTCAGTTCAGGGAAGATGGAAATAACGTGAGGGTGGGGAAAGAGAATACCAGTTTGGCTACTACTCTCAATTTTTCTTCAAATTGGATGATCAGTTTTGTCACAAGTGTGACCAAAGGAATGAGGATGTTAAAAGTCTGGGACCGCACTCTGTGTTCGGTCTGATAAGTGAGTTGCCGTCACTGAAAGGTACTAGCGGGGGGAAAAAAAGAAATAAAAAAACCCAAACGAATCAACCAATCAAACCCAAACTAACACCCCCCCACACACACACACACACACAAATCCGCTTTTTTATAATTATAAGTCCCTCGGTAAAAGCCTTCCATTTAATCTTATATTAACTAGTTATTGTTTAAGGTGTTCAAGCTTGTTCATTTCTCTAGATTCCATTCAAAAATTCCTATTAGAGTTTGTGTATAAAGTATCAGTGCTCATCTTCAGTTTACTACGTGGAACTACAATGGTTTCTTGTGCTGCAAATGCCACCGCTTCCATGTTTGCTTTTTTTAATAGGAAATTTCCTTCAGTTCCATTGTATGGCAATAAGAGGGACAGTAAACTATGTAGCTTAAATTTCCTCCTCTGAAAAGCTTTCAAGTCTTTTTCACACACGCTCTCTCTCAAATCAGCAGGCCGAGCAGATCCATCTTCAGAGCAGAGCTTCTGATTTGGAACCTCCTCTATTTTTTCTGTACCCATTTGGACATGAGAGCGGAACAGACACAGCATTTCACCGAAGCGGCTACGCCTACTGCCAGCTATTAACTAACGCGGCATTTTTAATTCTCTTCAACTCAAAGATGACGCTGGACTTCAGGCAGTATAAATGGGTGAATGAGTTCAGGACTATCCAGGCTGTGGTAGCTGGGTTCTCTCCCTGATCCTCGCTTCCAGCTGGGATAGAGTTAGTTTTCTTACTAGCAGCTGGTATAGTGCTGTGGTTTGGATTTAGGATGAGAATAATGTTGATAACACACTAATATTTTAGTTGTTGCTAAGCAGTCAAGGACTTTTCAGCTTCTCATACTGGCCTGCCAACGAGAAGGTGGGGGGCACCCAACAAGCTGGGAGGGGACAGAGCTGGGACAGCTGAGCCAAACTGGCCAAAGGGATATTCCATCACATACGACGCCATGCTCAGCATAGAAAGCTGGAGGAAGAAGAAGGAAGGGGGGACATTTGGAGTAATGGCGTTTGTCTTCCCAAGTGACGGTTATGTGTGATGCAGCCCTGCTTTCCTGGAGATGGCTGAGCACCTCCTGCCTGCCGATGGGAAGCAGTGAATGAATTCCTTGTTCTGCTTTTCTTATGTGCATGGCTTTTGCTTTACCTGTTAAACTGTCTTTATCTCAACCCATGAGTCTTCTCACTTTTACTCTTCTGATTCTCTCCCCCATCCCACCAGGGGGGAGTGAGCGAGCGGCTGCGTGGCCCTTAGTTGCCGGCTGGGGTTAAACCCCTACACACTCTTCAGCTGTAGAGACGTACCTGACAAGCATGGCAAAGCACCAGAAACGAGACCTCCCCTCAATCTTTATTTTCTTTCCAGCCATGCATTTGCACACACACACGATGCAATGCTATCTGGCAGAATCACTCGGTGTGCAGATACTGCCTTAAGATTGCGCCGGGCCCCAGAGCAGGACTGAACTTCTCTTGGGCAGAGACTGCCCCTATTTGTTGTTTGCCCCCCACTCGCGCAGTGAGGCTGGGGTGCCGGGCAGGGCCTCCCCACCTTTCACTCTCCCTTTCACATGCCTGTCTAGCTGGCACCACTGCTCCATGGAACTGAGAGGACATCATCCTATACGTCATTAATCAGTCAGTCGGGAGGTTTCTGGCAAATAAGCCACATCAGGTGGCACGAAGAACCACTAGAAGTACTACTCCTTGAAAAGGCGTGCTCAAACAACCAGGAATTAAAATTGGAAACAGCAGTAGGAACAGAGACAAGGAAATAACTGGGAGAAGGGAAGCAGAGCCAGAGGAGTTGCACGACAAATTTCCCATCTTACCTACATGCGTATGTAATTCAAGATTTTTACTAAATCACTCAGCTGACATTTTCGTCTTGGTTTTAAGCAGACAATCCCTGGACAGATTCAGGAAAATATGGTCAGTATACTACCTGATCGCAGCTTTGGATGGAATGTCTCCACAGTTGTATCGTCTCTTTTTTAACTTTACCCCGTTACAGAGTCTATTTATATAGACAAGACTATAAAATGAAAAACTATTTTAAAAAATCAAAGCTTGTTACCATTTATTTCACAGAACAAAATCTGAAACCACAAAGCGAAACCTCACAAACCTTAGTATGCAAGTGAGGAATCACGCATGATTTACATTTTACAAGATTTACAAAAATTATGGATATAAACTCCACGTTGGGGAATCTGAGATTTCCATGAACGGTAACAGACCTAGCCATTTTAGAAAGGAAATAAAATCAGCAGTAACTAATACATTGGCAAAGCTAAATTGTTCCCGACTTCCAGCACACACCCACTCACTGAGAGGCTGCAGGAGAGCAGTACCACCACGCGATCACCCTAACAGCTACCCAGTGCTCCTACAGACCTTCAGAACACGTACAGGTCATGTTCCTCCCTCTGCTCAGTCACTATTGTCTGGTAACAAGGAAGTTTCGTCATGACCTTCATTACCTCTCCCCAAAAAACCCACTTGTGTCCAGCCAGAACACTGGCAGTTAACACTAATCACACTTTTCCCTTCCAGAGGTCTGCCCCGAGATTCTACCCGATTAAATCCCAGAACACATAAACTACAAGAACTACATACTTGGTTCTCTATGTTGTGTGAAATTGTGGGAACTGAAATTATATCATAAAAGGGCTTTTTTCCCCCCATGGTTCAAAGAGGATGTGCCTAAATACAGAGCAACTACCCCTGCAGTTGAGTCCCTAGGAATACTTTGAAAGATGGTAGAATAAGAGAGGTTTGCTGAATAACTGGGAGAATGTCTGCATTAGCATTGTTTGAAATAAATCCGGTGCAGAAACTTGAAATCTTGGGAGCCTTCTCAAGTGGATCTATCTACATTTTAGTTCCTTTATTGCATCCATTTCTACTGTTCCATTTAATAATTAGTCAATATTACCTCTTTTCTTAAGACCCACGCTGGTGAGTGTGGGTCATCAAATCGTGAGATCTGAAATCTTACACATTATACAATGGTTACAAAATAAAGTAACTGCTGTGTATAACATTACGCACAGACTGAAACTGGCTACTACAGTATTTGCACATGAGAAAGTAGCTTTGGCTTAATTCTAATTGCATAATTTTATTAAAACAAGGCACATTTTATTTTATTACATTACATTTTACATTACATATTACATTACATTTCATTTTATTACATTACAGTGTCGCGTGTTCATTCTGTTCTATGTTGGTCACAAGATCCTTTGTGTCACTAGTTCCAGGAACTGCATCACTATTAAAATACAAATTGTTCTCAAAGCTGTCATTTGTTGACAAGCGATTCTTCCTTCTTTTGTAGAAGAAATAGCCTGCAAGGCCACTTCCAACTAGGATGAGGACGACAACAATAACTACAACTCCTGTTTTACCATGGTTCAGAGTAGCAGCCTTCTCGTCCTTTGTCATTGCTGAAAACAAACACAAAGAAATAAAGAGGACGCTAAGTATTCCTTAACTGATTACTGGAAACAGTTTCTTTAGAAAGCACAATGTTTTAAGCTAAAGTGTTCCATTTGTTTCAAAATAATGAGAGACATAGGCAGCAACATAAAATTAATTTATTTTAAAACGCTAAAATTGCATGCTATATCACAAATATTTTTTTTTTCAAATCTGCATTTGGACACTGAATGGAGTATATTGTATTCTACTGGGAAATAACATGCTCCTAGGAAACAGATCTGGTACTCGGGTATATCAGAAAATGTGAGACATAATACTGAATATGATTTGGTCTGTTTATGATCTTACATGGGACTAGTTTCTTTGTACTTGAAAGACAATATGCTTACCCTTGGTAGGCATTTCAGCTGTTGGATTTTCAGCTGCTGGTGGCACTTCAGTTGCTGGCATTTCAAAACAATGAAAAAGAATTATGTTGTTATATTATTCCATTCTTTATTTCTATATTATTTATTTCTGTGTTTGAAACATACTGAAAATCATACTCAGAGAAATATATGGTAATACATACCACTAAATACTAAAAACACTTGGGTTTAATCCATACAAAGCTATATACAGCTATCAAAAAGCATAGCAAAATGGTCTATCGTATTCTGGTCTCATATGTAGGTGTTTACATAAACTAGCAGCAAAGAAGAAACATCAAAATGCTCCGTGGACACAGACCCTGACATCAGTGTACAGCCACAAGAAAATCAACACAGCATCTTCAGGACAGAGATGATCAAACATAATCCTCAACAGAATTACAAATTCTTGCAGTATTTGTTATTTTCTATAAACATAGCAAGTGTAATAAATTTGGTCTGCCAAGAGACTTTAATGGCCTACCTACACAGACAATTGAAATCACTCATCAAATCCAAAGTGTCTTAGCATGTATCACATCCAAACTGAAGTGTTTGTAGCTCATTTAACATTTAGTATATGGACCACAAAATCTGGCTTGCTGGGAAAACTGGGCCATCATTTAAGGTGAACATCCATATTTTGCCATGTGGGCATAAAAATCAGTCTGTAACTAAATCTTGAATCAATGCAACATGTTTAATTCTGAAAAAGGTGAGCCCAGGAATTTAAATTGTTTTACCAATCTCCCCACTTACATTTCCTGATTTCATTAATAATCCAACAACCTCGACTTCCAAAGATTTTCCAGCACTCTGCTGAAGTGTCTGTTAGCCCAGCTACTTTTACATGTAGAGACAAATATTACCCTATATCTATCTGGCTCTTCAAAGTAAAACCAGACATGATTATGTGGATGTTTCCAAGAGTTTCTATCAAGAAAAGTATCTATTAATGCTGTTTACAATAAAAAACAACTTGTTACTTGTCTACACTATACCAGCGTGCAAATCTATGGAAAACAGGGAAACCGGGAGCTTTCTATACTTGCAAACTTTTGAAGTGCTCGCTGGAGGCATTGCATATCATGTCCAGTTCTGGGCTCCCCAGTACAAGAGAGAGAGTTACTAGAGGGAGTCCAATGAAGGGCCACTAAGACGTCGAAGGGACTGGAACGTCTCTTACATGAGGAAAGGCTGAGAGACCTGGAACTGTTTATACTAGAAGAGAAGGTTCAGGGGGGAACTTATCAATGCATACAAATATCTGAAAGAAGGGTGTGAAGATGACGGAGCCAGGTTCTTCTCAGTGGTGCCCAGTGACAGGACCAGCAGCAATGGGCACAAACAGAAACACAGGAGGTTCCCTTTGTACACCAGGAAACACTTTTTCACTGTGAGGGTGACTGAGCACTGGCACAGGTTGCCCAGGGAGGCTGTGGAGTCTCCATCCTTGGAGATATTCAAAAGCCATCTGGACATGGTTCTGCACAATTAGCTTTAGGTGACCCTGCTTGAGCAGGGCGTTGGACCAGATCAGATGACCTTCCAACCTCAACCATTCTGTGATTCTGTGAAGATAATGCCACCTTATGTCCAAAAGCACAGTCTCAGAAATGTAACAAGGAATAGGATGAAATAAATTACATTATGCAAATCTGGAAAATAATCTTCTGGCTGCATTGCTTCATTTGACTGGAAAATTTTTGGAATATAATAACCCAGACACTTTTTCCTTGTTCCTCATCAAAAAATGTTGACTGAGCAAGTTTTGTATAGCACTTATCATGCATATTATGGACATCACTGTTGGTTTTTGGTATGAGGTGCCCACATGTTAAACCTACCTACAAGCAGCTAAACAAGCGGTATATTTAGCAATATGTATCTGCTGTTCCTGAAAAGTGAGAGTGAGATGACATGAACATAAGATACCTAGTCACTACTGGTAGCACAATGAACTAGAACCTGTTGAACTGCTGAACAGCTCTTTAGAGTACCTCCTTCAGAAAAAAAGTTAGATTATTTATGGAACAGACCCACTACACTATTTCAAATTACTAAGGTAAAAAATACCTCAAAAAATTGAACAGAAAATAGCATCTATTCTATGGGAAGACTTCAGTGACAAGTTTGTGTTTGAAGCCTCTTCAGAAAACAGCAAACATAACAAGCCATAGCACGTGCAACTAAGCAAAATCATGCTTCTAACACCCCAATAGCCTATAGCTATTCAATACATCTTTTTTAATTCTGCAAATGGAGCATTGTCACTGCTTTGCAAAACTGCACTGAGCCAAGCTGCATTTCTACGCCAGTGTAGGACTCACTTGTGTCCTGTTCCTGAGTGAGCAACTGTATAGTCCTTGCACTGGCACTGGCATTTGGCTGACTCCATGGCATTCCAGCTCAGAAGACTAGACTAGCTGAAGCTAATCCTAAAAACAAAAGTAACCAGCTTTCATCTGCTTCAGCTCCTTGAAATGGCTCAGTATCAAAACAGGTGAATGCCAGTACCAGCACAAACAGGTGAGCTGAATGTTTGAAAAGGAAGGGTGGCCATTGATTTTAACACTTGTTACCTATATCTGTAACTATTCTGGATGGAGAAAGAAAATAAAGTGGCTTTTTGTTTGTCAATCACAACGTAAAAAGACAGTTAAGTAGACACTGAATGGATGGTTATATATGACAGTTCTGCAGTATTTCCTGTAGAAGATACAGTCATCATTACAAGCCTCTGAGTAAGTAAGAATAATTTTGCATGAGAGCAAATTTATAGAAAGGATAGCAGAATTTCTCTCATTTCCAGTCTTATAGAGGAAGTGGGCACATTTCAGCTACTACGTGCATTTCACTCTTCTCAGTAAACATTAGTAAGAGATGTCGATATTGCAATACATGCTGGAAGAAATGATTAGGATGACTTTTAGGAACACATATGCACTAAATGTCCTTACTGTCAAATTTGCACATTCAATTATTTCAGGACACTTCCAGTTTAACACATTTCAACTATGTTACTTCCTTTGCTTTTCATTCATCTATCTTCTCAAAACAGGAGAACACAGAGACAAAAGGTTCAAAACTGTTCATTAATTCACAATTCATAAATAGTCAACTCACAGAAACACTACTTCATACTCTGAAAACGCATGCATATGAGACTTCCAGAGGGAAATAAGCAAAGGGTATTCCCCAGGCTGGGCAGAGAGAGGGGATACCCCAAGGACTAACTTTGTGATTACTCAAGAATTATTGATACAGAACAGGAAAACTTGTTAGGTGTATACATTAGGTACACTTAAGATAGGAACACTATCTTTTTAAAACAATTCTGAAGGGGCTTGAGCACTGGTCAGCACTTCTACCTTCTGACAAGAGTTGTTTTTTCTTTTTGTTGGCATGTAAATGTGCATCCCTTAGCATTTATGAAACCTCAAAACACCCAGCTAAAATACACTGTGTGTAACGGACATCCACTAGTACACATAAAACAAATTCATAGATGCAGCACTTACTTTTTGGCTTTTTACAAACATAGCCTTTGTAGGAAGAGCAATAGATATTATTCCAATACCCAGAGTTTGCGTACATTTCAACACAGTGCTCATTTTGTTGAGGAGAAGGTTCTCCTACATTCCAGTTGACAAAATTCACTGCAGTGTTGTCTAGCCACAGCCATTCTCCTAGTTGGAAAAACATTGAATATTGATAAACAAGATAGTATTCATTTCCATCTTGACACCTGCTCCGCATTTGTTGCCTTCCTGAGAAATCTACTTGTGGCTACTCTTGGAGAAAGGCCACTAGACTATTTAGATTTTTGGTCTGACACACCATGTTGCCCTTAAGTTTTTATGCAAATGATATAACATCAATCTTTAGAAAACGGGAGGCCAGCCTGGCTTATGATGTTATAAAGGCATGAAAGTTTAAAGAATTACCTGCCACAAATTATTGCAATGGCGCAGTGTCATTTACTTATTCAGTTTATAGAAATGACTGATGTCAAAAGATAATTTATCTTCAACAGAATGCCCTTTATTTCACTAATTTGTATGGAGGTTTTGTATTACTCTCTTCAAAGCCCTGACTAAAGTCTTTCTAAGTTCAATTTTCTTCCATTTGTTTTTCAGTTTCTGCTCCTTCTCACTGACTTTACGAACACTATTTTCCTTTTTAAAGATCTGCTTCAAAAATCTTGTGATCACTGTTGTTCAACTATGCTGGGACTTTCTGTCTCTTCCTTCCTGTTCCTTTTTTTCTTTCTTTCTTTTAATAGTGTTTTTTATTTAGAATAAATGTGCCCCTTGTGACTCTTATGTTGTACTCAAACAAGCAAATTCTTAGACTCAGCATGAAAACTGTTTTGTTTTCTTGTAAGATTCTTCGTATTGNTTTTTTTTTTTTTTTTGTTCAAATACCTGCCACCCTTTGTGTCCGGGCATGGCATCTGGATACAATAGCTTTTCCAAAGAGAAGAAATTTAGTTATGTAGTTATGCTGAAATCACCATAATCACTTTTCAGTAATACAATGACATGTACTTGCTGAAGCAGCTCTTGTGTTTATGATCACTGTAAGAGCTGTCTTGTTCTTCCCATGCTCTAGAACTACTTTAAAAAACATTTCATGTGTCAATTAACTACATGAGTAAACCTCAACTTTTCTTTATGTGTTATGCCTATAAATCATTACTCTCTTCAAATTCTTTCCTCCTCTACTGAAAACTTTCCCTTTTCCTAGTTAAGATTCAAGTAAGATAATTCAATACTTTTCTTCTCTCCAACTGGTTGCCATTGAAGTGCTTGAGCAGGCAGTTGTTAAAAATCCCCACCCAAGTCACCTGAACTATTATGCAGTCCTGCCTCTGACATTGTTATACTGGAGCTTTTAGTCTGAACAGCACAAGACTGAAGTAACTTTAGGTCTATCATAAAGACAGAAATACATATTTAATTCAATACTAACTGTATTAATGAAAAAGCAATAATCAGCAAATTTAAGGTTTAATTAAAGTGGCCTGTTGTCTGTTCTCTCTTACCTCACCTTCCTTAGAGTGAGACAGAAAATAGAAAAACTTGTGATACACAATTCCAAAGACGCTAACAATTCCAGCTTCAAAGTGAAGCTGTTCTGAGGGCCAGCTGTAACTAAAGATGGGTGCTGGTCATTCCAGGATGGTAATTCCAAAGAATAGAAGTGATGTAGTGATTGGAAAATTGATAAGAATTGGAGTATATCTCAAGGACAAGCAATCAATCCAGGGCCTCTCCACATTTGAGACTCTGCTCAACTCCCAACATGGTCCAGTCTGTACATGCACCTGTGTGCCTTATTTTGTTGTGAATTACTTTTCTTACTTTAAGATGAACTTTCTGCGCCTGGTCTTTCTGTTGTATATTACTGGTTATTGCTTGATTACAACTGACCAGCTTCCCCTATGATGATAATATATCACCTTTTCTAATTTCACTTTTTATGTATTACAGAAGTATCATGTGATATTTTCAACATCCATGTCAAACAGCTTGTGACAATTATTCACGAAACAAAATGATGTCAAAAGTAATGAAATTACCATCCACATTTCTGTACATTCCTGTCCAAAAAGTTGATGTTTTCCCTTCAAGTGGTTCAATGGTGTATGCCAGAAAGTTGGCTTCAGCTGAATCTTCAACCGATACCAAAGAGGCACCTGGAAGACACAGAGGGAAAAAAAAATCATAGACATAAGACATATGAGACATAAGAGACATAAGCTTCACAGTGGAAAGTATTCTTATTGTCCTGGTCTATGTTAGTCTTATTTTGCCACTGATTATCTGTGCCAAATTCCAAACAGGGTTTGATGTTCAAAACAGAAAGTAATTTTTGGATAATATCTTATGAAGGACTCTGGCATTGTTGCTGATCTATTTCTTGTCATTTCCATGACATTGCACAAGCATTTTGTTTGTTTCCTCATCCACTGGGAAATAGCAACATAATTGAACAACAGCTATAGGCAAAATACAACAAGCCAATATGGTATCGAGCATAAACTTCTACCGATATGTTACTATTTAAAAAACAAAAAACACTCCAGACGTAATTAAAAGTTTTTAATAGAATTATGTATAGCTTCAGGCTGTACACCATATAAGTTTGCATATTAATGATAAAATGTTTTCTGAGCCTTTGTATAGTTCATGTATATCACAGACGTTGCTGGCTTTCTGAAGCACAATCCTTAGTGTAACTCTTTAACCAGGTCTTATTTATTTTCCTACATTCTCTTTGTAGCCATCAGAGAAAGAAAGATCATCCTGGTCATATGTTGCCCAGTTAGTGTAGTGCCCTGCCACTCATGCGCATAAACCACTAGGCATTCTGCCATAATGATTCATTCTGTATGATGCTCTAGCAAAGTGAAGAAGTCACAGCGTGGAGCCAGCAGACAGAATGAGCTACACAACTTTGTATGTAGTGCCTTTAAACACTGGCGAAAGTGCATGTTCAGTTCTCTTTAGTTTGGGGCGGGAATCCGGTCAATAGGTATGGAGTCATAGCTGTGTTTGGCACTTGACTGTTTTGATTTGGTTGTTGAATTTTTTAAGGTATTTTTTCTCAGGTAAGGAAGGCACAGTTACAGAGAATGGAAATATAAAAGCCATTTGAATCTCTGCTGAGCTACTGATAAATTCTACTATGGTTCAGAGTTCTACTATGGGTAAGATATAATTGGAAAATGTCCAACTGCAAACAAAACCCGGAGTGCAAGCAGGGACAGCAGAATATAAGAGAACATAGAACGTTCCTCTTTTTTCACTGTAGTCCTTATGTTTTTCTATTTGTTCCTCTTTTGCTGCATGGTATCAGATGTTTGGTTACTGTTAGGTTGTGTGATAAAAAGCTTCACTGCGCATCCACAAAGGAGCACAGAAAGACAATGGAGGTGGGGAACCCCTTCCCTGGTTACTCCCAGGCCCATCACAGGAGCCATCAGCCCATCAAAGGCCAATCTCCACAAGCCCAGAGGAGCAAAGAGGCACAACGGCAGGGGAAGAACCCAAATTGTGGACTCAGGATGGGACATCCTGCTCAGGTCCCTCCTAGGGCTGTCGCAGGACGGCCTCAGCCTCAATGTCCAGGCATGAAACCCATCAAGACAAGTCAACATCAGAGTATCTTTCAGACTGAGGCGAGTTACCGTCTAGGGGTATGGGACACATGACAGGATACAAAAGAGCATTTCAAGATTTCACAAGACTTATTAGATGTTTGGGGGAGAAACCAAAGGCAGAGAAAGGGATGGACCTAGGTGATTTGGGAGGAACAAGCTTGGGAAAATAGAGCGATAAGGGGATAAAAAGACTGGTCATGTAAACAGTTTGCTAGTTAGTATGGTTGTCTGGCCACGGCCTGTGCATGATCTGGGCAGACAGTCCTATCTTCTTATTAAACTCTGTCTCTAACTATTTTCATGGGTGAAAGACTGTTCACTCCGTGTGCATGTGTGTGCTTGGGTGTCTAAGCACCAGCAACTGGAGCGGGACCATGAGTCAGACATCCTTGTGTCCATGGTGCCAGCAACTGGAGCAAATGCAGATCCACAAGTGAGTGTGTAAGTGAGGGAATATCAAGTCAGCCTAGACAGCAAGTAGGTGAGCCAGGTGTGTGTGTGCATCACCAAGGGTGAGATCACAATCTGAGCTGGCTATCAGAGGGACCAGGGGAGTTCCAGCCAGCTGCTGGAGGGACCATAAGAGCTGCAGGTCTCTAAGGATGAGACCCACTGGTGTGCATGCATCTCTAGGGGTAACATCAAGGAGGGAATGGCTACCGGGGGACCAGGGGAGTTCCAGCTAGCTCTGTATGTGTGTGTGCCCCTGTGTGTCTCTACAGGTGAGACCATGGGGATTGACTACTGGAGGGACCAGTGCATGTGTGTGGCAGGGACGGGGTCTGTACCAGCAACAGGAGCCAGGCTGGTGGCCATAGCGGCTCATATTTCCAGGTCCCGGCAACTGAGGACACTGAGATCCATGGGCCAGCTACTGGGCAAACTGAGTGTCTGAGCCTAGCTGCTGGAGGGATCCACGTTGTATTTCTGTATATATTCCCACTAACAGACCTTTATCCTGATCAGCTTGAGAGGGGAATACAATAAGGGTGTTCGTGCAGATTGCGTTCATCTGAGTGCCCTGTGTGTCTGCCTGTGTTGATCTGTGTGGCCAGCCATTAATATATGCGTAGATGTGTTGCATATGTGCATGCGTGCCTACAAAGAACACATTCTCAGCCTTGTCGCTGGTTGGACTTGGCGAGTATAGAGCTATGGCAAGCTTGCCTCTGCTGGGCTGCTGGATTCAGCCTGCCCTAACAATTACCATGAAAGATTAAGCATTTTAAGAGAAGGGGATGTCAGTGACACAAAGTCTTAAGTATACTAGCATTCAAATTTTAAATTCCACATAATGCCAGTCTTTTACCACACACTCTGAAACAAATGGTCAATGCCTTTGTTCAGAAATCTTAGTTCAACACAAAAAGGCAATTCTGATGTAACTGCAGATTCCAACAATGAAGATGTGGGACAGCTGTGCACAACCTGAGTCAGTGAGAAGAGGCACCTGCTATCACATGCAACATCATCATTCAATTCCTCTGAAACTTCACCTTAAAATGCTTTCATTTATTTGCCCCTCTCTTCTTACTGAAAGTCTGTTTCAGAAACTCAGTCATCCAAAGAAAAGAAATGTTATTTAATTTCTCACACAAGCTTATTCAAACTCATAATCATTCAACTTAAGGCAGAGAACTGCAGATAACAAATAACAGCTGCTATGTGCACAACTGTCAAGGTCCTTTTGACTATGCATAACTAAGAACATACATTGCAACTTTCAAAGACTGAGCATCTGCCATGTCAATAGAAGAACTTAAAACTATGGAAATGGGACACACTGTAACAACTGTCCTAGTCTTAAAGACTGAGCTACAGCAAGTGTTGTATTATGGAGACTTTTCTATATTTAAAGTATATTAGCAAGCATCTTCATCCAAATCACAGAATGGTCAGGGTTGGAAAGGACCTCTGGAGATCATCTAGTCCAACCCCCCTGCCAGAGCAGGGTCACCTACAGCAGGTTGCACAGGACGGCATCCAGGCGGGTTTTGAGGGTCTCCAGAGTCAGAGACTCCACAACCTCTCTGGGCAGCCTGTGCCAGTGTTCTGCCACCCTCAAAGTAAAGAAGTTCCTCCTCATGTTAAGATGGAACTTCCTATGCTCAAGTTTGTGCCTGTTACCTCTTGTTCTATCACTGGGCACCACTGAAAAAAAGACTGTTCCCATCTACTTGGCACAAATGTTATGAAAATGTTGATGTGGAGAATATAGAAAGACTTGAAGAACATATATCAAAATTTGAACCTTCCCTCAAAAATACTAGTTTCTCAAACTAGAGCTGGCAACATACTACTTCATGAGAACCCAGGAATGAATCTGAGTACCAGCAGAAAGAGTGAGATTCTTCTTACCCAGCTCTAGGTGTCTATATTTGACATGGGTTTCACTGGTAGTTTTGTGAGTGGAGACCTAATCAACCCAGTCAGTGGAGTTTAGGGTGCAATTCACCTGATCAAATGTCAATATAAACTTCCAGTGAAGATGAATCTGTATTCAGTTCCACTGACAGCATGAACAAGATCTCTGCATACTCTAATGGGAGATTAGACACCTAAATCACATTGCCACCAGTGCTATAGACACCAACGCTATAGACATATGAAGTCCAGCATAATGAACCTTACATCAGTTTCCCAGAGAAGGAAGTTGCAAGAATGAAACAACACAACAACCCTAGTTTACTGATATATTACCCAGCCTAGAGAGCTGTAACTTTCATTCCAGCGGCATAAAACTGAAATAACAAAGAGGCAAATTAGATCAGGAATACAAAAGATGTAAAATGCCACTAAAATAATATTTTGTGACTGCTGTCGATGAAGCTGACTACCTTCTAGCAGGGTCAAAGAACAAAGTTTCCACTTTTGTGATCTCCACTCCAGGCCACACAGCTCCTCTAATGCCTGGTCCCACACACATGAAAGACAGTGCGTGCCACTGGTAGACAGCTATTTTCCATCTCTTCGCAAATTAAGGCAATAATTGGATGCAACTGTCTTGTCCAACACTTGGATTATCCTTGAAATCACAAAAATACATAGCACACGTTCAGCTTTCCACAGAGCCCAGGGGGAGCATGCCAGGGTTTTCAGGATGGCGAGCTAGCGAGGACCCTTGTTATTCTGTCTCAGTGGAGGTAGGGGCTGGAGATACACGGGGCAGTAAAGGCAGAGGAGTTATTGATGGGTTAGAAGCCATTGAAAAACCTGAGAGCAGTCAGGTAGGAACTAGGGCTTCCACCCACAAAGTAGTGTTGGGAACATTAGTCCAACTGAAGTGCATCTACGCTAATGCACGTAGCATGGGCAACAAACAGGAGGAGCTAGAAGCCATGGTGCACCAGGAAAACTATGCTATAGAAGCCATCACAGAAACGTGGTGGGATGCCTCGTGCGACTGGAGTGCCGCAATCAATGGCTACAAGCTCTTCAGAAGGGATAGACAAGGAAGGAGAGGTGGTGGGGTGGCCCTGTATGTTAAGGACTGTTATGAATGTTTAGAACTCAATCATAGAGATGATACAGTTGAGTGTCTACGGCTCAGAATCAGGGGGAAGGCCAACAAGTCTGATGTTGTGGTGGGGGTCTTAGTAAGTTTGCAGATGACACCAAACTGGGTGGAAGTGTTAATCTGCCTGAGGGTAGGGAGGCCATGCAGAGGGATTTAGACAG
>RSEF01000001.1:154746029-154758787 GCA_003993805.1 Himantopus leucocephalus | reverse complement strand
ATGGTGTCCCAGGAGCCTTCTCTTTGCCAGGCTGAACAACCCCAACTCTCTCAGTGTATCTTCATAGCAGAGGTTCTCCAGCCCTCTCATCATCTTCATGACCCTCCTGTGAGCCCGCTCCAACAGGTCTNAACTCTCTCAGTGTATCTTCATAGCAGAGGTTCTCCAGCCCTCTCATCATCTTCATGACCCTCCTGTGAGCCCGCTCCAACAGGTCTATGTCTTTCCTGTGCTGGGGGCTCCAGAGCTGGACGCAGTACTCCAGGTGGTGTCTCACGAGAGCACAGTAGTGGGGCAGAATCACCTCCCTTGCCCTGCTGGCCACACTTCTTTTGATGGAGCCGAGGATGTGGTTGGCCTTCTGGGCTGTGAGCACACATTGTCAGATTATGTTGTGCTTCTCATCAGTCAACACCCTCAAGTCCTTCTCCTCAGGGCTGTTCTCAATCCATTCTCTGCCCAGACAAAAGGTTTTACTCACTGCTTGTTGTTATCTGATGAGTTTTTCTTTCACTAATGCTATGGGATTTTGAAGCAATAGCTTTGCTTTAGAAGTCTACACTACAAAGTTTTAATTGACAGTATGTGATCTGGGATGGAATAACAAGCTTCTTATCCCTGATTGTTGATTCAAACGCAGTGCAGCAACGTGTTGGAAGTCTAATGGTGAATGAGTTCCTGCAATGGCTTAGTGATTCAGTCCAAAGCAGAGGAGTGGCCATCTTACCATTAACTACTGCCACTTTATTGCCTAAGCATTAAAGATGCTTTTAAAGCCCACAGACTGGCTAGAGCTTTCCCATTAGCTTCAGCCTCTGAAGGATCCAAACCTAAAGTGTCTGTGTTTAATCTCTGCTGAAAATCAGGTGAGCCTATTCTTTTGTGAGTAAAGTGAGAGCTTCTTTATTCCAGGGAAGTAGTGGTGATGCTGTTTGTTTATAAAAGCCTAACCAAGCTGGTTGCTTGAGTGGGGGGAGCAAGGGCACCTGTGTGACTTGCAGTAAAGCAGTCTGTTTCAGAAGTGAGGGGGTGAGTCTCAAAGTTCTTGTTTATTTCATTTTGTTCATTTCTGTTAGTTTCTGAGAGAAGACAAGGGTTAATTAGATAGCAAATACCCAGAGGAAGCAGGATGCAAAAAAAATATTTCAGAGGGCTGATTCACTGCAATATTTCTGTGAAGTTCAGGTCATACGCTTTTCTATTTTGTATTCTTGCATGTTAAAATGCATGAGAAAGCAAGTGCCTCCATCCCCTGGCTTTGCACAGCCTTCAGTTGCATTTTAAGAGAGAGAAGAAAATCAGCTCTTAGTAGAGCTAAGTCTAAGAGAAGTTAAACAGTGAGTTTGACTTCTACAGTCCAGTTTGCGAAGATAGTGTGTAGTTTTGTACGTATAGTGATAGAAAGATGAAAGAAGAGCCTTAGCTTTTATTTCAAGGTGCTGAACAGCAAACTCTCCAGACAGGAAATGTCTAGGAAATTCTTGTTTGTTCTCATTCTGCCTTGGTGGGTTAAAGAACAGTTTCATCTCTCTGCATAGTAGAGTAATCTTTTGGATTAGTTTTTGGGTTGAATTTGACTGTGATGTATGTGTGCTTCAAGAGACGATTTTAACATGTGACTCCTGGTACACAGAAAACTTGAGATAATGAGTTGTTTGCTGAATGTTTTCGTTGCTTTTTCTCTACGTTAATTGGTTTTATGCAGACTTACTGAATGTATGGAGAGGAGTGGGAAGGAGTACGTATTTAATATGATTAATTATGTTTGCATATTCAGTAGAAAGTAACTTATATGGTGTCTTCTGTTTTTCTTGGAAAACGTTTAACAGCAGTGAGTACTGTGCTTCAAAATGTGTCTTTTGAAGATGTGTTTTATTTGGGGCTCAGCTTGTTGTTTTAATTAAAAACTCCTTGCATGTTCTAGTGAATATTTACAGGAGAGGAAGGGAGTCAAAGCAGCCACATAAGAGTGCCAGGTATATTAAAGTGGGAAAAAATTATCTACCTGAGCTGTAAAACTCTGCAGCTAACATCCTTATTATTGCAAACTGGGACATTGGCTCTGGGCCACTTCAAAGTGTGTCAGTCACAAGCTCAGGCTGTGCAGCACTACTCACCTATTCTTTGAAAGGCTTTTAAATAAACAGCTGACTGCTACAGAGCATTTGAGAGCTGGAGTTTATGGGTCTTAGTAACAAACAACAAACTGTAGGGCAAAGTTGTATCTTTAAAGTACCTTCATTTCCTGCCAAGAACACTTCACTAAATTGTTCCAAGGCTAGTTTTGCTGAAAGTCTTCTTTCCCTGATCTTTGTCAGGTTTCAGGATCTCAGGATTTGGACCTTCAGGATCTCTGTTTTTGAACATTACTCCAAGGGTCATGTCAGATACGACAACAGTTTCCTTGGAGTTCATCCCTGAAGTTCTTGTATTTTGCTGGCACAGAAAGAATAACTGTTTATGAACTCATGATTGGAGTATCCCTCCATCATGCCATCAGCAGAAGGAAAAACAGGCACTTCTCTGCTGGTTTTGTTTAGCTGCTGCTTGCTGGCAAATAGGCTGGATGCTGATCTTTCAGCTATTTGGGAGAGGATTTTTTTGTGGCACACACGTTCTGTTGTGTGGGGACAGGGTCTAGCATATGAGATTTCTCTTTGCTTAGGTACATGTTGTTTTCTTGTGGTGCTTAAGAAAAAAGCAGCACCTTTTTCTCTTCCTTTCTGCCCCTCAGCAAAGCTTTGGATGACTTCCTTCAAAAGAATTTAGTGCTTTCTGTACACAGCCTAGTAAAATTTGCATGGACTTGATTTCTGTTAAGGGAAACAGTGGAGCATACATAATCCCATGATGAGAATTCGTCAGCCACTGATAGGATAGGATTTTTGTAGTGCTGTGCAAATTTAAAATATATTGTGTTATTTAATTTAAATAATGCACAGCATGAAATGTTTACTCTCTGTCTTTAATCATAATTGAGATAGCCCCTATCTAGCCTATCACCTACTAATTGCTTACATTTACTGATGATAATACTATTTTGCATGTATAAGAACAAACAAGGCTCTAATGCAGTACTACTATATTTTTTCAGTCAGACTGGCAGTCAAAACCATTCATTGTTGCCAGAGTAGGTTAGATGGAACAACACAAAGTCTATGCTCTTCCTTTTGTAAGAATGACAGTGCCAAGTATTCCCCTGTAGAGAAGATTAATAGAGCTATGAAGAAAGTGGCAGCTTCACCATTGCTTTCTACTTATTCTACACAGTCCAATAGAAAATTAAGACCACTACTGAATCGCTGAAGGTGAATCAAGAAAAATAATAATCTCTGTACATTTCTGTAGGAAGCAGGAATAATGTCTGTGCAATACTGTAGGTTTCACTGTAACTAGGTTCAATGAGGTTTGCAAAAATAAATAGCTTGTTAATTAAAAATAGAGAACAAATGTAGAAAAATCTTGCTTGGGTGGTTTTTTTTTCCTACAGAGAAGAGCACTGAAGCTGTGATGAATGCTTAGAGGCACCATGGGTCACTTTAGGAACAGTTAGATAAGACTTCTAAATTGTCACATAGTATTTTGTCCACTAAATTTATACATGCATTATGTATGGTATGCAGTCATGGTGAAAATGCAGCAAAATTAAAAGGTTGGTTTAAAAATGATGGGAAGAGTATACAAGGTTTATTGAATTCCCATCTTTATGGTAATTTAAGAGCCTCTATTTCGGTAGATATTTAAAGAAGACAGAATTTAATTCCTTAATACTTTAAAAAATTAGGCTTTTTTTTCTTTTAAACATTCGTTAGGTTAGGGGCGGCCAGTTTTTAAGGTTAGCTTGTTATATATTTGATTTTCAGCTCATAATTACAAGAAAATATGGTAAAACAGTAACAAACTGACAAGGCCAGACTTGAGCTTACCACTAATGTATATTGTTTCCATATCCTTAGGGACATGAAGTCTTTCGGGGAGGCTTTCAAGACGAAGAGCTAGTAGACCGCTCTGAAGTTGATATAAGCTTCTCTGAGAAAAAGAGCAGGGCCTGGAGGACCTGTGATAGGGAGAAACTGTTTTCAGATACCTGCATTAAATCTCAGCTGTGCTTTTCTGCCAGCTGCTACAAAGCAGAAGATTAGCAGAGATGTCCATAGCACTCAAGCAAGTCTTTAATAAAGATAAGACTTTCCGCCCAAAACGCAAGTTTGAACCTGGAACGCAGAGGTTTGAACTTCACAAACGAGCACAGGCCTCTCTGAACTCAGGCGTGGACTTGAAAGCGGCTGTGCAGTTGCCCAGTGGAGAAGACCAAAATGACTGGGTGGCTGTCCATGTTGTTGACTTCTTCAATAGGATCAACCTCATTTATGGAACTATCTGTGAGTTCTGCACAGAGCGGACCTGCCCAGTGATGTCTGGAGGCCCTAAGTACGAGTACCGGTGGCAGGACGACATGAAGTACAAGAAGCCCACAGCATTGCCAGCACCCCAATATATGAATCTTCTCATGGACTGGATCGAGGTGCAAATCAACAATGAGGATATATTTCCTACGAGTGTAGGTAAGTGCAAGGAAAAAGTCTTAAAACATCTTGAAACTACCTTTCATTGTGTGTACTAAGCATGTTCTCTTCCCAGTCTCATTTTTAGAGACTCTGAAATTCGAGCCTTTAAACAGCAGACAGAGGGGAGGAGGGTGTCTTGCAGGAATAGTGAGAAACATATGAAATGTTAACTGTGGATGCTAGTTATGGTGGGATTTGTTAGCCTAAAATGTTTTTATTCTAGCCATTTGTCCCTGGTAAGCCTCTCAGGTTAATTACTAGGAGTGGTCGGCATTGCATTATTAGCTTGTTGAAAGCTAATCAGGTTTGCATTGCTTTGCACTTTGCATGCCCACTTAGGCAGATACAGAATGGATGGGAAGCAAAGCCTAATTAGAATGTTATCTTCCATTCCAAGTGTGTACAGCTATGTGCAGTACAAGGCAGTGGAGAGTCAGGAATGCAGTGAATTCTTCCCACCCTCTCTTGACTTCCCATCCAAAACTGATGAATTGGGAAGTAAATTATTCTCCAAATTACCGTTTCTAAGACTGTATATAACTAACAAGCTTTGCTATGGTTTAACCAGATGGCCCAGATGAGACAGCTGTTAGGGGCAGCACAATTTTCCTTCTGTAATACCATAGTTAGTTTTCCTGAAAATTGGGGCAAGTAGGTATTCCAGTATCTTTGCTGGAATAGTGCCATCCGGATGAGGAAGACTTTGCAGAAGAGCGCGTTCTGTAGTGTAGACAGCCTAAATCTTTAGCTGTGGCTGTAGGTAATAAAAAAAGACAGGATGTTTTACCTTAGAGATGTCAGTGTATTTATGTAAGTTTTACCAGTTTTAATTAATAAGTCCTGATTCGTTTCTTGCAAGTGGGAAAACTGGGAGCTTGCTGTTAGAAATGTCAGATGATGTTATATATAAGTACTTGGCACAGATAAATAACAAGTAAGAATGCTCATATGTTAAAATTAGTTCAGCTGAATATTTTGCAGTTTATATGCAGCTAAGGCCTGTGGCGAATTGATAGATGATAGATCAAGAGGTTGCATCTATCAGTATTTCCTGACCTTTGAAATACCTTATTCTTGGCCTTGACAGCTGTTTGTCTGGACAAATTTGTGGTTTGTTTCACAGTTGCTATCACCTTTCTTTTCTACACTATTAGGTAGAAGGAAGGCAGTAACTGTATCTTTTAATCTGGACTTTGCCAGCATAGCAAGAAGGAGGAGGATTTGAAAGGAAGCAGTATCATATATTTTATGTAGTGAAAAATTTCAAAAGGGTTTGATTTCTCAAGCATTTGTTGTTTTATGTTTCTTCAGAGTGAATGATTTTTGGAATTGAAGGTGGGTTGAAGGCGCAGTGAAGTATGTGATTTTGCTTCCCTTGGTATTTCTCCAGTCTTTTGTTATACCAAGTTTCCATCTAGGAGTATTCCAATAATACTTTGTGCTCTTGCAGTTTGCATATGCAGAAAATGTTGTCTGTCTGCAAGCGTGGAGAGCAGGTAACACACTGACATGCTGATGGGCTCTACTGAACCAACAAATAATCTGTAACACCAGGCTTTCAGCTTCAGATGCTCCCCCCTTATGTCTGTAGTAAGATACGTCTGGAGGAACTTTTATCCTGAAGAGCTGAATCAGTAAATACCCTCCATCTCCTGTTTTTCTCCTCCCAGCAGTTCCTGCTGTTGTAGATTAAATCAAATCTGAAGAAACTGAGGAAGGGGAGAGACCTGTGGTCTCTAGAATAGGGCTGGACTCTGATACAAGTCAGAACAGGAATGTTTGATGTCTGAAAAATCTTCATCTCACTCTGAATTTGACCCAAAGGAAGGAGAACAGTCTGCTTGAGCCTTCATGGAGTGGTGGACTGTGCCATGGTTGTATTACAGACCGAGATGACTAGACAGTCCCATAAAGAGATTTTATAGATATCCTTTGGAGCATTATTCTGTAGAGCAGCACTTGCATCCATATTCCACTCTCCCCTCCTCTTGAGCCTTCATTGCAGATACCATAGTGGCCACCTGCACAGTTCTCATTATCTTCTTGATTCACTGATTTGTGGTATGAAACTGTTGGTAAAATTGCTTGGGAGGCCTTAGATCTTGCAATTCAGAAACAGATGCACACTGTGTTGAATTTGGCATTCTGGGTACCTCTTTTCTCAGCAAATCCCCGCTTAGGCACCTGGAACGGTCAACAGGAAGTTTGGTCTGTTCCTGGGTAAGATACTTTTTTCAGTGGAATCTTTCTGATTTATTTGCACATAAAACCCCTATCTATAAAATGGACATGATACTGCCAGCCAGCCTGAGTACTGCTTATAAAGCTGTTGAATGAAATGCAGTCACTCAGGATGTATATTGTTACGTGTTCTGGTTTACAAAATCGGATCAGAGAGAAAAGCTTTGTTACTGCATTGGGCACTGTTTGTTCCTACCTGTTCTGCAGCAGCCTTAGGTTAGATGCACCATAGGCTTAGTATTAATGCAAACCTCTGTTTTCATTCAGAGAAATTAATGATGGTGAAAATGACAATTGTTCATTCTTCAAAGCAGTTGAAATAGATCTTGAAAGATGATATACTCAGATGTGAAAGCATAACAGGCTTAGGTATGTCCTTAGTAATAGTACAACAGTTTTAAAGCATTGGGTGGCTGTAACTTAAAGAGATTAATTTATTGCTTTGAAACTTTGTAGCATATGGTCTGCAGAGAAGAGTTCTGGAAAAAATATATGTCCAGTGGATGGGATTTGGGCTGACCTTTGCATTAGCAAATTAGTTTGGTGAAGAGACCCAGAGTGGGATTCATAGGAGCTGCACACAGAAACTTGAACACTTTTTTTCTCAGCTTAATCCTATTAAACTTGTCCTCTTCCATTTGACATTATCTCATGCAAATTATCTAAAAAGAAATTTCAAGAACCGTGATTAAGCACAGCTTTCCTTTAGGAATTACTTTCAAGGAAAATAATTTCAAGATAGGGATAGCCAGGCTTGGTGGGCTTTTTTTCTGTGTTGTTGTTGTTCCTCTTGGTGTAAAAAAACCACAAATGCAGTTGAGTTATAAATAGTTATGAATGTTATATTTATCTCTCTCGGTGTTTACATTGGCACAGTGACCTCTGGCCACTTACCAGCCTCTGTACTGCCTGTGGTCTGGTGCTATTTCCTTTCAGCGTTCTCCAGTCATTCTGGTCTATTCATTTGCTGGTAAAAAGCCTCTTCCTCCAGCCACTCTCTTACTAATACTGAACTGGCTGGCAGGAGAAAAAGGAGCTGGTATGGGAACGGAAGAGCTGTCAAAAATTGTGTGCAGGTGACAAAAACAGGTGCTGAATATTAGGACCACTTCTTTCTATAGCAAAGCTTTTGAGGACTGTCTTTTTAAAATGGCCTTGAAAGCTGTAGAGGATTTTAGACGTGATTATGTCCTTGTTCTTATTTCCATTTTAAGTGGATTTAAGGCATGTAAGATGCTGACAGCTCTGGAAACAAGTTCTGAATGTAACCACAGATATACCGTGACCTGTCTCAGCCCTCACTGAGTGGCAATGCAGGAACAGAAGGGAGGAGAGTTCACTCTGTATGCCTGCTCTGGCCACTCTGGTGAACCTATCCATCTTGGTCCCCAGCATGGATTTTTGTAGTTTTTTGTAGTTTTAGTTAGCTTTAGAGTTAACTCTTTTTCTTCAGTAAATACTAGTTGCTCTTCCAGGTATCTGGTAGTCTTACTATTTAAACACCTTTCAAGGGATATATTTCCAATGCTCATATGGACAACTTAAATACTCCACAGCCTCAAAAGTACCTTCACACACACACACACACATCCCCTGCCTTTTTTTTTGTCTCTGTGCTTTTTGGTAAACAGGCTGAAGAAATCATTTGGAGCAGGAAGCAGTAGATCCTTGGGACAGCTGCAGTTTTTGGTGAACTGCAATTGTCAGCTTTCACCATATGTGTTTGGGCAGTGTCAAAAAAGGAGCTGAGAAAGCAAGCAGGTCTCTGTGGCTGTGCTCCCTTCAGGCCCTGATTCCCAAAGACAAATTCAATTGCCTTAGGTTTTTCCTCCTCCTCACTGCAGCCTTAAATTGGGAGTAATTCTGTCTTGTTTGGATTTTCAGTGAATGGAAATTTTTTTTCTGTTGTAGGAGTCGCTGGGAAAGATACCCAGATATATAAGGCTACAGGGGATTATTTAATTTATTCTAATCTGACCTCCAGCATAACACAGGCCAGAGAACGTCACCACATGATTTCTTCATCAGGTCCATAGCTTGAAATGAGAAGACAGTCAGAAGACAGAGAGTTCTGCTGAAATAAACAAGAACACAAACTTCTTTTCTGACTTGACATAATGAAAAACTGTTCCCAATGAGGATAGTAAAGCAGTTGAGAGGGGGCCCACAGGGGTTGTGTTGTCTCCATCCTTTGGGGTTTTCAAGACCAGGCTGGATAAAGCCCTGAGCAATCTGATCTGATGGCTATATGAAGCAGAAAGCAGGGAAGCAGAACTCCCAAAATCTGTGCCAGCCTGAATTATCCTGTGATTCTTAATTCTAATTTCAGCACTGACAGGCTGTTTCAGGAAGAAGAGCTGAACTGATTAGAAACTGATTAAGCAGTTGAAGAGGCTGCAATTTGGCATTTAATGGAAGTACAAAATCACTTTTAAGATACAACACTTTTTGTAGAGGAGGATTTCAAAGGTTATTGAGTTACTATTATCAAATAGCCTAGTTATGGCTGATCAAAATGAAAACATGCTTTTAAAGTCTTTAAAGCCTAGGGCTTCAGCTGAAGAATTAACATATCTTTAGAAATACACTGCTTAACTAGTAAAGTTTGGTAGCTGGCAGCTTCAGTGTTATTGCACAGAGCGTGCATGTGGCACTGCTTCCAAAAGATGAGCCCAATATGTCACCACAATGCACTTACAAAAGCAGACCAAGACACTGGAGGGCCCTTGTGGATGTGATTCAAAACAACCACTAAATCAAGGACTTTTTCAATTGTTTCTTACAAATATTGTGGTAGAATTTTTCTGGTTCTCTAGCCAGTAATGATAGTTACCACTTGGGGCAGTTTTCTGCAGGGGAGCAGCTGAATGGTGGGTGTGAATGGAGACTCCTCAACTGCTTTTACTGAGCAAAGGCCTCTTCACTGTACAGCCTGAAAATAGAAATATGGGAAGAATGTTTGACATCGACTTTGTCTTACAACTGTCCCTGTCTTACTGCTCTTCCAAAGTATCAGGAGTTGCCCATGGTGTGGGCAAAGTGACGTTTGCTGGCATTTGCTGTGTATACTTTTTATTCATTCTTTGCAGCCGTTGCAATTGCATCATCTAGGAACAGCCATTGCTTCATGCACACCTGCTCTGCAATAAAAAATGTACAATCTCTACAGCTGGTTTGTCTCCTTCGTTTTAAGACAAAGCTTTCCCAGGGGCTGAAAGGAGGAGTCAGATTGCAGGCTGTTAACTGGTCATTCAGCCACCCAGTGGTGGATGCATATGGCTGTAGGCTACCGGCTGAAGACTATTGTAAACTCCAAACAATCCTTTCTGCTTGATCTTTACACCTGTCACACCAATGCTGGATTTGGGCTCAAGAGGAATTTTGTTTTGTAAAGCTTATCTTCTTTTCGCTGTTGCTTCCCTTCCTTGGGCATGGGTGTGCTTGACAAGAGCTTTGAGTTAACCTCTTGTGCAAATGAAACAAAGAAAATTCTGCAAGAAATAGACTATTACATTGCTGTAGCTTTCCCCTAGTCATTAAACTTCGTGAATTGTGTGCATATATGTATGTTATAGCAAAGTTACAGCAGCAGCACAGCTATCGTCTTAGAAGGTTTGGTGTCTTGAAGTATGTGTGCCTGGAAAACATCAGGTAAGTATTTTACAACTAGATTATGTCAGAGCTTCCTTCTTCTCTCCCCTTTTCCCATGGTTCAGGATCTAACAGATGCTTCTATGTAAACTAAGCTGGTGGATAAATCAACCCACAAACCTAGCAGGCTTCAAGAGTACCATCAAAGAAGATTGATAAAATTTTGTGTTGGCCCCATCTGTATGGGGAGTGATGCGATTTACTAGACAGCTATCTATCTGGCCTTCTTAGCATTGCATTACTTTCTTGCTGACTGATTATACTTTGGAGAAATTTGATTCCCTATTTTTGTCTGGTATCTGAAAGGCCTTGATTATTCTAGGCATTCTGCTTATGCAAGAATAGGGACTGAAGCTTAGGAGTAGTCTAGGCAATCCTCAAGCCCAGTCATTGTTGGCTGACAAGTGACTGCTCCCAAAACTATCCTCCGCAGCTGTCTTCCCCAGTGTACACTCTTCAGCTGATGCTAGGTGTGCCATTTGAGGAACATACAGGTCTGTTTCCAGCTCAGATGTATAAATTCACCCATTCTTTAGTCTAGCCCGATAATAGTAGAAAATACGTGCAGTAGAAAATAAGTGCAAGTTCTTTAGCATAATCTGCTTTTCTATGAGAAGGATTTGGCACTGCTGGTATGAAGGAATGCTGCCTCACCTAGAGAATGCTTATTAGAAGGCTGATGCCTCATATGCCAGGTTTTTTGTGTTACGACAATCATTAAGGGCTAAAAAGCACTTTTACTAACATGTAGAAAAGCAGGTCTCAGCAGATCTCTTCATCCATTCTCCACGCTACAGAAACTTTAAAAAAAAACAACCCAAGCAATAAAAACTTAAGTGGTAGCATGAATGGTGGAGGAAAAGCTCATGGAGAGAGAGATGTGTTAGCTGGCTCTGTAAAGGCTGAAAGGTTTCAAGATCTCTGCTTACTCTGATACTGCTAAGTGGTGTCCCACATGGGAACTGGAGTGGTCTGTCCTGTAGCTTCCATGTCCTTTGTTCTCAAGCAATTTAGCTCTCCAGCACATTGTGATTGCATACACTGTGGGACATTACTTGAATTAGTCTCTCAGAGGATCTGCAGCTCAGCCACCACAGCTCCTACTGCAACTGAACTTGTGACCTCTTCTCTTCAGCTACCTTCACAGCACAGCTGATGTCTATAGGGTGTTAAGTCTATGCCATACTGGGGCTAAGCTTGTGCCCACCTCAAAAGGGTGGGAAATTCAATACCTTGAACATGCTTTGCCTTGGAAAGTGGGTTTGTGTGGACTGAGTAGTCTGCATTCCACAGTGTTGTGCGCATTCCTTTCCCCGATGAACAAGGAGAATAGCTCCTTATTTGAAAACTTATAAAACAGACTTTGTCTGATATGCTGCAAAGCAAAACATGTAGGATTAGCATTTACAGATCATAATGACTTTGCTGGTTCATTTTTTGGAACTCAAACAAAATGAGATTCACAAGTGTCAGCTTTGTTAGTGGCTATTTTTTGTCTATGTTTATTTTGCCAAATTTAAGTTGTTATTTAAGCTCATAAATATTGTAGAAAATTCTTGGTAGTCTCTACTCCCACAGAGTATTTTCATCCTTAAGGTCAATCCTTTGAGGACAATGGGGCATGTTATATGCAGCATCTAGCCAAGGGAAGAGACATATGTCAGTGGGATCTTCAGCTGACCCAGACATATGGTAACAATCATCAGAATAAAGTGTGGTCATAGAAGTATAAAATAATTTAGTCCTGTTTAAAGTAGGATCTCAGTTTAACTTCACTGTGGAATGGCTGGAGTGCTACAGTAGTGTGGTTCTAAGGGAGCTTATGGAAAGCCTAAAGCAAGAACAAGGTCTTTGCTTCAGCCAGAGGAATGTGCAGCAATGCTGCCTTTAAATTTGGCTGCTTTCTTTCAAATAAAATTTTGACCTTCTAGATTCACATAGAGTATGTAAATGGGGCAAAATTAGAAACCTTAACAAGGGAAAGCTCATTAGTGTCTTTTAAATTAAGTACTCATGTCTTTTATAGATATTGTTTGGAGGAAAGTCAAATACGTACTTAAAAAATACATGGTTAAAAAAACCTTGTGTTGTTTAAAGCCCTGTGTGAGCCTTTGTATCAAAATATCGTGGCCAGCAGGACTAGGGAATTGATCGTCCCTTTGTACTTGGCACTGGTGAGACTACACCTCAAATACTGTGTTCAGTTTTGGGCCCGTCACCATGATAAAGACATTGAGGTGCTGGAGGGTGTCCAAAGAAGGACAACAAAGCTGGTGAAGGGTCTAGAGCACAAGTCTT
>RSEF01000001.1:154725078-154746019 GCA_003993805.1 Himantopus leucocephalus | reverse complement strand
TAAAGGTCCCTTCCAGCCTTAACAATTCTATGATTCTATGAAAGGGAGCCAGAGGGGATCCAAACACACATTCACATTCCCCCATACCGCCACCTCTGGTTCAAAGCCTATAGGGTATGGATAATGTATTATAAACATGGGACCTAATTATTCACTTGGCTACTGCTATTTATGCTGTTGCAGTTAGGATATTGGACTAGACTGTCCTTTGCTTTGACTCAATATAGCCAACCTTAAGTATATCATGACTAAGAAAAAGAAGCCCAAGAAAATGAAATGCTGCTCTACTTTCTGTAGATTTTGAACAACTGCTTCAAAGGGCTTCCTCTTTTTCTCCCCATATCCAGGGCTGAACACCTAGACTTCTCTCCAGATTATGCAAGATGCTGAAAACCAAAAATTTTCAGAAAAGAAAACTGATGAAAGTAGTAAAACGAGATTTTTGGGAAGAATCAGAAGAACTGGTTAATGAGTACAAAACCTGGGAGGAATAGGATAGGGTGAAGATGTTTTAAAGAAGCACTCATGGCAAAAATGAGGCGAAAATATTTAAACACATCAGTTAAGAGCTGAACATGAAATGGATGAACACGAAGATGCATGAGAAGGAAAAACACCTTGAAGTCAAATAATGACTTACCCATGTATTTATTACTATCTGACACATTTTTACAGTACTTGGCGTAATAAGACCATTCCAAACAAAAGCTATGACCTCTGTGCCCTGTTCAGGCAGAGTAGTGATCTCAGCATAAACTAGAACTAGGGAAAGCATTTTGCTTCTCTGAACTTGTGCCAGGATGCAAAAACAAGGGGGAACTGTGAGGGACAAAAAGTACTACTCCTTGATACATTTTATGAACAGGTTTTTTTGTGTGCTCTCAATATCTCTCAGCCCTCACGGGCCATGTCACGAGGCCCACTGACCTGGATTAGCCCGGTGAAGTTCAATAGCATGATCCTCCACACTTCTAAAACATAGATATACATTGTCTAATTTCTAGATACTATTTTCATAATGTAAGACTGTAAATCATTCAACTCAGTAGAAATAGTTCAGGGTATTGACCTGAAACACAGACTTTAAATGCCTCTTCAGTTCTTTTTGTAAAATAACTCCAAGCTCACATCTCCAAATTATACCTTACTCATAAAGGAATATCAAACACAAATGAAAACATAGTAAGTCTTTAATTCTTAGTTGATCAGCAACAATATATTTAAGAAACAAATCTCCTTTTCAAAAGTTCCTTCATGCTTTTGACAGGGAAATGTTCAAAGGTTCATTTTATTTTTATGAAGAATGTCAGAAGAAAAGCTTGAAAGTTTTTCTCATTTTATGAAACACTAACACAAAGTATCAAAATTGAAGTGATTCTCTGTATTTTTTTTTCAAAAATAATTACCAAGCCACAAAATCTAGGATAGCTCAGAAGGCAGCTGTTAGCTATATTTCTCAGAAATAGAAAACAAAAAGTTACCTACAATCATGAACAAAAGCCACCCGTAACACTTCTATAAACTGCAAGTGTGTTTGTAATATTGTTTAATGATTTGTATGTCACAGCAAGCTGATGCAAACTTCAGGCAAATGGTAACAGAGACCAACTCATTAGATAAAGTCTTGATAAGTTATTTCTAGAATAAGTATCTACATGTGCTTCAATAAACCATACTATATATAAGCACTAAAAGTAAATACAAGACAGTAAGTTATTTCTGAAAACTCCAAACATACACACATCACTTCTTTCCTAAACAACTGGTTTTTTTCAATTTTAAAGAAATAATTGGACAGTGAGCTTAAAGGCCAGGTCTTGTCCCAAACACGTTGGTCAGCTGGGAGAAATTTGGTAAGATACTTGGCATTTAGATAACTGTTTTGTAAAACAGTTTTATTTTACTCTTCAGCAACACTAAATAAAAACATAAACCAAAAATAATATGACCTTTAGCTTACACATTCAATGCTCACTCTCCCTTCCACTGTAGTGGCAATTCTTTTCATTCCTCCTACACTGCAAAATTCTGTCCCACTGCTAGAGTGACAGCAAGTCCATCTGTCCTCCTGTCCTTAAGAAAAGGGAGCAAGCTGGCTGGCACAGAGCGGAGGACAGCAGACCAGCAGCTGACCTGTGGCTCAACAGAAACAAATAGCTTCCCTAGCAAACAGGGCTACACAGATGCAGATTCTGGCGCTGAAGAGACAATACTTTTCCCAGGGATCTTCAAGTGCTTCTGGGTGAGCAGAAAGGAAAAGGGACACAACAGATGTCTCCAATGTTTGTATACGTCAACATCTGAATCAGGCAGTATCATGCACCAGAACTGTAAAACAAACCAGTGAAGTGAAGCTTCTTCTGATCTGCTATTTTTAAACATGGACAATTTTAGACAATGAATTGCCACTCTGCAGTAATAAACAGCCATGAACTTCAACTAGCTTCAGTATCAAAATCAGTATTTTATAGAGCCATACATGAAGATTTGAACACACAAACCATTTTTGCACTGCCATCATAGGTGAGATTACTGTCAGCAAAGGTCAGGACAGACAGCTAATTGAACTAACCATTTCAACCTTCCCCCCATGATTCACTCAAACTTATCTACCAGACCATGAAATCAAAAAGAAAAGTCACCTATTAAACCTTCATTGCCTGCAGAAAAACCATGCTTCAGAAATGAAGCAATTTCTTTCTAGTGTCTGCAACTGAAAAGAAATATTCTGAAGACATCATAACATTTCACTGTATAACTGCATTTGTTCCAAGTCAGTTTATGATTCCTTCATGCATGAAAGGAAAGCAGCATGAAAGGTGCAAATCGACTCTTCAAGTCATGAGTCTAATTAAATCTGAAAGGAATTATAGTAAATGTTTAACTTGAATCACAGTTAACCACTTATCCAACTTATTCCACTAACCTAACACATGCATCTGTCAGCAAATACATTTGATCCAATTACTTCATGATGCTACAAAAGTAGTAATCAATATAGAATACGTAATGTTTCAGTGAGAATGACCAGAACAGCTCTAATACCTGGTTGTTTGCCCCACACCCAACTCTCAACAATTGATTTGGCCCTGTAAGTGGGTAGCGGAGTCTCTTCTTCATCTTTCTTTTCTTTGTCGTTTTGCTCTTCTTTCTTCGATGCAGTTTGGCATTCAGTGCTATCATCTAAAGAAAAAAAAGGGGGGGGGTGAAAAAAAAAAAAAGACTTGTTAATCTACTTCCCCCTTGAATTCAGTTCTACATTAGAAATGTAAAGGTGACACGCTCAGCCCAGCGCACAAGTNAGTAAGGGGAGGGGGGGGGAAGTAGTATTTTACCATGTTAACTGTCACAGGTGCTATGTCTCATGTTACATTTCACAAGACAGTGACCTTAGAATCCAGAAAACACTGCTGTAACCTCCTAGGGAGGATGAACATTTAATATCCATACCATCATGTAAGACTTGCAAAGGATTTGCAACACACAGTATCACAAAAGACGCACTTTAAGTCAGATTTTGCTCCCAACTATCTGCATTTCCGTAGTATTTACTTGTTTTCATATTCCAACACAGAAAAAAAGATAGCAATTGCCTTAATTTCAAAATCAAGGAGAGCTATATATCGGCTTGATTTTACGCAGCAGTATTTCAACATCTGTAATGTATCTAGCATCTTAGTAATTACCAGCAAGTAATGAAAATAATACCATCACGCTCGGCCCAAGCAACAAAACAGCATTTGCAATCCTTTTGAGATTACTTTCATAAAGACAGAACACAGACATTAGTCACTTATCTTTGTAATCAAAGGCTGCATAAAAGTCCCAATTTTCTAAACACAGTAGAACTAGACAGCTGGAAGTCTCTCCGTATTCTTACTGGGGATATGGATTTCCATACCCACACCTCCAGCCAGTTCAATGCATGAGATTGCCTTGCAATTAAAGGCCACGCTGGCAACTACTTTCCTCACCCTGACCTTCTTTTCTAAAAATATCCCCCAAAATTTCTCAAGTCCAGCATTTGCAACTTACCCATGAAGAGTTTAGTTCCAACCATTTTTACCAGGCTCTTAAAAATGACTGCTCCTCCATTCCTATCTGTCAACCTAGTCTACAGCGACATCCCCCCGAAATGTCCCAGCCACAAGCAGCCAGACAAGTATTAGAATTTTGTCTTTTTTCCTATCTCACCCCCCACACCCAAAACATATATATTTGTACCAGCATATTTCAAAAGACAATAATAAGCAAGAGGTTTTACAGCTACAGCCAGACACAGCATATCTGATTGCAGCCTGCCTCAGACTCACCATGACCCCATTTGGGATATCAAAGGCTCTCATTACTGCAGAATATACAAAATACACCTATCACAATGTACAAAAACATTCAACTATTCTTTCCATCTGGCCTGAAAAAATGTGAATGCCAAATCTGGTTGTAACTGGATCTGTGACTGCCTCTGTTAAATTTATTGGGCTGTAGACAATAGCACCTCCCAAAATAAACCTTTTTTAAGGTGCCTAAATTACAAGTACAAGGTGTAAGGTGCCAAGTTTTAAATTAAAGGCAACTCATAACACAACACTAGTGCTCAGGAGGTGGCAGATGAAGACTGAAGGAGCACAGAAAAAAAAGAGGAGACATAACTGCAGCATGCACGCTGCAGATGAGATTGTGAGCTAAGGAGGGGACAGCAAAGGTCAACAGCAAAAAGCAGTCTGGATATCCCACTTGTAACTGGATCATAGAGAGTATAACAATTTCTCTCAAACACCAAGGAACAACCTATAGTACAGCAGTCATCAGCATGATAGCACATGTCCAAAATGTGACTGAATCTAGCTGTTTCTATTCCAAAGCAAAAGCAAATAACATTAAAGGCACAGATTCCATTACAGAGTTAAACCAGCAACTAAGGACTCTGTTTCGCCCCAGTAGTTCAGAATATTCCCACAGTAACACCATAATCTCACTGTTTCTCCACTCACCCACACATCTAGAGACACACTCGGCAGGGTCTGGGATTTTAGTTAGTGGGTAGAAGGGTGTTGTGCCAAGACACTATGTTTCACAGGCAGCTGTAAGAGAACTTGTTACGCTTTTTAACAGATCCTTGGCAAAGGATGACAACAAAGGGCTATGAACGTAGTCATTTTGCCCAACTCCCCACTGCAAATACAGAAGGTCCCAATCCAGGCTGGAACTTAAGCTTTGTATTGTATAAAACCAACTCTGACATGCAAATCCACCAGGAGGATTTTTTTCTTTCATTGTCTGTTTGAACAGAAAAGGGGAGCAATGAGAGAAGAAGTGGGAAGGCACTAAGCTAAAACTCATGTCAAATTGTTCCACAAAGACTTTTCACTATACTTGCAAAAAAAACCACTTGCATGGGAAGGGACAAAGTTTGTATCAGTCTAGATAGAAAGCAGTAACATAGACATCATAAACGTGGAAGCTCAGTTATGCATATAGAAAGGGATTTTTAAAAAAAGAACTCTAAAGATTTTTCACAAAGCAGGGCAGGAAGGAAGAAATCTTGTGTGAAGCCAGCACAGGTCAAAATAACAATTAATAAGACAGTTTTCAAAAAAATGCATGCAAAAACATGCTGCAGTGAAGTTAAAACAGGCTGTCACATTTTTCTCAGACTAAAGCGCGAGTACTGTGGGGAAAAAAAAACGTGTAACATTTTCCTGAAAGGACCTTCTCTTACCTATGTTTTGGTTTACAATCTTAAACCTCCAATCTGGGGTAGGTGCACTTAGCCAGTCAAAACTGAGCAACTGAAGTAACCATCCTCAATTAGAAGTTAGCTTCCAAACCGAAGTGCAGTAGCTCACCCTGTGTGCTCTGCCTTGCACAGCAATAGCCTTATCCATCATAAACAGAGGATAAAGAGGAAGCAACTAAAGGTGCAACTTATATTTCATATTCAATGAAGGAAACAACAGACACTGCATAGCCACCTGGGGCACCTGGTACACAGTATGATCTTGTGCTGCTCTTAAATGCCAATGAACTGATATAGTTAGGAATCCCTCAGTAGAAAGAAAAAGCCTGCAACTGTTTCCCAACAGATGTTGCCACTCACAAGGCAAAAAGTTACACTGCGTGCTTTAGGCAAGGGCTGCATTTTACAACCACTCTAAAATAGTACCTGGTAGTCCCAGATCCAGGAAATATTTCAGCTGCAATATAAAATAGTAATTTGTTCTCTGTCAAAGAGCTTTTCTTTACATATATATATATATATACACACACACACTTTAACTGATAGTCATTTGTGAAGGAAGGATGCATGCTTACACAGCCTTCCAGCTGCAGAAGTCTATATTCTGATCTCCTAACCTTAATCAGAAATAAAGTTTCTCTTCTTCCCTGCTATACTATTTTTTTAAATGCAGTCTTTAAATTATCTGTTGAATATGCAATAAAGCATTTTACACTTATGAAGTCAAACTGTTCAACAGGGTGACTTTAGACTTCCCTCTGTGCTGCAAAGAGAGTATGATAATTCACAGCCGAGTACTGAACTCCTGAGCGACCAGGTACAGCCACTATAGCTGGGTTGGGGAAAGCAGAAAAGAGAGAGAGAGAAGAGGCACTTCTCACTTTTAACAAGTTCTTTCATACACAGGAAAGGAGACTTAAAGCAGGAGCCAGCCTATATACCTGCTCGTTTATTACGGTTTGATACATACGTGGTCTGAACGGTAGCACCTATAACCAATTGCCACATATTGCTATTCTTATCATAAAGATTTGGGTTCTCCCAGCCTCCCTGGAATCGCTTGTGGCATTTAGACTTTATTATTTATTTGCAGGTGCAACACTGAATGAGGTCTGTGGATTCAACAGCACTAGGCTGACAAAGGTCCAACTTTCCAGAAAGGGGGAACAGAAAAGAAAAGGAAACCAACACTGTTTACCAAAGGCAGGACAGACGCATGAAGCTGATGATTTCACGTTTTTGCCCTGGAACTTAAACCCCACAAAAAACAGAGACCTGCGTAGCTGACTCATATGTCTTAAAAATTTACAGTAATAGTTTCCTAACTTAAGAATTTAGTAAGAATAACACTATTTAATATTTTTTATTATTTTCAGTACACAGCTTCTAGTATACAAGATATTAATCTGATCCAAATTTCCTGAGGGCAGCCTGATTATCTTTTAAGTACTTGCCATGCTGCAAGTGTACCTGTATTTGGGCATCACTACTGTCACAGCTGTGTTCTCAGATACTTGGAAACATACAAATATTCTGCTGAAGGCATTTACCAAACACATTTTTTTGAAAGTGCCATGAAGAAAAAACAAAGAGGTTATTCCTAACCAAATGTTCTTGCTAACAGTAGAAGAAAATTACACTATTTGCATACTCTTCCTAGAGGGAAGAGGAATGCTTTTTGCTATCAATAGCATGTTCTTCCAGTCTATTGCCATTGCTGATATCCCCTGAAAGAATGAAGCACCTCTTCTGAGCAGCCCAGTCAGCAGCAACAGAGAGCTATAGCACTAGTGAAGAAAAAGGGGTTACAACGGATGAGCATAAATCAAAACTTCTCAAAACAGACTGAATAAAAAGGAATACTTACAGCAACCTCTCTTCTTTAACTGGAAATTAGTCAATATAGCAGCAGAATCTGAATACTGATACTAAAATATATTGCTTTTAATATAAATCTCAATATAAATCTCATTACTGGTATGTACTTTTACCTCACCTCTTGAACTACATTTGTAGATCATTTATGAAAAAAAAAAAGGAACTACCAACTAAACAGTCTGAAATACTCTAGATTTTAATTTCATGGAACTCAATTCGAGCTGCAAGTTCAGAGCTGCAAATTGACCACCAATTTTTCTGGGTCCAAGACTCACTACTGCCTAATGGAATCAAATATATAATCTGATCAACACTGACCAAAAAGAGCCTTGATTAGCTTTTTCTTCTCATGCAGCCCATGGAGAGGACCATGCTGGAGCAGTTCATGAAGGACTGCAGCCTGTGGGAGGGATCCCATGCTGGACCAGGGGGGTGAGGAATAAGGAGCAGCAGAGATGAACTGTTACGGACTCACGACAACCCCCATTCCCCATCCCGTTGTGCCACTGGGGCAGGCCACTAGAGAAGTCAGGAACAAAGGAATGAAGTTGAGCCTGGGAAGGAACGGCAAGGGGAAGGTGTTTTAATTTTTATCTTTGTTACTCACTATCCAACTCAACTGGCAATAAATTAAACTGATTTTCCCCAAGTCAAGTGTGTTTTGCCTATGAGAGTAATTGGTAAGTGATCTCCCTGGCTTTATCTCGACCCATGAGCTTTTCTGTTTTATTTTCTCCCTCTGTCTCACTGAGGAGGGACAGCAAGCAAGAAGCTGGATAGGCAGCTGGCTAAGCTCAACCCACCACAACACTATACTGGAAACAACAAGTGGCAGTCTTGGGGTTTTTTTCTAAAAAAACAAAAAAAACCCAAAAAAACCCCAAAAAAAAAACACCAAAAAAACACACATGGCTATAAGAAAGCTTTTGAAAGCCTCATCACAGCCACTGACATTTTAAGGTAAAAGAAATGCCTTATTTCTACAGTAAACTGTCAGAATTTCTGTATTTTTAAGTAACAGTATCCTACAGCCTTTAACACTTTATACCTTTTTGCTCCTTCCAAGTCACATGGACACAGATACACTCAACGTTTTAAAAAGAAACTTCACATCATTGTTCAGAATAGGTGTCCCGATTGTGGATGAACATGTGAAGTTAGAAATGATTGACTTGCTTAGCACTTCTTTTTTTTTATTTTATACTGTTGACTACATTTTGGATCGAAACTGACAGCTTCAATTTTCCTAGCTGACATTTCAATGATTCCCCTGAAAACAAATACCAATTATACTATGACATCTTTCTATAAGCTTCCTCAGAATCATTGAAAGCACTACAGCACCATAAGTAACAAAAATCCCAATTCTCTGTGGCTACTTAGCTATAAAAATATTGGAAGAATAGTTTTGCGTCAAAGACCAGCACAGGTACAATTCTAAAAACAATGTGTAAGTATCTGGCACAAAAAGAGGAAATTGCATCAATTTACTTTAATATATTGTCTTTATTATTATAGATGTTTGTTATCTTTTTGCTACATGACAGCAGAGTATGTTGAAGTGTTATACCATGACTGTCACAACACCTCTACCATGAGCTGTTCATTTAGGGGATAACCCCCCAATGCATCAAGTTTATGATGTCATTTAGTAATATACATTAAACTAGCCAATCTTAAGAAAAAGTATTACACTACCTCCACTCATTTCATGAGCAGCTGCTGTAGTAGCCCTTCTGATAAGATTAGTTGTATTTTTGTCCAATGTCAACAATTATATTCAACAGGGCCAGCACCAGAAAGAGGACAAAAAGGTTTTCTAGTTCTCAGTTAGGAGCATAATTCTAGTTCTTATCACAGCACACAGCAACCCACAACCTAGGAAGCTTATACTCTTGATAAAAATAACATATAATTCACTCCCCTGTCAAACTAATTATTGTAGCTTCTTTCTTGTAGAAATAACTTCCTCTAGTCAAAAAGACTTTTTTGTTTTTCTTATTTCCCCCACCCCCTTTTTTTAAAAGAGACAAATCATAGGTACCAAAAAAAAAATTCTCTCCATATGGAATTAAGCATTACTGGCTTGAAACATCACATCTATCCAACAGTACAGTACAGTACAGGAAGTAACAGAAGTTGAAATAATAGTTCACTGCTACCAAAGGCAGTATTTCCACCCTTCTCCTAGAGACAGCCTCATTTATTTGAGGGTCACATAAATTATTGATAAAACTTATCAGACCATTTGATGAGCCCATTTCAGATAGATTAGAAAACATAAACCTTTTCCTTTTTTGACCAGGTTAGTTTTCTGTTCAATAAGGAGTCAAAAGAGCACCACAATCAGCAGAAGAAAAAAAGGGAAGAGCAGAATCACTCCATTTTGGCAAAACCCGCCACGAAACAAAATCCGTAAAATCCACCTCCACCAAAATAATCTCTCTAAATAGATGCATTGCTCTGCCATTTGTAGGATTAGCAGTGTTTGAACTACTCTCAAGTACACTAGAAGGCAAAAACAAACAAAAAAAGTATTACATTCTCAGATTGTGGACAGTTTTTTCGCTGACCTTTTAGTCACTTTATGAAGACGGTAAACAAAATTAGAAATTGCAGTATCATCTTTACCCCATTCTTCAGTCTACTTCCTTTAAACAGAGGCTTCAGCTGTAAACAGACCAAGCATACCAAACAAAAGGACACTGCCAAGCCTCTCTCATAATAACAAGCCTAGTTAAGAAGTTTAATTTCAAAAGGCTGGAACAGATTTAAGCCTTCAAATGAAAGCTTAACACATTACCTTTCTGTACACTTTTAAGAAAGCAGTTTCAATTGTATTTAATTCAATACATGAACACCTGCAAATTGTATAGACAGGTAATGATAAACCAAAGTTTTGTGACAGTATGAAATCTGAATTCCATTTTTATCATCAAGACGAAAAATAAACGAACAAATAATAATAAAAAAATTTAAAAATCCATACCTTTTCTTGGAGGTAGTTCACCACTTTGTGTTAACTCTGTTCCAGGATATACAATCTCTCCATCTTTTACCATTTCATTCCACAAGCCACATAGTCCATCTCGTGTAAAAGCAAGCTGTTAAAAAAAATACATTATATATAGTTACACACAACAATTTTCTCTCAAGCCAATTCAAGCTAACATGTAAAATACACCAGGTTTTATATTTTGTCCCTGAAGAAAGAAAACACATGTATCACTTCTCTGGTATATTCATTGTGTGTGTGCACATGTGTGTGTGTATGAGAGGGATTTAAATGATCATCAGGATCTCTGATTCCCTAGCTACGCTATTTTCAGACTAAAAGCACAAAACAGTAACTTTTAAATAGGCTCAAATACAACAAGCATGGATTACATTTAAATACATTGTATTTAAATACACGAAAAGCATGGATTTGGTCACCTCAGAACTATCCACACATTCAAGATGACACCATGCAATAATCCAGGGGGCACGGGGTGGGGTGTCTTTTCTGCCTTCAGGAAAAGCTATCCAAACAAAGGCAAGCTGCATAAAGTCACAAAACGGGGAAGCATGAAGAAAGTCCCTACAGCCTCCTCTCCAAACCACCAACTGAAGAGCTGGGCACTCAACCAGAACACAGGGCATCAAAGCACAGATTCATAAACGCATTTAAGCAGTTCAAACTGGTCCTGCTGTGCAAAGCATCTCTCACAGCCTTCCCTCCTCCTTCCAGTGGCTATCATGCCTCCTCTCACATGCAGAATAACACACCTGTGTGATCATCTGCTGAACCAGATTATGGAACCGATCAAGACTAAAACCAGCTGTGCCTGGGGGAATAGTGAGGGGCCACCTCAGCCCAGGTCAGTTCCCAATACACTACATGTGCAACAGGATAGCACAAATGGCAGGGCTGTGCTAGCTGGAATCACTCATGAAACCACCAGCTGTAACACGAGCCTCCTAGTCATTTATCAATATGGATCTCCCTTAAAGGATCCTAATGACCAGCATAACTTTTCTTCAGCTGATGTTGTTCTCTGCTCTATAAAATGCTGCAAAACAGGTGTCAACATCCCAAGCGAATTCCATAATAACCAGGCCAAAATTTGCAATCGTATAGCATAAGGGAGGAGGGGAGTACATGATATTGAAAAACAGAATACCTTTAGGATACCAAAGTGGTGCAATGGAGACATTTAAAAAAAAAATAAAAACACAAAACTGCTGAAGGCTTATTCAGAAGCATCTTTGTGCTATGTAACTAGTATTCAAATCCAAAGTGTTTTAACTGAGGAGTAATACAAAGACGTTACTTACACAACTGCTGTCAAATCTTTACCGTTATACGCAGACATCTGCCTATACTTTATTTTGATCTATTTCCTAACGGTATTTTAATGATTAAAGATTACAGGTTTTAAGAGTCAGAACCACCAGCAGGGAAGTCATTTGCTGATCTAGCTGATTTCAGTTAACATGAAGAATTAAAGAGAAGTTGCATGTTTTGACACCACTGTAACACACTAAATTACCATAATAGTTCCTTGTCCTCATATCGCATACTTCAGAAATTCACTCCAACACATATTAATGATTTCAATCACTTTTCTTTCAGCATAAATTATGAGCTGACACATCTTATGTATTTTGTTATTTCCTGACCTCAGGGGGATAAGAGGGAAAAGAATCACACAGCGCGAGATAGACGTTATTCAACCCACCCGCAATTTATCAATAGTGCAACACCAGAATTACACTGTGACCATGGCTTCCTGAAAGGTACAGTCCCTGTTCTTCAGAGCTAGACAGCAGCAGAGCTTTTGCAAAGATTCTGTGGTTTGCTAAAAGCTTTACATTAGGCTTAATTTTTTTAAAAATCAGACTAGTCTGAAGTAAAGTTGAATTTCAACAAAGAAAAAAAAGTATCAGCCATTCATCATTGACCGAATTTCTTGCATTGTTCTCAGTCTATACACATTTCGAAAATAAATGGTGTTCACTTTCTCCTTAATCAGATGTGGTCATATACTTCAGTGGGGTACTTAGGGAATTTATTTTTCACAATTTTTTCTTGCAAAAATAGCTAAACACAATTGTCTCACTATTTTTGGCTCACATGTCACGGAAGATTTTTTTTTTTAAACATTCACCTGTTGAATGTTAAAACCTATGCTAAAATACAATCTTGAAAAATAGTGAAAGAGGCAAGCCTCCAGATGGGTTGCATGATAAATTATGGTTTTCACAAAGTTATGATTTTTGTCTGTTAAACTGTCTTTTCATACATTTTATTTTACATTCTTAGATCTCCTTGATATGGAAAATTATTCTCACAGCCCTTAAGCTTACAATCTAAAGGCCTACAGGCTTTGAATTCAAGGTTCTTCATAATGCAGCATTGTTTAATTTCAGAATCTTACTACTTTTGTAAGTATTGCTGTAAAGTAGAATCAAGAATTGTTTTCTCCATTTTAACTTCTAATCCTTTCACATGGCGCAAAGTTCACCCAAGTCTTTCAAGCAACTAAAAACTGAAAAAGTAAACAAAATTTCTTCTGCCTTGGGTATGGTGTTCAAATTCTTATCAAAGTCATTTTCTTGGTATGTTGCATAAAGATAGAGCAACCACCAAGATTATAGGTCAGAGTTCCTCCTCCTTCTACAAATATCGCATATGGAAGCTTACACCATAAGCAGCCTTCAGATAAACAACTTTGCTTTTATCCAGGTTGTAGCTAACATTTTGCCAATGATGTATGTGTTGGGGGAGGGAGAAAAGGAGACGTGTTTGAAAGTAAAGGAATACTGGGCTTTTTTTGTAGCAATAATCAAAGCAACCAACTGAACAGACAATTAAGAAACAGAATTTACAATCCATTCATCCGTCATAACTGAGGGCAACTCAATTCCAGCTCTAACAAGTTCACTATTAATCTACTTGACATTCAGCAGACATATTAATCAGTGAATTACCACTATGATAGCAAAAAAGTGGACAAAAAGTCTGAGGGTTTAAGTGCTGAATTATTCGAGCAATTTTATTTTCATGACCCCAAAATTCTATAACCCTAAGAGAAATATTTCACTTGAACAACAGAAATGGGGAGGAGTGGCTAATATGCCAGAGGGTCATGCTGCCATCCAGAGGGACCTCAACAGGCTGGAGAAATGGGCCGACAGGAACCTCTTGACATTCAACAAGAAGTGTGAAGTCCTGCACCTGGAGAGGAACAACCCCATGCACCAGTATATGCTGGGGATAACCCAGCTCAAAAGTAGCTTTGCAGAAAAGAATCTGGGGGTCCTGGTGGACACCAAGTTGAACATGAGCCATCAATGTGCCCTTGCCACGAAGAAGGTTAATGGGTGTCCTAGGCTGCATTAGGAGGAGCGTTGCCAGCAGGTCAGGGGAGATGATCCTTTCCCTCTACTCAGCATTGGTGAGGCCACACCTGGAATACTGCGTCCAGTTCTGGGTTCCCCAGTACAAGAGACATGGACATACTGGAGGGAGTTCAACAAAGGGCCACAAAGATGATTAAGAGACTGGAGCATCTCTCCTGTGAGGAAAGGTTGAGAGAGCTGAGACTGTTTAGCCTGGAGAAGAGAAAGCTCAGGGGGCATCTCGTTAATGTGTATTTTTGCATACCTGAAGGGAGGGTGCAAAGAAAGAGGGAGCCAGGCTCTGCTCAGTGGTGCCCAGTGGCAGGACCAGAGAAAGTGGGCACAAACCAAAACACAAGAGGTTCCCTCAAACATCAGGAAACACTTTTTTACTGTGGGGGTGACCAAGTACTGGCACAGGCTGCCCAGAGAGGTTGTGGCGTCTCCATCCTTGGAGATATTCCAGAGCCATTCAGACATGGTCCTGGGACATTGGCTCTAAGTGGCCATGCTTGAGCAGCGAGGTTGGACCAGATGACCTCCAGAGGTACCTTCCAACCTCAACCATTTGTGATTCTGTGAAACTAGCAGCTGAAGATAACAGTAAGTCAACCGTATGGTAGAAAAGTCGAGTATCTGCTTTGGCTACACAATCCTGCTTGTCTTTCTTTCTATGGTGTTTTAAAACAATCTTAGCCAGCACAAGCACATATTCCTTTCTTCTTTTGCTCCCACCAATACTTCTTGCATTCAGCCATTTGCCAGGAGCCTATAGTGCAAGTGCAAGACCTAAGTCTCAGCCCTGCTCATTTATCCCAAGCCAAAAAACCAAGTGCCTAAGGTACTCCATGTGGTACAGCAGATCATGTTCTTGACATGGTTTCATAAACTTTCCTGCAGAAAGCATAGAAGCCTCTGTAAAAGTTAACTCGAGCTCAAGAAAAATGGACGCCAAGAAAAGAAAATTACACAAAAGGACATGGATTGATTCAGGTAAAATTCCTAATTATATAACTGCACTGGAAATTCAAGACAGTGACTTCATAATCACAAAATGTCAATATGGATTTAAAACATAAGCTACTTAAATAATCTTCAGCTCAGAACTGAATTGCCCGGGGGGGGTGGGAGGGGTGGGGGAAGAGAATCTGTTCTTCCATTCAGTTACTTCTGCATTAGCCATCGGCTGTATTTTAAAGACTACTTCAAGAAAAAAAAAAAAACAACAACTTTTTCAGCTCAGTAATGCTGAAAGAAATCACAGAACAGTAAGTCCTTTCCCAAGTGCCTCTGTTGTTTTCACTTTTTGTGAATCCATTCAATTGTTGTTTCCTTGTTCATTGTCATCTTCTTCAGTATTTTGCCTTAGCTTCCTTCCTTCCCTGCTGAAGCATGCCCTGAAAGCACTGCTGCTTATCACACCTATGCAAAGCACAGTGAAGTATCATTAGATCTAAACATACTGCTCTAAAGCTCCAATAGCAAAGACAGAGAAGTTCAGCAGCCCCACAATACTTCAACAGTTTAGGAGTTAAACTAGAAATGTCCCCATAATAACACACTACTGGTCTTCCATTTGTTGCAAAAGTTTATCAACAGTTAATGGTCACGTGCCAAGAAAAACTATGCAATTCCCTCAAACTTAGAAGATAAATTCTCTTGCAGAACAGTAGTTCTGTTTGAGCCCAAATATTTGCATGTTATTAAATTTAATTTCCCTAACCTATCACTCCACATAGAGTCCTCACCCCTCCCTCTGGAAATCACTTATTTTGGAGGGACAGCATTACTGCATTTTTTAAATAATTAAAAAAATCCCTGTTGCAAACTCCATTTAAAAAATGTAGGAGTTCTCATTTGCAGTTTGCTATAAACTTCCACATAAGCCCTTCCTTTTTTGATCAAAAAAACAAAACTAAGAAGAAAATTAACAGGAAATCAACAAAAGAGAAGAAAGCAACTTTCACTAACTTCTTGCTTTTACTAGTAAAGACATTAGTTATTTACATTATCTTCTTACAAGCAAAGACACTGATCTAGATGCTAAAAGAGTGGCATTTTCATAAAAATCAAAGTGCCGACTTTAACTCTGAAGCGAAAGTAAAAAGGTTTCAGACCAATGCAATTCTTACAGGTGGCTGTTTCATTTTAAAGAGCTCACTCTCATCTCTGTGGCAAAAGAGGGTGACAGAAATAGCCTGCCAACCATGAACTCAATGAAAACTGATGAAAATGCATCATATTCCTCTCGTGGACAGCTCTTGCACCTTGATTATCGCCTAATGTGTTTTTCCACACTACAGGAAGATGAAAGTTTTTCACCTCTAACCCCTGCTATTAAGCACAATAGTTCTCCGCAGGATCCACAACAAGCAGACTAACAAACACCATTCAAACACACACATGCTTCCCTTTAGCTGACAGCAATTCTAGTTTTTCGTTATTCAGCCATCACTAATTAAAGTTCTCTGCATAACGTTCTAAATTAGTAGTACAGTACATCTATTTAATTGGAATTATTTTAAGCACAGTTTGATTCAGCAAACTGGGTATCTAGGTTTAAGTAAACAATTTTAATCTTCCCTTCCATTTGTACATTTTTTATACTTTCCCTTTTTAAAAAAAGGATGTCTTCCTAAGAAACAGCCATTAGAACACAATCGCCCTTTACACACAAAATTTCCTATGAATGTGATAGTTTCTACTAGTAATAGACATAAATAGGTAAGTGGTTTTAAATGTATTAATTCAAATCTAAAAAAATTAATTGGAAATTTAAGTGATACGCTAACCTTTCTAGCTACTACGTTAAACATGACCCATGAAAAAGCGACCTGCACTAAAATAAAATAATAAATAAAACTGTTTTATAACTTCATAGGTTTATTTTATTAATGGTGATGTTATACACATACTATTTATATATGTAATATGAGAACATGTTATATATTTTATTACTGATGTTACCTCATATTGAGCTGAACTGTCTTAATTTTTCAGCTGCTATAACAGTTTGTGCTTTTTCAGACAACACAGAATATCTCAATTTTGCTCCACCAGGAAATTTAGACTTTTAACAAAACAAATGTTTCTAATCAGTTCAAATTACACTAGCAGCTGTAAATCACATAATAATAGGTCAACTAATTACAAAGTTAGTAAAAAGACATGGAATAGTTATCGGGTTCACTTGGGTCTTTGCAGAGTATTTTGGCTTCCTATAATAATATTGATTAGTTTCAGATAAATTAATATAACCAAAAAAAATATATTGTCAAGATACAGTTCCATTAACATTACACACCACTTTTAATCCTGCATGCTAGAGCCTCACTGCTATTACAAAAGGGCTTGCGTCTTTGATATTCCCTTAAAAACAGTAATAATACGCTACATCACAGTGGCTTTGTGTCTTAATGGTAACATCCCAAAACTGAACACGAACATTTAAATTTGGCCTGGATGCCAGCTGGAAGTGACGTGCACAGGTGATTAAACACAATCCATGCTAAAATCCACATGTCATTCTTTTCTTATTGTATTAATACCACTATATTACAGACATTAATGCACATAATGTTATAATATCATGTATTACGTTATTAATGCAACATCATCTTGAGCTAAAGCAAAAAAGAATACAATGATTTTCAGAGAGATTTCACTAGCTTAATCCATAATAAGTGCCACAGCCATCAAGTCTTAAAGAGCAAACTCTCTGGCAATAGTGACACCAAAAGAAAAAAAAAAAAAAGCAAAAGCAAGTCAGACTTTGGAGACTGCTAGCCCACCAAATGAAACATTACACTTCCAATTCTAGCTATACTCCCCAAATTTTGCACCAGCAAAGAACTTCATTTAAAAAAAAAGTTAGTTTTAAAGACTAATCAATCTCTATGTCTCCTAAGGTAAGAATTCCCTGCTATAAGNCTGGTATAATTCTGTTTCTCCAAGGACTTTCACCTACCCACTCTTGGAGTGCTGTACAGTGAAAAGTTAAAAATCTAGCTGCAAAGTGAAGAGTTTCAGGGTCTAATTCCAAACAATAATTTGTAGCCAGCTTGATTAATTCACATAAATAAGTGTGTCTTTCTTGAAATCTCTTCTAGGTACTATGCTTATCTTTTCAATTCCTGTTGACAGTCCCTTCTGTAGTTAGCCCATAAAAACATACACAGTAGGAAATCAGCATATTCAGTACACATAGAATTTAAAGGATTAAGAGATAGGATTTATACCTATAAAGAAATTTCACACGCAGCTAGCTCATGCTCGTCAACCAGTAGCTAAAATAGTCATTCATGCAATAGAAAAATTCCCCAGAGGACAAAAACCCTTTACTTGACAGAAGACATCTGCCATTTAATACATTAAAAAGGAGCAATTCAAGATTCACACACACATTTTTTTAAGATACTGCACACATACATCCAGATAGAGTTCTGTGATGAGGACATGTGTAATACCAAAAACAGTTAAACTAATAAGAAAGTTATATTATACCCAGGAGGCCTGGCTAGCCTTCAGATTCCAGAGAAGTGATGTTTGCGTCCAACAGATCACAAATGATTACGGTTCTCTTCTTTCATTAATCTCATTATTTTGACAACAGCATGATTGGAAGAAAACAAAGGGAGTACCCTGACAATTAGAGTCTAACTTGTTATTGCTCATAAAGAACTCTTAACTTAAAAGAGAGCTTATTCATAGAAATTTGTTACAAATAAGGATTTTTATTGTTAAAAGGAATTATTACAACACATAAACCACCCAACAGTCTCATAAAAGACAAATATTTCACTGCATTTATACACACTCAGCTGAAAATAATCCTTAAAGTTTGGATGGCAACTGAAACCCTCTTGTCAAAAGTTTATAAACATAGAAAAAAGGGATGTCGGAAAAAAGGCACTATAAATGAGAGGAAAAAAAAAATCTGACAAATCACATGAACAGTCACATTTTTCACCCCATATAATACAGAAGAAAAAGAGGTAATGCATAGTCAGCAACTGTTACAAACAAAGATTGCCACTTCTTCAGCTAAAATTTTCGTCTATTCTACAATCGTTGAAGCAACGTACTTGTAACCTAGAAGCCAGGTTCCAGGGACCACAAAAATATTTCTGTATTTCTTAATATACTTATCTTCAGTGTTTTCTACTATGTTCACTTACCACATTAGCCAAAACACCTAACTTTGGATCAAAACTTTTACTTTGGTATGAATAAAAGACGAAAATAGAACCAATCTATCCAAATCAAGAGCAAGCCCTGTCATTTCACAGCATTTATATACAAGACCTACTAAATAATGTAACATCTAAGGCTGTATCTGTCACTTCTGATTCCGATTTACTTGTTTGATGTAAAATATTGGAGAAAGGCTGCTTTTCAAACCCAACTGCATGGGGAAAAACCCTCATCTAACCACAAGAACAGCTGAACTGAACCATTCAGACTATCAGCATGTAATTTTGGGTAAAGTCACTCAGGATACAATTTTTTAAATTTTTTATTATTATTATTAATCTGTAACAAAGAAGTAACACTGTCTGGCCTATCCCAACAAGAATTACAGAGTTTTGAGCAGCAACTTGGAATGGTTATTCAAAGTAAGGTATCTATATGCAACATCTGGGGGAAGGAAGACAACAGACAAGACAGGGACTTGCTCTAATTGCCTATTTCATCCGAAACAAACATAACTGACCCAAAGCACTCTACTTCTCTGTACTTTCTATTTAATTTTCAAAGCTGAATTGGGAAAACATGATAGTATACTCATCCCTGTATCACGCAACATTGATAAATGAACAGATCATCTTCTAAGACAAAAGAAAACTTTCACGGGGCACCAGCACATTTCAAAAAAGACCAGTTCCATTTCAACTGCATCTTTGACAAAAAACNTTTAAAGGAAGCCTATACCTGTTATACAAACAACTACAGTAAAAGCTAACCTCGATTCTTCAAAATATAAATTAGATTTCCATCGCCTTCCACTGCAGTTCTCTTGCGCGTTAAAGCTGCTAGCTCATATGCAGGCAAGAAGTTTAGCAACAGCCTAAACGAACAATTTAGAGTTCTAGCAGTAATGCTACATACTCAGCTATGTGCTTTGACAAAGAATATATACATATGCAGTCCAGCTTGTTTCTAAGCAGAAGGGACTGGACTGACAATACAGACCTAATTTGCAGCTCAAAATACGTTTTTCTTCAAGATCAGTTTTAAATCACCATACTCTAAAAATGCTATACATCTATCCTAAGAGCAATGCTGCAGTCTTCTGTTTGTCAGCTGTTTAAACAGACTAAAAGCATCCTTGATCTGCACCTGAAAGGTCACAGTGCAATACAACTATCTAACTCCTTACCTGTAAGTCTGTCTTCAACCATTTGGAGTCAAACCTAGCTTGAGCAGCCAGACAAAAAGATTCAGAAGACATCTTCCCTTCTCCAGCCTTCTCTCCAGGCTGGCTGAGCAGCCCAACCTGCCACAGAATGAGACAAATAACGATCTAGCACATGAAATAAACCACACAAGGTTATTTTTCCTTCAGACGAGGATGGCTTCCACTTGATCTTTACAAATGTACCCTGAATAAGGTCCTTCCTCGTTCGCATGCCCCGAAATTGCACAGGGAGAGGATCCCGTATTAAGGACGCTGTCTGAACCCCCCCTCCCCCCGAAACCCCGCTTCCCTTCCCTGTGACACTGGTGGCAGGCAGCCTCCCTTCTGCTGCACTGAGCCACATCAGCGGCCTAACGCTGCCCCTCAGACCCATAAGTGGTGCATGAAATAAATAATTGATCGCAGGTTACGCAAGCCGCAGGCCAACATAAAGCGATTATCAGGGTCACCCGCACCCCCTCCTCCCCGTCCCCCGTGTGTGTCCCCCCCCGCCCCCCCCGGGCGGCAGCCGCGGCCCGGGG
>RSEF01000001.1:154710091-154724112 GCA_003993805.1 Himantopus leucocephalus | reverse complement strand
GGCTTCTAAAAAAAAAAAGCGTTTGAATATTTCAGAACGGAGAGGTCAGTAACGGGTAGTTCAGAGGCGAACAAAATGGCAGAAACAGGCTGACAGAGTCGAGGCTGGAAGCGGGAAGAGGACGCGGCTGGGGAGAAGGGGAGAAGGGTGGTGGGGGTGAGGGGGGGCTGGCTGAGGGCGGGCAGCCAGGGGCGTTCAGGGGGGGCAGACACAGCTACCCGCTCGCCCAGGGGAGACACCGCACTGGGGCAAATAGTCGTGCTTCAGCGTAAGTTTGTTGTGGACGGTGAGCTACATCGGTAGTACGAAAATGAAAATTAACCGAAAGTACAGCTTTTCACCCTGCTTAGACTACAGTTCCCCAGCAGCTAAGGAATTGGGAAAGTAGGAGCAAGGCTTGGCAGACGGGACGATCGTTGGCTTTGACCAACATGAAGCCACAGGCTGAATGTCAATGAAATTCTAACAGAAGTGAGACCGTTTGCTGGCATTTAGGCAAAGGTACGCAACGTTTAGTTGTTATTATTTAAGAAGCATTGTAAGAAAACACAGTGAATTTGATTCCCCTGGGTTCGTTTTCAAAGTAACAAGTGGAAACATGACCTAACTGCTCAGCCTGTCACTTACCACAGACCTCTCTTGGATCAAGATATGCTAGTCACTGTAAAACAAAAAATTTCTGAAGTGCCTGAAAAATGTATATAAAAAGACACAAATACCCAATTTCTTCAAGTTACTCCCTGAAACTTTAAAATAGGAACCTTCAAAAAGAAAAGTGTTTTCTCTTGAAAAGTGTGCCTAAATGCCTACATGTCAAAAGCTTTAACATAAGGGGACTGGAAGTTTTGTTACGCATATCATGTTGTATCTATTCTGACTGGTCCATGGCTAAGCAAGAGCTACCACACCAGAATAGGAAATATTTTAGTCTCTTACCTGGTAGGCTGGAAATATAAGAAAATAATGCTGGCACAGCTTGCCTAGAGAAGCTGTGGATGCCCCATCCCTGGAAGTGTTCAAGGCCAGGCTGGATGGAGCTTTGAGTAACCTGGTCTAGTGGGAGGTGTCGCTGCCCATGGCAGGGGGGTTAGAACTAGATGATCTTTAAGGTACCTTCCAACCCAAACCATTCTATGATTCCATGAAAACAGTCATATTGTCATTTCGAGTAGGAATAACCAGAAGGAGCCCAAACCAGAAGGAATTAGCAAAACTTGGTTAGAAGCACGGTGCCCACTGATTGTGTCTACTGCTTGCTGAAGTGATTTGCAAGTCAAATCTGAGATACTTCGCATGTGTAACATTCACTGCCATTTTTTGTTTGGCTTTCCAAGAAGAATAACTTCAGGCAATCTGCATTTATTTCAGAGAGTCTTCTTACTTTTATTAAATAACAAATGGCAATCGCCTTTGGCTGGCACTCTTGATGTGAATAATTTGAAGAGTGCATAACTAGCTAACTTTTTAGACTTGAATCACTGGCCCAATTAGCAGGTACGCAGTCGCTTCAACAAAAATCAAAACGTTTTTGGGTGCAGTAACCATGGAAATTCAAAGCTAGAGATACTTCTGAAGAATTCATGGATTATTTTGTGTTTCCAGATTTAGATTTCACTTCTGATGAATAATTTTTGTTTGCATTTGAAATGTACTGTAATGTACTGTAATGTTGAGATTGTACGTGGTGCAATCTCAAATGGCATTCTCATTTATAAAAATATGTACCCACCACATTTTCCGGAGAGAAAAGTACGTCTGGTACAACCACATGAATAAGTACTTTGATAACATTGTTAAAAATAATTTTACTTTTACAAATAATCAGAAAATGCAAAGGCTCTGGAACCTGAAGTTTGTCTGTATACACAGTATTTGCGGTATTAAGTCCATCAATAACTGTTATTCTGATGTTATTTAAATAACAGTGGCATGTTGTTTCACTTCAGACTGACCAAGGTAACAAAGGTGATGTATGGGTCTGGCAGATTTTGGAAGGCAAGTTCAAGCCAAAGTGTTGTGTGTTACCACTAAAGTGTTACCACTCCAAGCTTTGTGCTCCGTTCTTCTGATGCATTTCCCTCTTAAAGCAGGGTTATATGATCTTGCGATCAGTTCTGCAGCCATCATCCTTTGTGCCCCAGCTTGCTAAAGTAACCTTATTAACACCTCGGAAGGTCATTAAGTGGATCTAATATGCCTGCCTTAGAGACACCGACATCCTCAGGAGCTGTGGGGCAGACCGCTAGTGAGGTGAAAGTAACTTCAGCTCTCTGCTTTCTCTGCAAGTCTGCCAAAACCCTCTCACATCTTTCTTGCTTCCTCCAGAGAAATGGCTGAACATGGAAAAATCTAGTTTCTGTGGACAGACACGGTCAATCATTTACACGTATCTGCTTCTAGGCATATGATCAAATCACTATCATTACAGATTAAAGCAAAAAGTAAACACATCAGAATGAAAGGCACACTAAAACCAAGGGGTCACATTTTCTGGTCCACCTCTTAGAAGTCCTGCAAACAATACAGAGCGCTCTAAAAATGTCTGGCTCTGGGTAGGAGATCTCTCTTTTGTTGTAAACATGACAGAGAAGCCATACCTGCTTCTATAAGAGAAGAGGCACTGTAGAGGTGCAGGATGTAGAGGAAAAGGATGGTGGTGCACGTGGGATCTGTGTAAACCACGAAAGGCTGAAGAACATGGGGTCGGTAGCATGAATGGTGCCCTCCCCTCACCTCCAGGCAGTGCCAGTTTGTAGCGCTGTCAGGCAGGCCTAAGGAGATGGGGAAGAACAGACGCTAATTGCATAAAATAAAACTATCGCAGTAATGTAAAGCAGAACAGGCAGAAGGAAGAGAAGTATCTTTGGACAATCTGGGCAGCACCATATTTCTTATTATTTCACTTGTGACAATGGGATCATAAGTATTGACAAGATCTGTCTCAAAAATTGAGGGAATTGCATTCTCAAGTAACTAAATCCAAAACCTTAAGAGCCAGTAAACAAGTGGTGAGAGTGAACTTTTTTTAAATCAAAAAGTACCAAAAATAAGCAAGTGTATGTATACATACAGATAGTATCTAGTCCTACCTACAGGCCTTCTAGGTATAAGCATGAAATTCTTACTAATTAGTAATTCTTTTAAATGTGTGAGCTCTAGGGAATCCATTCTAGTTATAACAGCAGTGGAATGTGGGGCATTTTTTTCTCTCATTAGTGAATATCAATAATTGTTATGCATGCGAATGGGACACAAAACCATCTCTGTAAGAGCAGTGCCTAGCTGTTTGCTGCAAGACAATGCCTTTTTTGTTTGTAATTTTTTTCAAGAGCCATTTGTGTTGAGCTCTCCCACAGAGTTTGGAAGCCTTTGTGTATTATTATCCATAAAATGCAAAATCCAGTCCACTCCGGGCTTAAAACAAGTCTCAAAGAATTCCCTGGCTTACTTCTCAGTGATGAAGGCTTTCCCAAAGAAAGTGAGAAACTTCTATGATTAGCCTTTTTTATTTTAATAGTCTCTGAACTGAACTGTTGGTCAAAATTTCAGATTTATATAATTAAAAGCTCATGATGAGGCCCATTATTTCTTTCTTACATTATTTGCAAAGAATGCTATCAGTTCACATTGGTCAATACATATTACTTGGCTGCACCAGTGCTTTCTACAGGGGGAAAACAGGACTAAGGACATAAGAGGATTCTCCTCCTTCCCACACACACTAGTAGTTCTGAATTGTCACAATGGCACTTTCTACTAGCCATTTGTATTACCAAATAAATATTTTTTACGTAAGTAGAAGAACAAACAAAGGAAGCAGCTTCCATGTTCAAAAAACCAAGCCTCTTGCAATCAATATCCTAACCCTCTTTCCTCATGCCTTCTCAGGACAATGAAACAAGATCTTCTGTCTCCATGCATGGCTTTCTGCTCCTTTCTCACCTTCAGTGGTAACAGCCCTGCTACTTTTCATCTTTTTCTCTAATATATCCCTGCTCCAACCCATATCCTTCACATTCATCCACACGTCCAAGATGATTTCACTCGTGCCTTTACTGGGCAGTGATACATAACCTGTTCTAGTTTGGAAACTGTATTGTTCTTCCATTAAACAGAATTAGGTTAACCCCTCCCTGCCTTTTTTCACCCTGATTTTAAATGACAAATATTGCTTACACCCAACATTCCAACAGGTTCTTCTCCTGTGACAATTCGTCTCTGTGAAGTCTTGTGTGAGTCACAGTATATTGTACAGCTGACACAGCTCAGTTGCAGAGGTGGTGTTGGAAAAGCAATTCAGAGTACAGAGAACTGAAAAAAAAAAAAGGTGGAGCAACTGAAAACTGACACATTAAAGCCACAATTTCCACAGCTAGCTAATTAGAATCCGTTGTTAATTACATTTTGCATAGTTAATTATTTTTAAAATTAGAGTGAATCCTGTCCTTGTTAAAGCAAACAGTAACATTTTAATCGACTTCATTAAGGTCAGAAATTCAGCCTCATATATCCTTTGTTTTACGCGTCCAATGCCAACCACAGTAGTTTTTAGTCTCCCAGAAAAACACAATCCCAAAAACTTGCTTTCCAGGTTATGTCTTCCATTACAGAGAAGAAAGGTTGTTTTGCTTCCCCCAGGCCAGCCCCAGTGTTTCTATCCAGGGAGTCTCGCTTTACAGCCCGAACCAGTCTGATCTGATTTCATCCTACATCTCTGAACTCAACAACAATAATGAATTCTCTGTGGCTGTTCCTGTTATTTTCTTTAAATTATCAATTCAAAATAATCACTTCATAAAGTATTCGAGATGGATGTTGTTCTCTGACTTGCAAAGTAGCTTTGGAAATGCCAGCTCGAGTATGTTCACTGGACAGATCTACAGGAGACTTTAGAAGTAAACACTACATAAATGTTCAGATATACATTACAGACCTGTTGAAATCAAAAGTATTTGATATACAGTAATGGGTATATCAGAAATTCAGGTGGAACATATATATGTTCCATACACTAAAAAACAGCAAGCTCCATAAACTCTCTATCATTTTCAAATTAAATACAATTATTAACGTAAAGCCAAGCAGAAAATGTTTGCATTTAAAAGGTCTTTTCAGTTACAGGAATATTTTGTATAAGATTTGCTAATAATACCATCTAAAGATATATTACAGTGCGAAGCTACATTCATAAAACTGTTAATCTACAAATAGTAGATTTGTGAAATGATCAAGATACAATTTAAAAATCCACCCAAACATTAAAGCGATGCTAAAGGTAGTAAAAATCCACATGGTATTACACTGGAAATTGAAATATAACCTCACTATTATACTAACCTAGATATGGAAGGCAGAATGATTCTGTGTTATTGTAATACCATGCAAATAGTTTACCAGTATTCGAATATATTCTATCTGACAGGAGGGTAGACTCCTAGTTAACATTTACCAATTAACCCATCAATGGGCAATGCAACACGCTTCACAATTACTTAACATGATGGAGTGGTGTGCAGAAGGCACTTTAAACAGCAAGAACATTTCGAGTGTTGAGTGTAAGCAAATAAACAAGAACATTGCATTTTTTCCTAAATTATTATGCAAAGCGTAGCTCATTGCAGAAGACTTAGAAACAAAATGGAAATTATTTGGCAAAATGAGAAAAGCATTAAATCCATTAAATCTCTGAAATAAAAAAGTCTATGCCCTTCAGTCTGGGTAGGTGGATGCAGTGGGATGAAACCTTACTAGACAGAGATGGGAACAGTATCCTTTAGCCAGTAATCAAAGCATGAGAAAAATCTCCTCATATATAAGAAGGAAGCACGATGCTAATTTTAATTCTTTCCATTTAGAAGCTACCAAGTATTGAGTTTCTCCTAATGCCTGGAAGGTGGCCAAAACCACTTTAGCTTTTATACAATGCTTAATATATAGGGAAACACTTTGTGAATGCTGATAGGAATCTTTACTCATTTAAGCAGGAAAGGAAGCAGTATTTCTATAAAGGATTTGTTAACCTAGAGCCATATGGTATCCTTTCATACAAAAATGCTTCATAAGGGGGAAAAAAAACCCAACCTTACTTTAAAAAAAAGTTAGAACATGTTGGACTTACGCCATGTTTTGTCCTTGCTGCAGGGTGTTGGGAGAGGCGTTAGCAGCGGAATAGAAAGGTCAAGGACAGGTTGGTCAAAACACAAGCCCAGGGATGTTGGCCAGGGCAGGGGGAGGAGGGAAGGGAATCAAGACAAATTGTTAGGTCTGTCCTTACTGTCCTTAATACGCAAAATGAATACCAGCCCGAAACACCCTCAGTCTACTTGGCTTATGAATCAGGCAACTGTCCACAGCTCCCTTTCCACAAATGTGTAAAACCAGTTGTGGAGAACGTGTGCTGTGTTTCTCCAACATGTCCATTTATAAAGGGAGTTCTTCGCATCTCTGTTTTGCCAATCCCCACCCAGCTTACTGCAATTTCAGAGACTGTTTTATCCCCAAGGCAGAATCGCGTGTTTTTTCAGATATGCTAATGTGTATTGCATCCTTAAAGTTTGGGGAGGGGATGCCAACAATGTTAGTGATCTAAAATGAAGCAATTAGTTCAAACAGGAAAGAAAACAATCTACCAAGACAATGTGTGCTTCAGCTTGTTCCGGCACCAGTCTTCTGTTGATTTTCTGGTATGCAAGCACAATAAACTGTTGCAACCAACAGTATTCACACCTGTCATCTTTCCTGCTTTCAGTACGACGGTATTAACACCACTAAATACTATATAGCAGTTGCAACTGTCTTTTAATGCTTTTTTCAGAGCCATAGTTTTGTTTCACCTCTCAACCAGATCACAGATTTGTCTCTATGCTATGTCGTTTCAACATATCAGTTATCGGTGTTTTTGAAAAATTAGACCTTGAATGTCTTTTTCATCTTATCTTGTTCATAATCCCTTGAAGAAAATTAGAGCCTGGGAAATTGCAACACTGGGAAATAAGCTGGTATGAATCTTCTCTTCCATACCAATTCCAAATTCCTGCTCCATTTACAGACAGTATATAAGATTTTAACAAACATTTATGAAACCTTTGCCATAAGCTTGACTGACTGGTCCGCTATGGTAGAAAGCTGTGATGTCTATGCTGTGGTCTAAAGACTCCAGATTTATCACAAAGAAGTTCAGGGTCCTTCTTCTACAGGATCCCTGCTGCTCACACAATGGCCACTAGTAATTGTGTGCACATTTGGCTCTGTATGCACACACATTTCAAAACACTAAATGTGTGTCTTCCTTGACCACGGCATGGATTCCTGCTCCTACTTCTGTCCCAGATGGACTCTTAACTTTCAACATAATACATTTGAGACAAAGTTTTCAGCCTTTGTCACTCTTACCATCAACCCTCTTGGTTACTGATGGCATTTTAAATTCTCTTCAGTTGCATGTTGAGTCTCTCTTCTCTCTCTGATACTGTTATTTATTAACATAGCCCAAAGAGGAGCTGAGAAAATCTGAGCTGGCTTTGAAGCTAATATACATTTGAAACCAGAGCCAAGAGGTAAATCTAGTTTTACAGCCTGCTACATTTATAATGAACTAGTTCCAAGGCTGACGTTAATGAAGTTGTGTATTAATATGTTATTAATGAAGAACATTCCATAAGTAAAAAGATCCTTTTACGAGTTACGCAGATCATAAAAGCTTCCTTCCTGTTTTGAGGACAGACAGCTTCAATCCCATTTGACCTCTGCAGCTGTGTTTATGTCTTGCCTGGGTAGTACAACTGCAGACACAAAGTTTGATGTAGAGTAAATCAGATATAACTGATTTACAGTGGTATAAACTAGATGTAATTGGAGGGGTGTCACCAGGTTTGTACATCTAAAATATAAAAATATCAGAAATAACCCTCTAGAAACATACTATTTTTATTATAATCAGTGACCCTCAATTCTCCTCCCACTTACCCTGTTGCAAAATACAGGCAGGATTCATTTTGGCTAGTATCATCCATTCTAAGCTTGTCCTTTGGACTACTTCTAGTGCCAGTGATAAGGGATAGGCACCTCAAATGCAACTCATTGCACCCTAAAGCGGGACAGAGGAATTGCGCTCATAATACAGGCATCTCTCCACTCTCTACACAGTAAAGACAGTGACATAAATTCTACAGCAAGATAATAAGGCTGAAAAATGGACTTACACTGATGGTGCTGAGAGTAAAATCTTGTCTTGTCTCTTTCCATGATATTTAAGAAAAATATGCAACCCTTTTTTGGTTTTTTTTATAGGAAGGAAAAGTCACGGGACTCTGATCTCATTTCTGAAATCAATTCTGATAATAAGTTCACTCCACTCACTCCAGTTATGTTAGTCCTGTTACGCTATGTTAGCGCTGGCTTACTCCCAGGGAATTGCAAACTGGATTCGGTTTGCATTTTATGTGTTGTTTTGACAGTAGAATTCTCTGTTCAGAAAATGCTAGTTCAAAATTGTCACTACAACTTTCTTGAAACATCAGAATAGTTTTCCAGCAGAGAATGATGCTACCCAAGTTTAAACAAATTTTATTAACCTAAGCGACCACAGAAAAACTAGCAGCACAAATGCAATGCTTCTTGTCATATTAAGTTTTCGTTGTTTAATAGTAAAATTAACAAGCTCGGATAAAGTATTTCACATGTACATAAAAACAAGCGAGTAAAAAAGTCATTCCAAAATATAAGATGAGAATATGTTTAACAAAACAGTTACTTAATCCACTTGGGAACCTGCTAGGGAAAAAGCACATCATTTAAGCCTATAGCCACAGGTCATCATTTTTCTTAGACCTTCAAGTCGACACGAGTTTCACTAGGAGGTACCTTTTAGTGAAGACTGTTCTACAGTGAGGTTCTTCTCTAACGCTGACTCTCCAGCACTGAGGAGAAGCTCCAGAAACCTCCGTTTTACAAGTTATGTTAGCACATTCTGACATTTAACCCCGGTGTGAAACCATGCTGGCTGGGGGCGTTAGAGCAGATTGCTCTCTGGAGTCTTCCTGCTTTCTTACTTCATTCAGTCTTTGGATACAAAAGGAGGCTGCACAAACAGAAGTGTCTGACGTCTATTTTCATTATTCATAGCTGGTTAATTAATAGTAATTTGCTTCTCTCTTTCCTTCTGGGTACCAGATACAGGAGTTACTCAGACCACAGTCCAAAAAGCCTTTAGGTCCTTTTAGGTCCTTTTACAAAGTTCAGGGAGTTCCTCCAGCATTTAACACAGTGACATCAGTAGAAGAAACACTCCACAGAGCAGAGTAGATGAGGTAAAACTTGACTATCATAGAGTGAGGGCAAACTGAATTGGAAACAAAAGGGAAGAGCTAAAAAGGCCTGCCCATGGAAATGTTGCTGCACATCAACCAACTCATGCCCTAATTTTGCACCTTTTACAGATTGTCTTGCATATTAGAGACAATGCTGAGGTAACATCCTCACCACTCTGTCAATCCCTTGCCTACACTAAGTATAGTAAGGTAGGAGATGCTGCACATACATGGCTGTATGTATGCTTGCAGATTTTTCACATACTCAGAAATTAGTCGAAGTTTTAATTATCTTCAACATTTTGCATAAACATATTTTACATTTTAGCATCCTTTGCTGTTCTGTGGAAGAGTCACATCCTGTCTTAGCTTCGCTGACAGAGGCCAGTGGAGCCAAAATTAGCGAACCCCTTACCTCTTTATAAGATCAGCAACAAACAGACCTCCAACTAACTAACATAAGTGTCGTAGGTGGCTTCACAGGTGATACTTTGAGTGGTCAAAACTACCTATGGGCAGGAGTTCTGCAGACTTGCATTCATACAAACAGCTGTCATTTCAGTAGCTAGCACATCGCTGATTCCTCTGCACGTAACAAAGGCTTGCCGACTGCTGACTCTGGTCAAGTGGCATTTTAGTAGCAATGAGGGCATTGATATAATATTTCGCTGCTCTAATACAAAAAAGAAATCATTTTAGTCCCAGTTCTTTTACAGCTGCTTCTGTATTATTAGACTGCATTTTGGTAAATTGGATGTATTTCAGATTGCAGTGATCACGAAGACAATTTGGATAGACTGTAAGTTATGCTTTGCCCCACTCCACTGGCATATAGTGCCTGATATTAAATCTACATGACAGTCTTGTTAGATTAGCTTAGCGGGAAAGGGCTGCTACTGAGCGAAATTAAGTTAAGGGTTTGACCCTTAAAGCGTTGAATGTCCATCATGTAACTGCAATAAAAGTTAACACGTCACTAATTTTAGTATGTCTAAAATATTACTACAACAAAATAAAGAAGAATAATAATGGAAAAAGTAGAAAACAAGTAACTCTGCCAGTGAAAGTTACTTTGCATGTATTAATTCAGCTCTGCTGTTTAGCTTTTCAGAGTCTTGTTTCAGAACTGTGCTGGTGATACAGAGTAAATATGATTTTGTGCTGTAAGACATTTTTGCCTGCTATGCAAATATTACATTCAAATTTAGCTGTCAGCAGCACCCCCTGTATTTCCTTGACACATACATCCTGGACATGAAAAGAAATGACAAATGGTGTAGCTAGTCTCCAATAACAACCCAGCTGGTAAATAAAGTAACAAACGATCCATTTTTTCACTGATCAGTGCCATTTATAGTGAAAGCATCTTACAGAGCCATCTTAAGTACTTAACAGAATTCATCCTCCGAGTTAAAGATTATAACGCTTGAGCAGTCCTGATTTTCTGTGTTTCACTCAAGACTCTCAGCATGCCATACAGACCACACAAGATTTACTATTTTCATCACTATAATGTATAGTAATTTGTTGTGGACCTCAATAATATTATATCATCCAGTTTTTGTTTGATTTCTTTTTTCACTTTGGTGCAATTCTGAACTAAATTTATATTCCTGACTTCTCCAATTTGTGTTCTGAACATTAATGTAAACTTTTATTTTGAAATGCATTCAAAAGCCAATGTATTACGTGAGAGCATGTAATAACCAACAAGGTTTCCTTAACCAACAAGGTTAAGGAAAGTACAGAAGACCAGTCCCAGTACAGTGATCATCAGAATAGCACTAAAGGAAAATTGAATATTGGAACTAAACAGCACAGGCAAAAACTTGTGAAGGAAAAGCAAGTTGGTAGCCACCTGTTTGACCACTATCCACTTGGATGAGATGTTATGGACTCTGCCTTCACAAGTCACATCATTCGAACTCTGCAAACATTTTTTGTCCTACTGTACTGCTGTGTCATGGCTAAGTCTGGAACAATTTTATTGTCACATATTTTGAACAGAACCTCTCATAAATTACTTAGATTGCTAAAAATATTCACCAGGATTTACAGTATACTGCATAAGCAGGTGAATGACCTCCAGAGTACTTTGACAAAAATCAATTAAAAATTTCTGAGTTGCAGCAACCAGATGGCCAAAGCTGAGACCACATCTGGACAGCTAAAAGTTTTAAGGAAACCCTGTTATCTCGGTGTGTAAAAATATTACAAGGAAAGTATCAGATGATCTCAATGAACTTGAAAAACCCCTCTCCTGTTCTAGAATAGGCTTATTGGAGTAAAGGATCAATGCCTGGGAGAAGAGCCAGAGATTTATGCAACCGTTGCATTTGAAACTCTACAACGATTAGGGTTATCAGCTTTGCATTTTTTGGAACTCGTCCACTTCACCATACCCAGGACATTGTGGAGATCAAGGACAGGAGAGGGTGATTTTTACCCGCCCTACCATTATTGGACAGAAGAAAGATTTTAGGAGCTGCAGCACTGGCTGGGTGCCTTACAGATAATTAGATTCTTATTTCCAGTACTCTACCCGTATATTTAGAGGTAGCATTACACTGCAGCAGTAAAAAAATACACTAAATAAATACACATAGCAAAAGGCCTGATGATACCCGAGAGACCTCCCGTCATGAAGAAAACGGGATATTTCTACTATAATCACAAAGGCATTCCTTAGCTTCAAGAAGGCAAGCGGTATGGTGAGTAGGACCCCATTTAAGTGGTTGATTCAATGTTGTCTTTCTTGTACAAGAGGTCTTCTGCCTCTCCATGCAAAAAGAGCAGCTGAAATGCGCACCTTGTATATTTTTATTAGAAAGGGACACAGCCGTATGTTTCCTGGAATTCAAGTACCGCCACTTTTGCCTCTTTGTCCAAGATCTGTTTACATAATTTAAGGGATGGTGGACTAGCCTGGGTCCTGGCTCAGAGACCATGTCTCATGATGCAGCCGAGTCTGTGAAGAGCAAAGACCTGACGGCCTGGAGCATGGCCAATGGGCTGAATAAAGGCCATGTGAGAGCAGCCTGGAAGACACACGCTCTCGGGGGCTGGTCGTTCACTCGGACAGTGGGAGAGGCTCTGGGGGCAGTGGGCTTCTCTGCAGCAGAGGCAGAACGGAGACGCTTGCCAGCATTTCAGGGCTGCCGTGAGGCGGCCGGAATACTGGGAGGTGCGATCGAGCGACTTGGGTGCTGTAGTCCACAAGAACAAAGCTACTGAAAATGATGGCTCGGGAAGGAATAGCACGAACCAAGAGATGGCAGTGAACTACTGGCCTTAGAACCAGAAAAGCCTAACATGGCAGATTCTAACAGGATATGAATTAAATTACTTCTGTGCAATTAACAACCAAGAAAAGGAAATTGACTGTAATTACTGTATTACCCACTTGCATAGGTGAACAAGAAAAGCTGGCCAGATATAAGGGTTCTTCTTCACTAAATGTTTTCTGATCAACTCCCACAGTGTTGCATTATTACCTTCTACATCTTAAATGAACATAACTTCTACAACTTGTTCATGCATACAATTTTAGACCTTAATTTCAGAATTATTACATCATCCAGTCCATTTTTCAGTATAGCATAAGCTGTAAAAATTTATGCTTTTGGAATCAAATAAAGATGGCATAAAATATGTACCCAGCTTGCATTTGGAGCAATCAGGAGGCAAAGGTCTATCGGGGGACTGAGCGTATCCTCCCCCAGCTCCTGGGGGCTTGGTTGCTTGGGCTCAGGCTGATCTGTAGTGCAGCTGCCCAGCCTTGAATCAGAACTGTAAGAAGCCTTGGTAGTGGGTCACCCCTCTTCTCTCAAGAGGTGCTTTTAAGATGAAAATCTTGCCCTTGGTCTGTGCCTAAGCTACATGGCAGCTCCACCATGCCTGGCAATGATCCAGACTCTGACTTGCTGTCTTGACTCTCAGGCTTGACCTGACTCACCACTATGGACTTGTCCAACAATCTGGACTGCTGAATGAACCTGGTTACACTCACCCTACTATGGGACTGCACCCCTTGTCAGTGAGGTCACTGACCCTACCTGCCCTCCTGTCACACCCAGCTCCCCTTCCTTTACTGGGCAGTTCATGGTTGGTGCTCCCTGACCAGATCTTCTGGTGCTTCCCTTGGGAGTATGCTCCAGCAGGTCATCATCACTGCTAAATAAAATCAAAGAAATACACCCCTTTCTAACTAGTAACTACTTATTCTTGTGGCTTTTTCCACTGAACGTCAATACACCCTCACCATGAAGGAAAGGATTATATGTTTTCATCAAATCCTCCTTTGATTGCTTGTTGAGATGTAAACCAAGTTCTTGCAGTTGCTCACTCTCAGACATTTTCTTTTATCTCTCAAATCATTTACAAGATTTTTCTACATCACTAGCTTTTCAATATACTTTTAAAACGTTATGAGCGGAGCTACACATCCTATTTCAGTATCCTATGTACAGTACATCATCCTATTCTGTGTCGTGTTACCTACTTCCATAAGTCCTCATTGCTCTGGCATATCAAGATTGCACATTCAGGTGCTTGTCCAATAATGTGCCTAATCCTATTCACAGCAAACTGCTTTTGAGGATACAACTCCTTCCTTTTCTTCCTCAGCTCCCACCCCCTTCTTCAAGTGGCAATTTGCCTGCCCTGTTCTCTGGCTGAATATGATGAAACCCAGATGCTGTGGTTTAACCCCAG
>RSEF01000001.1:154671444-154710081 GCA_003993805.1 Himantopus leucocephalus | reverse complement strand
TACAAAATGTGTTATTATCTTTATCATATACCCCTGACTCAGACTAAAACTAAAACTACTTTGATGAAATATTAATAATAAAAGAAAAATATAATAATATCAAAAAAGAAAATAATGACATATACACAATATACGCAAAAACAGTGTCAAGATCCCAGGATGACAATCACGTCACTGTCAGGGACTGGGAAAGTCCCAGACTGGACTCAGCAATGGATGGGGATTCAAGATCTGGATTCAGGAACGCACAGATTGGGATCAAAGGCAGATGAACAGACAGAGTCCTCCTCGGACACTAGCCACTGAAGAAAGAGGCTGACCCCTTTGATCTGTCAGCTTTTATACTGAGCATGATGCAGATGGGATGGAATATACTGTTGGTCAGTTTTGGGTCACCTGTCCTGTCTGCTGCTCTCCGCAGGTGCGACCCCTCTACGGTCTCCCACTTCCAATCCACCAACTTGGTACATAACAAAGTTAGCTGACCCTAGCTGTTATAGCAATAAGTATAAGCGAGAGCCTCTGTGCATACCATTCCTTGTTATTAACTATAAATACCAGGCCTTATTACTCTGGTAGCAGACATTGTCTGAAGAATATGCCATTAATTTGAGAGAGTTAGAACAGGCTTAACTGAAAAATAAAATTACTGAAAAGAAAATTGTTTCTGTTTTACCTCAAACCAGGATAGTGGAAAAAAGAGAACAGAAAAATTTATGTCTAGTAATTTGGGACAAATTAAGGTTTTTCCAAGGGAACACCATTGTTACTATGAAGTAATAAATATATGTATAAATAACAACACCCAATCTGTTGGATTGAATAGAAGGATATTTGCATGTGTCTTCATGATTAATTTAATTTATTCTTGTCATTGTGTCTAACTATATTAGTAAACAATCTTTATGTAGTACCAAATGTTTAAAAAATATTTTTTAAATTATTTTTCTTTCTTCCCTTGTTACACATTATTCAGGTAGGGAATAATATGAATGTTTTTCACAAAAATATAATCTTTTTGTCCTGGTGAGACTGATATAAATGAAATCTGTGGTATGTCAGCGCATATAGTTAATTAGTGATAGGAATCATGATTTTATTTTTTATGTTTATTTCATGCTCTGTTAACATAAAGCAAAAGCATCAGAAATGAACATTCCTGCTGTGTCAGAGAAGCAAATTTTAACTGTGAATGCATTAATCCCCCAAGAAATAGCAGGACCTCAAACTTTAAGTGAAACAGGAGTCATGCTGCTTAATTCCAGAAGAAGCATTTAATCGTATTGGCTTTGGTGGATGCATGATACTGATGAAGAATAGCTCTGAAAAAAACTTTCACTAAATATTATACACAAATGCTTTCTTATATATATACCTTGGTAATGTACAGATGAGTAATAACTGTGCATATGTAGATTCACATAAAATCCCACAAAAACTTAAAGGAAGTATATGTTCCCAGTGTAATACATTTTCAGGAAAATAGAAAGGATGAACCCGATGAAGTTTTTTGGCAATAAAATGTGATTATCTGTGGTGTGCATTATTCATTTCATGAGATAAGTTCAGAATTAATGTGAAGATTTTCTATAAATTTCCCTGCATAAATGGCTGTTATAACAGACTGTGTAGTCTGGTATACACAAAACCTAACATGGAGACCTAAGATGGGTTCAGAGGGTGGTGATTAGTGGCATAAAATCTGGTTGGAGGTCAGTAACTAGCGGTGTACCCCAGGGGTCAATACTGGGTCTAATCCTGTTCAGCATCTTTGTTAATGATCTGGATGATGGGGCAGAGTGTACCCTTGATGAGTTTCCTGATGACACCAAACTGGGAGGAGTGGCTGATATGCCAGAGGGTCATGCTGTCACCCAGAGCAACCTCTGCAGGCTGGAGAAATTGGCTGACAAGAACCTCATGAAGTTCAACAAGGAGAAGTGCAAAGTTCTGCACCTGGGAGGAACAATTCCATTGACTCCAGCCCCTATGCTGTGGGCTACCGAGCTGGAAAGCAGCTTTGCAGGAAAGGACCTGGGTTCCTAGTGGACAACAAGTTGAATATGAGTCAGCAATGTGCCCTTGCCACAAAGAAAGCTAACGGTGCTGCATTAGGAGGAGGGAAGTGATCCTTCCCCTTTATGTAGCACTGGTGAGGACACACCTGGAGTGCTGGGTCCAGTTCTGGGCTCCTCAATAAAAGAGAGACATGGGCATACTGCAGAGAGTTCAACAAAGGGCCACCAAGATGACTAAGGGACTGGAGCATCTCTCCTATGAGGAAAGACTGAGAGAACCGGGACTGTTCATCCTGGAGAAGAGAAGGCCTAAGGGGGATCTTATGAATGCATATAAATACATGAAGGGAGTGAGCAAAGAGGATGGAGCCAGGATCTTTACAATGGTGCTCAGTGACAGGACCAGAGGTAATTAATCTCCCTTATAGTCTCTGTAAAACTTGTTTCTGCTGTTCTACTGACTACTGAGATCTTTTACTTGGACATTCAGAGAATCATACCAGATAATAAATGGAAGTAAATATTAATACTGGGGGTCATCACCACTCTCATTCACAAGTGCTATCTTATTTATATCAGTGATCAATGAAGAAAATTAATTTGAAGTTTAATCAAATTCCCTAGTTTCAAATGATTCATTAAAACTATTTGAAATGAGTATTAAAGTAGAATCTATTTTAAGGGGAAAAAAGTCATTTGCATATCAGCTAAGCTGCAAATTCATAACATGCATAAGAGTAATGGAGGCACTTTTAAAGGGATTTCCTTTGTAGAACTGAATTTACTGAATTAAACCTTCTAAAATTAGTGCAAATTTACAACAGTGTTGCATGCGAAAATTTAGCCAGACAGCTTGCATTACACTATTGAACCCGAAACCCAAGAGGAAAGTTTTACTAAAACCTCCCAGGTAAATAAGTGCATATAGGGGAAAAAAAAGAATAGCACTTGGCCAATTTAATAACAGGAAATGAACAGCTATAGCTTTTGCTCTTCAAGCAGAAAAGACAACTCTTAAAAATACTTGTATGTCTTCTTTTGTACTTTCCCGTCAGTCTCTTCTCTATCTATGAGCTGCTCCAGGGAGGAAAAACCACTTAAAATTCCTTTTTAAAGAATCAATAACGTGTCCACTTCTTTCCTTCTTCAGGTTATTCTCACACTTGAGGAAAAAATAATTTCTGAGGAGAAATTGGAAAGACCTTTCTGTCTTTCTGATGTGCAAGCCACAGCTCATACAGCAGAGAAATACTGTCAAAATGAACCCTTTCCAAATATTAGCTCATCTTGATCTTATATGAGAAACAGTTTAAAAATATTTTCCTAAAGCTTTGGAAGTTATATTTCCTCAGTGGTACAGAAATCCATGCATTGATTTCAAGTTGCAGTCATAAAATAAGGGACTAGCAGGGTCTAAAGAATAGTGGAGCCTCGACTGCACATTGCACTTTTGGCATTTTTTATTTTTTTTTAAAAGTGACAAATTCACAGGACTGCAACAATTCACGGGGGGGCCTGCTACAAAGCTTCCAGTGAGCTATCCTTTTATCACTGAGAGAAGTGTTTCTACCCACTCTCTGTGGATTCCAAAATTAATTTCTACTGAATTCACATACATTTTCCTCTGTTTGTTCTGTTTCATCCTAGTCTAATTTAAGTGATGTTTCATTAAGGGAGTGTCACTGGGGAAGCACTTTTCTTTTTTTAAGCTGCAGAAGTTGCGGTGCAAGTTTAGTATCTAAACTGTATAATAATGACAACCGATCTCACTGTAGGACAAAAATGCGACAGCAGTGTGTATGCTGTGCAGATCAAATGTAAAAGCTAAGGAAAGATCTGGATTTCTGAATGTTGAAAAGGTGTCTATGACATCAACTTAGTTTTCGAACTGAATGTATTTCTAAAGCCTTTTCAGCCAAAAAACAAACCGTTTTAAACTATTTTAAACTATTTTTTTTGTTGCAAAATTCCTGGTGGATGAAAGGGAAGGTATGCCAGCTGTTTATCAGAAGGGAATGAAACCTTCATAGAAAAAGTAAAATAAATTGTCTTATGAGTAGAGAAACTGCTGGAGCTGAATTTCCTGTGAATGCCTTTTCTTTGTGTCACAGCTTCTAAATGGCTATGCTGAGGCAGCATGGCATCTATCCGCCTTTTGGTTGCATATAGCTGGAGGATATCAATGGTTCTGTGGAGAACATTAGAGGGGGGGTTGTTGGTTGGTTGGTTGGACTTTTTTCCCTTTTTTATTATGTTTATTTCATTTTAGTGCAATTTCCATGTGCTTTCTATTATCTATATTTTTGCTTCATCCGGATAACCTTAGATCTATATTAAACTTTACAGATTTTCATGAGATCTGAACTAACAGAAGAAATATTGGGATGATATAAGGGAGCATGACCTTTAACACATTCCTAATACTCTAAAAATGAGGTTTGAAGACAGAGATTGTATTCCTCATTAAGAAAATATAAATGTATCCTTCCTGTATTCTCAAGCAGTGACAAAAGTTTTGATCTGTTGTTTATGATATCTTTGCCTCCATATTAATGGTTAATATTACTAAGGTTGAAATAAATAGCAGTTACGCTTAAAATGTTGTTGATGAGAAGAAAGGAAATATATTTTATATATAAATCCAAGTACTTAGTGTTAGTATAATTGGAACCTTAACCAGGATATAATTGGAATCTAAGCCAAGAATAATTTCAATTATTGCACAAAAAGAAAGAATACTTCTATATTAAAAAAGTATCACTAATACTAATAATACAGTTAAAACTGTTATACACACACTCATTTTCCACATTTTCCTGATGGTATACACATCCTTCCCCTGGTCCTTGGGATCCTAAGGTCTGTGGTTTTATTCTGGTGTTGGTGGGCTGGGGATTTATGGTGAGTTGTCAATATGTAGAGTTTTTTGCCAGGAAGGAATATGATGATCATGTTGATGGTTTCTTCTTCCTCACTCTAGGATTCACCTGGCATTATTTTCTGTATGTTTTCTAACTTGCTTTTACATCTTGCGTTTTTTTTTTCATTGGTCTGCAACTTCATGTTACATCTGCATTTCCTGTGCATGGTATCCCTTTATGCATGTAACATACTACTTCGCTATCCTTGGTTCCATTAAGACTAGTTTTATCCAACTGCAGATCTGCACTTCTTTAACAGAGCACTGATGAGTTGCTGTCTTATCACCCAACATCTGCACTCCTCTGGGCCTCATCCTGTCTCCACTCCTCAAGGTCTCCGTTCTCACACCACTACACTGCATCATTATGTTACAGTCATAAATATCTCACTCTGCACAGAATAACTGCCTGTTACTGCTAGCCATGTAAAACTATGACTCCACCATGAAAGACAAACAGAAGTAAAATAAATGAACCAATATTCTTTTTCAGAAAGTCAGGCAGACCAGGACTGACAGTCCTGGGACCTTGCAAACTCAATAAAGAGTTTATGGCTGGTGTGGTGGGTTGATCCCAGCCAGCAGCTAAGCAGCTACCCAGATGCTCACTCACCTACTCCCCCTGCAGAAAGAGGGAGATAATCAGAAGGGCATAAGAGAGAAAACTCATGCGTTGAGATAAAGGCAATTTAATAGGTGTGCATGTTTAATAGGTGTGCATGTTTAATAGGTGTGCATGCAAGCAAAGCAAAATAAGGAGTTTATTCACTACTTCCCATCTGCTGGCAAGCATTTAGCCATTTCCAGGAAAGCAGGGCTTCATCACATGTATCAGTTACCTGGGAAGACAAATGTCATAACTCTGAATGTTCCCCCTTCCTCCTCCTTCCCCCGCTGTTTTATTGCTGAGCACAACATCATATGGTATGGGATAACCCTTTGGAGAGTTGGGGTCAGCTGTCCCAGCTGTGTCCCCTCTTAACTTATTGTGCAACCCCATCCTGCTCACTGTGGGCAACATGAGAAACAGAGGAGACCTTGACACAGTGCACTCCTCAGTAACAGTTAACACATCAATGTGTTACCAATACTATTTTAATCACAAATCCAAAACACAGCACCATACACGCCACTATGAAGAAAATTAACTCCATCCCAGACAGACCTAGTACAATTAGTGACTAGCAATGTCAATACTGCAATACAGGGCTACAGGACAACAATAGCAATTAAAAGATTTTTGCCATTTGATACAAATCTCCCATGATATGAGAGATAAAATAAAAACTTCTCTTCAGGTTTAGACACCTGAGCTGTTGATGCTTACATATGAATGGGTCACTCTATATGGTGAATAAATAAAAATTAACGCTTTCAAGGCAAAATTCATCTTGTCTTAAAGGTGTTTAATATGGATTAGATGAATCCTGTTCTAAACCAGGCTATTTCTCCCCATTGATTATGGGGACATGGTGGCTTGTTCACTTGTAGTATGCAGATGATAGGTGAGGCAAATCCTATAGCAGACACATTTTTATGTGTCTGCATACTTAACCTAAACAATTTAAAAATCTTCATCAGTTCCCCAGTCTAGCATACACCTGTTACACCACTTTACTCCAGCTTTTGAGAGACAAAACCTGGTTCACCAGCTGGAAGATAACCAAAGGACATCTCACCTGGATCAGGGTAATCTTTACCTTCTCTCCTTCCCTCTCCATACACAGCAAATTGATGTACAATCTGAATAAAAAGCACCTAGCAAACTTGGATTTAGATGCATATAACACCAATAGGTGCATGCACAGAGATAATGAGTGAGGATTCACATACGCCACATAAGAAAGTGAAAAATCCCACACAGTTCTTCATGCAGTTATTCCCATCTTCTTTGAAAGACTGAAATGAATACCCCATCTCTGTTTTCATATTCATGTCATAATTAAAAATTTCTATAATTAAAAAGATTTTTTTAATTAAAAACTTTTTCTGGGTAAGTATTTAAATTCAACAGCAAATGTTCTATAAAGTTTAAATTAGATTTTATTCCTATTTCTATAAAACTGACTGTAACTAATGAACTCTGCTTCATAAAAGCTATCTGACTGTGTATTTAACCCACTTCATATCCTTCCCTGTGTTTACTGGTATAAAAAAAAAAAATGATAAAAAAAAAATACAGAGAAACATTAAGCACTGTTTGAGGGTTTTTTTTATTTTATTTTATTGCAAAACATTGCTTGAGAAAAGAAAATAACCAGCTTAATTTGGTTTGCTTTGTTATTTTTCTAAGAAAAAGTAGTATTCAAAGAAAAAAATTAATAGCTGGTATTACATTTTAAATAACATCTAGATGATTACAACATTCAAGACGAAACAGAAGATGACCAATGATTTTTCTCCAGAGGAAAAAAATCAAGAAGAAAAAAACCTCTCTCTGATATAAATCATCAGATGTTACTGTAGATTTTGGCTCTTGGAGGCACATATAATTCTTCTTTTGGCACAAGTACATTAAAATCGTAATCTAGTGATTTAAGTTAGCGACAGACTTGTTTCCATGACATTTAAAGAGCTAGCTGAAAAAAGTTAGCTCAAAAATTTTGAGTGATGTTTTAGTGTTCATGTTTAATCCTGAAATTGTTGGGGTTTTTTGTTGTTTTTTGGTTGGCTGGATTTTTTTACTTTCTTAATTCACTATGAAAAAGACAAGTCAGTTCTGTCCCATACTGCCTGATTATTAAATTCGCAATTATTACTATCTATTTCTCTTTTTAGAATATGCTCTGTGAACTCTTTTTATTTTCTACATTTTTTTAGTTCGTGTGCACTTTGAAGTTTTTACTATGTCCAAAAATAAAAATGCTGAGGTGGTTAGAAACTACAGTCTTCAGAAAATATGACAAAAATTCTGCAATGCATTCAACAAGTTATCGACCCCAGTTAGCCTCCCATAAGATTTGGATTGTACCTCTCAGTTAATATTATTGGCTATTTATTTCTGGGAGAGCCCATATTACTCAGAAATTATGTTTGGCTTCATGAAACACTCCCAGATAGTTTGTTTCTCACAGGCCATTAGGCTACATATTAAATAAATAAATAATGATAATGAAGGGGGGGGGGGCGGGGGAATCTCTGACCTCTACCGTTGAGTGTAACTGGTGCAATATATATTACTGCAAGATTAGAAGCATTTCTACATAGATGAGCAGGGATGTCATCAATCCATTAAGTCAGGCAGTCTCCGAGTTTTGCTATTCACAGCTAGCAGGAAGAAGAATGAAGTGCCTGTGGTATGCATTAGTAATCTTCAGTGTTTCTTTTTTTTTTGCTCAAGAATTCCTAAACCTCTAAAAAATTACTTTTACAGCAAAACATGAAAGTGACAATGTTTTCTTCTGTTAAATGTATGTTACTGTCTATTTATTTCTGAGAATTAAAATGTCAGTGTTGCAAACGATAAGGTACTGGTTCGAAAAAATAAAGTAACTGCTAGACTACTACAGCCACAGTTCATGAGCTGCAGAATGGAGTGGACATAAATAGAGATACAAGGATTATTTTATTACTTTTCTAATAACATTATACTGTTTTCAGAGACTGTTGTAGGTTTTCTGCAAGAAATTTTACTCACACATAGGAGCATACAATTAAGTTACTGAAGGCAAAGCCTAAGAACAAAGAGAAAGAAAACAAAAGTATCTTTGAAAACCTTAATGCTGTTGATAATTCATGGATTAACTCCATATTCCCCTTTCTTAACTCTAAACACTTTTTTACCAAGCTGAAAGAAAGGATAAAGATGAAGCTGATCAGTCTTGTAAGCAGCACTCTAATCTTGCACCCAGGCAATCTACTGACTTAGAGCCATGCTGGCTGCAGCAGGTCAGATGTGAAGCTGCAAGGGTTAAACAGTAAGAGTGGCTCTTGGGCAGCAGCTGTCAGCAATAGAGAAGAGTAGATGGGCTCCATCTTCTGTAAATCTCAAATGTTTCTGTATCAATCGGCAGCTCTCTGTGCTAGCTCAGGAGTGGCAATATCTATGATGGACCTGGAATGGGAAAGCATGATCATGCAATCCTCCTTCCAGGCATAATACTATAGTTTCCTTCTGTGGACAACTGCCAGTACCTAGAAGGGGATAGGAATAGCTGGTGGCTCTTCATGATCCTGCTCTGGGAAGGGTTTCCAAGGTACTAGCTCTCTGGAACCTTGTTTTGGATCTCAGAAGCAGCCGTATGTTATTTCCCATACTCAGTCCAGGTTTAACAGCAGAGCTTTTAAGACCCCCTTTTTGTTAACACATGAAAATCTGACAAGGATCCATAAAAATCAGTGTAAATTTTTTTTCATATAAATGGTATTTAACAGACAGGTAGACGTGGTGCTTAGGGATGTGGTTTAGTGGTGGTGTTGTCAGTGTTAGATTGATGGTTGGACTCAATGATCTTAAAGGTCCCTTCTAACCTAGACGAGTCTATGATTCTACAGAGTTTGCACATAGGAAAAAGGAGGCAGAGAGACAGAGAGAGGAAAAGAAGAAGGGATGGAAAGCAAGCAGGTCCAAGCCAAGCACCAGGGACCTTGACTCGACTCACCACAGAACTCAAAGGCAGATGTAATCCTTACTTTGCTCATATGAAAAAGAGACAACCCGTTTTGCCATTACTCCCTCTCTTACACATGCACTCTTCCTTTCTCTTCTACTAACACTCTAAGAGACTTCTGTCTTTAGTCAGTCATCTTTGCTGTAAGTTTCTTTGAATCCCTCAGTCTCTGAGGGGGGTGAGACACTGGAACTGGTTGCCCAGGGAAGTTCTGGATGCCCCCAAGTGTTCAATGACAGGCTGGATGGGGCTTTGAGCAACCTGGACTAGTGGGAGGTGTCCCTGTCCATGGCAGGGGGTTTGTAACTAAATGATCTTTAAGGTACCTTCCAACTCAAACCATTCTATGACTCTATGAAATTGTAATTGGATGATCTCCCAGTTCTGAGGGACCCCTTTCTCAGGGGAATCCCTGGGGATGTCATTCGTATCTGATGAATACATTAACAAAGGATTGACTAAAGGTATGATTCTTTTTTTGTAGTACAAGTCCTATTTTACCAGCAACTATTTTTAAGCAACCCTATGACAAAAATATGTATGATTTTAGAACCATGTTCCTGTATTTTATTTTCTGTCAAATTAGACTCTGAATTTATGAATATCATGATACACGTCTTTGGATCTTAGCCTGCAAGCTTGCCACCCTCAGCCTTAGAGATCTCAAATGTATAGGCACCATTTGAACTAATTTCCACAGATCAGTTTCAGTTCTGCACTCTCTCTGACTGTACATGTGGCTCTTAGTCACATGCAAAAGTCACACGTAACAATTTCAACACTTCGTAATAGCATGCATCAGATTAACTCTATCTTTCCTACACGTTGAACAGAAAAGCTCAACAAAAATCTCAGACAAAAATAAACCTTTGCCTCTGTATTTTCCAAAGAACCCTTTAAAAGCATCCTTCTTTTAACTGGTAGCATGAATGATAGGTGCTGACTAAGGAATGAATACATGAAGCATAGGAAGAAATGCATAATGACAAGCACTCTTTGCACCCTTTGCTGCTTTCTCATTATCACCTCTAGTTAAATATGTGTAGCAGCTAAAGGCAGCTAGTCAAGAGACTTGTAAAAGGCCCTTAATTCTGAAACTCAGCAAGAACAATATGTGTGTACATTATTAGGAAGAAGGATTTTTATCAGTAATTGCTCTTCTTTATTGAGCATTGAGTAATTGCTGCAGAAACAATCTCCGAGACCAGCCCTGGCTCACGCAGTCACCTTTCAGTGGAATTCTCCAATTATTTTAAAATGTTCATATTTGCCAATTCTAAAGGAGTACTGATAACTTAATTTATTTTTTTAGGATTATTTTAAAAATAAATGTTTCTGCACAGAAGCGCTCATTGTAAAAGTGTTCAGGCAATTGTTACAAAGTCCTTCAGTAGCAAAAATTTCGGATGCTTATGGCCTTATACATTTGAAAGAGTGCGTCCAGCTAGCACTGGTCACTACACAAGCCTGCTGAAAGTGAAATACTTCCACCTGCCACTCAACTGTCTGCTCATTCGCTCTGGGCAGCTCAATCCCACCCTGTCTTTTGCTTATGGGGACTTCCAAAAAACAACGCAGTCAGACTAAAACAGTTTTCATATCCATATCACTGTTATGCATAAAAGCTTTGTCCACCTGAGTTGGTGGTGGTCTTAACCTAAAATCTTAAAGCAAGCAAGATCATCTTGAGAACTACTTTAAGTTGTGCCCTCCATAAAGGCTACATTCTCTCTCCAGTGCTATAGTAGGATGCTTTTTTTTTTTTAATACATCTGCAGCAAAATGCATTCATGATAGAGGCATAAACAATTTTAAAATAAATAAATAAATAACCAAAACAAAACCTTACAATTGGACAAAAACTTACAATTGGGTGTCTTTAGATACCTTTTATTACAACTCTCTACACAGTTTATAGTGCTGAAGTAGTAAGCATGAATGGAGTTAGGGACCAGAAACTTTAGAAAAATCCAAATTGAGATAATTTCTTTTGCAAAACCCCTTCTGCTACAATTTTTCAAAATTCATCTCATTTTATTTTTCTTATTCATCATAATATTGAATATAAAAAGTAGTACTCATTGAGGATGTTTGCAACAGGAAGAAAAAACACAAAGCACTGCAAACAGAACAAAGCAATTCAGCACCAAAGTTTAGCATTACTGGCTGCATCATTAAAGTTGCAAAGTAATTTTGTACAATCTGCTGAGCATGCCCTATTTTGTGAGGCATCAAATATTACCTTGGATATAAAGTCCATCCCCTCCAGTGATTTCTGACTGCTTCAATTTTTAATTGTTATAGTCAGCTGTATAGAGGTGTCATGACATTTAACAAAACCTATTTGTTTGCCCTCTGCAATGTGTGGCTGTAATGAATAAAGTCACTACACTAACAGGCCTTGATTGCCCTGACTATACTCACCTGGGACCCCCACTCTTGGGCCAAGGGGTGACATTAAACTTCTCAGACTCATGCTGCTAGGCTAGGCTTTGGTTATGTTGTAGATGAGCTTGTACCCTGCCCTGTTCGGTGGATAAAAATTTTCTTAAGTTGACTTGTGTATGTGTGTGTAAGTATATCTGTATGGACAGCTAATTAGGAAGCAAACATTGTCTCTTTTCATGAACATTTGCTTTACACAGTTTGTTTTTCTTTTAAGATGCTTCCTTTCCTAACACAAAATAACCCAGCAGTGACAAAATGCATGCAAATGTTAACTCTGGTATTCTTCAAATTATTGCTTGTTAATTTTATGTGCATAAAAATGGTTTTGTTGTACTGTAAGTTTAATTCCTCTTCCAAAAAGTAAATAAATATAGCTCTTAATAAAATCAAAAATCAGTCTGTGGTTGTTTTAGTAAGCTATTGTGGTTCTCTTCTTTTTTCAGAAGATAATGCAGGTGTTGAATTAGTAGCTCTTCATGTCTGTAAAAATAACACAAAGTCCTTAAGACTAGAGTAAAACAAAATTGTTAGATTCCATAGGCTTGAAAACCAGGAAAGATTCAAGCAATATGAGCGGTAAAAGAGAAATAAATCTGTTTGTCTAGGCTGACACATGAGATATTTGACAGATATGTAGCATGAAACTCTTTGAGAAAGCATACCATCAACAATTAGATGATTAAGGGCTTATGCATGAGAAAAAATGCATGGGCATTCTTTATTGCTAACATGTTTAATTAACTATGAATAGTAAGCAGACACAGATATATAGCCCTTTGCAGCATTTTGAATATCAGTGCTCAGTGGTTTTAGATAACTTATGAAGTATTAAATGTTTTCGGTGTTGTTTCTGGGTTTGTTTTTTTTTTTTTTTTTNTTTTTTTTTTTTTTTTTAATTCGATTACAGCAACTATTCCCCAATCCCTGTAGAATCATAGAATCACAGAATGGTTTGAATTGGAAAGGACCTTTAAAGAACACCTACTCCAGCCCCCCTGCTATGGGCAGAGACTTCTTGAACTAGATCAGGTTGCTCAAAGCTCCATCCAGCCTGACTTTGAACACTTCCAATGATGGGGCATCCACAACTTCTCTGGGCAACCTGTTCCAGTTTCTTACTACCCTCATTATAAAGAATTACTTCCTTATACCTAATCTAAATCTACTTTCTTTCAGTTCAGATCTGTTTCCCCTTGTCCTACCACTGCAGGCCTGGTAAAAAGTCTCTCTCCATCTTTCTTACAAGCCCCCTTTAAGTATTGAAAGGCTGCAGTAAGGTGTCCCTGGAGCCTTCTCTTCTCCAGGCTGAACAACCCCAACTTTCTCAGCTCTTATTCATACGGGAGTTGTTCCAGCCCTCTCACCCTTTTGTGGCCCTCCTCTGGACCCAGTCTAAAGGTCCATGTCTTTCTTGTGCTGGGGACCCTAGAGGTGAACTCAGTACTCCAGGTGGGATCTCACAAGAGTAGAGGGGAAGAATGACCTCCTTTGACCTGCTGGCCACACTTGTTTTCATGCAGCCCAGGGTACGATTGGCTTTCTGGGCTGCAAGTGCACATTGCTGGCTCATATTCAATTTTTCATCTACCAATATCCCCAAGTCCTTCTCCACAGGGCTGCTCTCAATCCCTTCAACACCTAGCCTGTATTGATATTGCGGGTTGCCTTGACCCAGGTGCAGAATGTTGCACTTGGCCTTGTTGAATCTTGTGAGGTTCACAAGGGTCCGCTCCTGAGGCCTATGAAGGTCCCTCTGAATTGTATCTCTTTCCTCAAGCATATCAACTGCACCGCTCAGCTTGATGTCATCTGCTTAGGATAGGTCATATTTAACTATACTTCCCTCTACGTTTTAGATGCTAGAACTGAAGAACTTTTCTGTCTTGTCTTACAAAGAAATAATAGGAAAAAGGGGACAGCACTTCTCAGGTATAAAGTTAAGAGGAGACGTCTGAGCTAATACACCTTTTTTTTCCATCATCTAGCACAATCATGGTCCAAATTAGCTAGTTGGAAACATGAGAAAAAGAGGTTGGAGTCTGCCTCTATCCTTACAGACACACAGTAACAATGATAAAAACAAAAGCAATGACTTTAAAAATATATTCTTAAAAAAAAAAACCAAAACCACCAAACAACAACAAATACATTAGGCACTGTATCTTCTTCATAAGAATTCAGTACTTTAGTGACTATTAGGAACAATTATGACACTTTAACTATTCTTCAGAATTCATTTACATGGGATAAGCAAAGAAAAAATTATGAGGTTGCAGGCACAACTCATAACTTTATGTGAATTCTAAATAGAAATGATAAAGATATCTCTCCAATTAATGGCAAGAAAAATTCTCAGTCACAGAAATATGGGCACAGGGGAAGCAGCTCAAAGGATGCTAAATGTTCTTAGAATAACCAACTACACTACTCAACTGGAATTAGATGTACTCTTGATAAAATTAGAATGATGACACATAATTAGAAATAAAACTCATACACATTTTTGAAATTCTAGGTCTCTGACACTTTAATATCATCCTTGATTGTATATTACTGTCAAATGATATGTTGACAGCCATTCTCTGTTCTTCTGACTTCAACAGAAGCAGGAATAGAATTTGATCTGCTGTGCATTTTGTTCACAGAGATTTGTTCTTAAACTTCACATAGGAAAAAACATCGTTACAAAAATAATCAGTTCTTTAGTATGTACGACACTCTTAGTTTCAAAATGTCTACTGAAACTGTAAAAGCCAAACATAATCATCATCCTCACCACCAGTGGTTCCCAGGTTCTAGTGGATACATTATTAACATCCATTCAGCGAATGATACTAATGAGACATTTTGAATACATGAAGGAGAATGAATTTTAAAGTCTTTTGTGGGAACTTTTTCACTGAAGATTTTTTAGGCATAGGAAGAATATAAAACGCTGGCTTTGAACTGTATCACAGCATGGTAGAAATGAAGATACTTAATTTGCGTTAAATTACTCAGCACTTAACTTACTATCATATGTAATATATTGTATCAGAGTATTTTTCTCTATATTCTTAAGATCAGAATTTTACCTCAGAATCAAATAACTACAAAAACCAGATTCTATAAACTCCAATCTCTTACTTAATTATTTCCCTAAAGCCTTAATTTTAAGTAACATTTTTGACAAATAAAGCTTCATAGATGTGTGATATAAACTTTTTTTTTTTTAAAAATAAATGTTAAAAATAGCTCAAATAGCCAAGAATATTGAAGTCACATGCTTGCTATGGATTCAAAATAGGACAACCAAAACCTGTAGCTACTATAATATAAAATTTATTTGATTAAGTAATCAATCTCTAATCTAACTGATTAAGTAATCAATTTCTTTAAAGATTCAAGTTAGTCGTCATTTTCAGTAATGAATAACAAATTCTTAAACCTTTTGCCTACACTGAAGGCTATTATCTTAAACTCGCATCTTAAAACGAAACTAAGAAATATATCTAAATAACCTTCATAGGGCAGAGCCTAGTCATTCTCATGGAAAAAAGGAAATTGTAAATGACAATGTAATGTCAAAATATAATTCCTTATGTAGAAATTGGTCTGTAAATCAAATGGGATTCTTTACTAGTGAGGACTGGGGTATTTTTGTTATTTTTATGCAAACAAGACTATAACATCAGAAAAGGTCAAAAAGATCCAATGTCTTACCTAAACTCTTTACTAATGCTCAGTGTTAATATTAGTTAAATAAATCAATGCTAGTGCTCATATATATACAAGTCAATTCTACACCATCTATGATTACTTGATTTCAATAATAATCAGAGCAATGAAAAATTGATGATGTGTTGATTTGTTTTGAGGAATCAACCTTACATTGATTGTTAGGGCTTGATTTGATTATTTTTCTTGATACATATGCAAAATACTTTAACAATTTATTTTGAGGGGTTTTGAGTGTTTTGGTTTTGGGTTGTATGTTTTTTTTTTTTTATAATTTTCTCAGTTGTATAATATACTATGATATAAGCACAATGGCAAACACCCAGAACATCATGACTTTAAATTCAAATTAAAATTAAAAAATCAAAAGTGAAAGGATAAATTTTATTTTGATTTTAATGGGACAAATATTTACAATCAGAATTTCCTGAACTTATTTTTGTAGCTGCTTCTCCCTGTTTCCTGCATGTGAAACTAACAATTCATAGGGGTATTGCAAAGCTCAATTTAAAACAAAATCAAAGACTAATACAGCATTTCAGATAGTGAGAATATTTGGCCAAATAGACAATGTATTACAAAAATGCATGATGTCTGAAAGATAAGCTGATTAATACAGTTTTTTCATTTCTATTTATGCTAACAGAAGCAGCTGATCTCAGTAAAGGTGAATATTTTTTTTACAAGTTTAAGAACAACCTTGTTACCTCTCTTACTTACCTGATGTTCAGACAGATATATAATATCTTCTAAAATGACTTTGCTTCTCTGTCATAATAGATGTTGACAAATCATTTTGCTCAAATTTTTTTGTTCAAATTCAACCAAGTGAGTTGGTTGAACTGTGCATTTGATATTAAGTGAAGTCAATGATGCAAAAAGGAAACAGGTAAACTTATCAATAACCTTTTAAAATACTAAGATATATTAACAACAAAACAAACAAAACCCCCACATAAAACAGTGAAATATATGACTGCGAAGTGGACTGAAACCTCTGCATGATACATTGCAACAGCTAAATGAAATTTATTCCAAAGGGATACAGACTTAGAAACAAAAATAGATTAAGGATATTCTGATACATCCAGTAGCAAGTGAAACACAGGGAAGTGAAATGCTGAAAAAGAATCCTTTCAACTGAGTTTTACCAAAAAAAAAAAATAAAAATCATGAAATAACATGACAAATTAAAAGTGTAATATTAAAAAAAAAACCCTGACTTTTTTCTATGGATGTAAATATTGATTATATACGTCATACAATTATTTGTTACTATTTCTTGGCCACTGACAGTGTGTTCAGAACTGAATTGCATGGCACCAGTACCAGTGGCACAGAAGAACTTCTGATAGACAGGGCAGTATTTACAATGCAAAGGCCTTGTTTCTCTCAGGAAAAATTTACCCCAAAATTCAAGTCAGTGTTAAAAGCAATTGGAGGTGCTGGTACAGATTGTAGCAGGCAGACATGTTTTCATAACAGTTAAATTGATTTCTTTCATGGATTGGGATAACATCAACCCTGAATCAACAGAAAGAAAGTTAATTTCTCCTGACTTCTGATAGAAATTCCTGGAAGCTCCTGCAAACCAGAATTCTACCCATGCCAGGGAGGCAGGCAACAGCATTTAACTTAGAGACTCATTTAATGTTCAGTATAACTATGTCTAGTTTACTATAACTAGAATAGTTCTGAGTTTAAGCATGCTGTGTTGGGACCTAGCTGGGTACAAGCTCTCATCTTCTACTCCCCTTTTTTTGCCAAAAAAGGGAATTCAGATGGCTGTTTTTTAAAGTTTGATGTGGATTTCTGCACAGCCAAACAATCTCAGCAGTCAGCCCTGCAGGATCCCATGTAACTAAGAAACATCCCAGAAGGTAAATGAAGAAGCAGCCTATAAAAAGACTGCAACACTAAAAAGTCAACACATAAATATCTTAATTAATGTGTTATTTGCTTATCTACTTATTTACTTTGGAAGAAATTGGAATTTCAGGTTACTACAAAGTAAGTTCCTTATTAGAAACAATACAGAATGCACCAATTTTAGCTTTCTTCCAGTATACAGAGTAACCTTTTAATATTTGTTTAATATGTTTCCATTTCTTTAGGCGATACTGTCAGAGAGAAATTGGTAGGTCTTCACAGAGTTTTAACTGTTTATTTACCTATCTTATTTAAACCTAAACAATTGCCTTCCCCCAAAGAATGTAGCATAAATAAAACTTCAGCAAGGCCTTTCCATATGACCATTAAAGAAATTTCTACTTTATTAAAAAATTCGCTTAAAAAAAAGAAAACTGCTATAGTACAGCAACTTATAAACTTTTTAAGTATTTGTTAGATGTGAATTTTTATCAGTGTTATTTTATATTCAACACTCAATAAAAGTAGAGTAGATGTATTTGTTTAAACAATTATAGTTTACAGTTACAAATTTAATTAGGCAGGATTATTTGCACAGCAGTTCATTTACATAATGTAATCTATTTTATACCAGTTCAAATTCCCTTGGTACAAAACAAACCAGAAAATTCTTATTTTTATTATGGTATTTTTGATCAGTTAATCAAGACAATGTTCCAGTTACAAGAAAGCAAACAAATGCCCATGCAAAACTAATTTTCTAGTTTAACATATTTAAAACAAAAAATTGAAAAGATGCAATGGGATTAGTCTTGTCTCCAACAATAGCAGTAATAATTATAACATTTATGCCACTGTGCCTTCACGTATGGTTACAGTATTAACCTTCATTCAAAGTCCCCTCTGTAATATATGTCCCTCATTAAAAGAATCAGTGACTTCTTTCAACATCATTCCCTTTTCAAAACACATGAATTAGATACTGCACCTCCGCTATATAGATGTTGTTCAATAATTATGAGAATCACAGAATCATAGAATGGTTGAGGTTGGAAGGGACAGCTGGAGGTCATCTTGTCCAACACCGCAGCTCAAAGAGGGTCACCTAAAGCTGGTTTCCCAGGACCATGTCCAGACAGCTTTTGAATATCTCCAAGGGTGTAGACTCCACTACCTCCCCGTGCAATGTGTGCCACTGCCTCAATCACCCTAACAACAGAAAAAGTGTTTCCTGATGTTCAGGCAGAGCCTCCTGTGCTTCAGTTTGTGCCCTTTGTCTCTGGTCCTGCCACTGGGCACCACTGAAAAGGGTTTGGCTTTGTCCTCTTTATACCCTCCCATCAGATATTTATACATTTGGATGACATCCCCTTAGGCCTTCTCTTCTCCAGGTTAAGCAGTCCCAGCTATCTCAGACTTTCTTCATAGGTGAGATGCTCCAGTCCCTTAATCATCTCAGTGGACCTTCACTTCATATCTCTCTTGTACTGGGGAACGTAGTGAAAGAAACAAATCTGGGACTTATCTTAACAGTTATTCAGAATAACTGAAATAGTTTGTTAAAGGAAGGTAGAATCTCATAGGCTTAAGTAAAGTCTAAACAAGATAACAGATAAAAGCAGAATTTCAGTGTACTTCAGGGATAAAAATTAGATTTCTCTCCCAAATCTACAAGCAGTGTCTGAGGCAGCCTTTCCAATAGTGTCAGAAACTTCTGCAGCACATTAATGAAGCAAGAACATGACACAACACTTCACTGTGTTGGGATTTCTGTCTTGGTGCATATGCATTACTTTTGGAGTCCACAGACCACGTTTCCACCTCTGTCACTAGTTCATGGTGTGATGCAGGTAGTTACAGCAAGGTCTACTGCCATAGAGATGTTAGTGGGGTTACTCTTTCTTCAGCAACTTTCTTACTCAATGTAAGCATATCATAATTATTTGTTATTAATTTCAAAATTTATGCTTCTGACTGAGGAGGTCACAAGACTTGACCAATAGTGATTTACTTAGAGAGGACTTTTCTAAGACTGGCATTTCATATAGCAAATGTCTTAATAATTTTGTGATGTGTAGTAAACAGAAAGAAAACAACCTTTTTTTATCTCTGATCTTACTGTTCTTTATTATGTGATATAAGATTTCTCTTTGATTAGAACACCAAAGGGATGAGTTTATCAGCAGTACAGTTCAGTTTTGATAACAAACTTCCAAAATAGCCATATTTCCTTTTTTTTTTTTTCTTTGTTCATTCATGTTTTTGTTTTCCCAGACTGCTTCAAGCATGGCAAGCTCTAGATACTGGTTGAAGTCCTTAAGGAAATTTAACATCCTATGAAGGCAAGAAACACAAACACAGTGTGGAAATTCTGTAGCCACATTTCTTAACTTTAACTTTTAAAATGTGAATATTCAAATTTTTTCTATGGACATTAAAACAGGGAGTGGATTCTTTTTACATTTCTTTCCTTTGGTCTCCTAAGGTTGCTTTTATCAAGATGGTTGAGTCAAGCTAATAGTCTCTGCTACTGCAAAGGAAGAAGCTCCATGCCTCTGTTTCTTCTTATCCTTCTGCATTCATGGGTAACTTGTTCCCCTCCTTTTTTTGCTGGAGCTGAAATTTCCATGACCACATAGCAAGTTGATTCAGAGCAGTAGCCTGCCAGAAAACTATTTCTGTTTCACTTGTTGGATTAGCTTTCTGCCAAACTAGTAAGCTGAAATGATGTAGCATGTGGTCAGGAGAGGAAAAGGACATAGGAAGAGCAGGATATCCCTTTTTCAGAGAATTGAGTCCCTCTGTCAGCTCAGCCCATCTCATGGAAGTCCGTTCTGTGTCCCACCATCTGCTCTACTCCTTACAAAAAGAGATCATCTTTCAAATCTCCTTTCCCATCACTGTGGTCTGGGGACCTGCTTCTTTCCTTAACTTCTCTTTTGCACAGATAGTTCATTGTTCTTATTTGGAGTTTACTGTTTTGTAGATTAATATTTTCAAAGGACTCTGACTGGTCTGTCATCTCAGATGCCATATACCCTGGCATAAACTCATCCTGTTGACAGCCGACTATTGACTTAGGATTTGACTACTTTTTTTCCAGGATAATTTTTTGGTCTCCAGCCAACAGGGAACTCAGCATAAAAGGTGGAGCTTGTCAAGACAGTTATAATCAAAAATATTCATGAAATATGAAGAACTCAGTTTGGACTAAATTTCTACCTAACATCATATAAAGATTCAACTGGTTACTCTTTATGAGAAGGAATAGAGACATTTTCTTCTCTTAATACTGTTGGAACTCTTCTGACTATATGCTAATGTCATACACATCCCATTTATTCTTCACATTTACCTTTGGGTCTTAGCCCTTTCAACCTTTCATCTATATTAGACGAATGCAATAAATAATTACAAATAGCTGTGTTACCACTTAACGTTGCAGCTTTGCACTTCTTGGGCCTCCAGAATGGTGTATGTAAGGTAAATATGATCCTATTTACGATGCTTATTAAATTGAGAAGAATCTTCCTGAAACACATAAGCACCCTGAAAATAACAAACAGCAATATTACAATTACGGAGGTGAACTAACTGATGGATGCTTATAAAAGCTTTAAAAACAGTTAAGGATGGAGAGGGCATCTCTGTCAGGCTCAAATATCAATCTTGTGTTCCACAAGACCACAGAATCATCCCTTATCCTGCTCCAAGTAAGTACGTCAGCAAGTTGAAGGAAAAGTTCTGGCATAGATAGTCATAATGTCTTTTCTCTCACTCATTCCGTGTCTTGAAAGTTATCCAGCTGTTCCCCCCTTTCAATGTTTTAGTGTTCTTCTGATACTGGTATACAAATAGCATCTAAACCAGGAGTAAAAGATATTCACATTAACATCTGTATAATGAACCATTATGAAGAAAGTGATAGACAAACTACCATCTCACTTGCTCAGATCCATGGGTTTTAACACTTAACAACATATCGCTATTCAGTATTTGTCCACAGTAATTTTTTGCTGTGATATTAATTTCTCTCTTTGCACTAGGAGGACTTTTTACATCTATTTTTTTTTTTTCAGAATAATTGTTTTCAGAAGTACCATGGATTAAGAGTGCCCACTAGTGTCAGTTTCTGTATCTTAAACCTTTTTTATTCTTTCTCAGTAACTGACTATGAAAAAATAGTGTACTAGTACAGAAAACACTGAAAGGAACAAAAGCAGAAAGATTGTCTTCATTAGTTTTTGAGCAAAATATGATTTTAAATTAAAGCCACTGGTCTTCCCTTACACAGCAAATGTTAACCTATGGAAGAAGAGTATGCACTTTGAATAATGAATAATTCTGTAAATCTGTTCTCTGCCTAATAATTGCTTTCACGCCTTTTGGGATATAAAGATAAATTAAGCTATGATTTATGGCTGATACTTTGCATCTACTGATATCCAAAACATTGAAACTGGTTTAGATGCATAACAAAAATTTCTCAGATAACTTAAATGGAGTATTTTCATATGTACATTAGTTGATATAATGAGTTTCAGAAAGCAAAGGAATCAGTCATGCAGTTTCCTTTATTCTCATTTCCATTTTGTTAACAAGAAATAAAGCACATTGGTGGATACAATATATTACTGTAATTTGTAAAGCATCATTTAGTACTTGTGCTACAAAAATGTAACATTTATATAAATCTTGATGTATGAAGTTAGCCTCTAAAGGAGTGAGGAAGAATGAACTACCAGGGAATCAAGTTAAATAACCATTCCACAGCAACAAATAAATATGACGGCCCTTTTTTTAAAAAAAGGCAAATACTTTCTATTGAATGTGCTTGTCTGAACATATCACTAGACATTATAATGTTTGCTCCCCCAACTGCAGATTTAAAAAGTAAGGAAATTTCTGTCATGCCAAATGACATGTATATGCCACTCTCAATTATATCAACTGGAGCGATACCAGAATATTTAAGTTAGAAACTGGCCCTGCACTGCAGAATTTACCTGACCTGGTTATGCACATTAGTAAAAAGTACTTGTTTAAGAGAAATTCACTTTGACGGACATAGGGCTGGGCATGACTAACCTAACTATTTAGAAATGGAGCACTATATCATATCATTCTAGACAAGTATTGTAGAATTCTTACAAGAAAAAAAAAAAAAAAGAGCACACTCAATATTTCTGACATTGATGAGATACAGCAATGCAGACAATGGGAACTCCACCGCTGTTAGAAAATGAATGCTATCATTCTCCAGGAAAGGAAGAAAACAGCAACTATGACTGGTGGATAGCAAATATTTCATAATAATTTAACAAATGCCTGGTAAGGATCAGGCAATGTTCCTCTTCAGATTTTTTGATTTCTAAAAAATTCCCATCCCTAGAATGAACCAGTTTATTTGTGTATAGATAGGAGTAATTGACTGGAAACTGTGTATTTGCTATTTGGAAGTACCTTTTATCTTCTTTTTGTCATTTGCTTAGACCTACTGAATGCAGGTCATTCTCAGATGCCTTCCATTTGTCTTGGAATTTGTCCTCAGATACTTCATCATTTGGTCTTAATCCTGGATATTGTCAACAAGATATCATGAAGAGATGCACCCTCTTCCCTATATACCATGAACTAATAGTCATGGTATAAGTACTGTGCTCATAGAAGACTGTTTTCCTATTATCGTCCTTGCAAAAGATAATTCAGTTTAGGTAGCTAGATTTAAAGAGAGTGTCTTTTACAACTGGTATATCAGAAAAAGTGAAATCTTTCTGAGATATGAGTGAAGTTTGTGCAGTCAATGTGTAAGTTGGTGGTATTACTCAATAGAAATAATATATTGTATACAGCAAGTTTTTTTCTTCAAGGTGAGTCTGACAGAAAAGGAGTTTAATATGAACAGTAAGTAAATGGCAAAACCCTTAGTTTAGGATTCAACCCAGCTCTATAATCTCTGCCTGGAATGATGTACTTTCAGAAATCTCTCTAAGTTCACCTTACAGAACTTAGTACAGAACTTAGAACTTTACTTACTTTCTCTGAACAAAAAATGGAGGGCAAAGGAGAATAGTGCATTACAGCTGCTATGGATGGTAGAGCATTATAAACAGTAGATGAAGCTTAGTCTATATTACACTCTAGAGAGGTGCAACAGGAGTGGGTCCGTAGAGAGAACATTGTGATGTTTTGGGCCTGCAACCTATATAATATATGTTTTAGGGATTTACTTTGGACAAGTTCTATTCTAAACTCATTATTTCAGCATTTCCTAATTTGATGGAAAAACCCACCACCTGGAAATTTTACAAAGTAAAGTGAAGTAGAAACATATTCTTCTGACCTTATTTTAAAATATGTCAGATCACCTTAAACTCTGTAAATGTTAGCCTCAGGACTGTCCCAGAGCACTCAGTAACTTACAAAGGTTACATAGATATGTCTCAGTCTGATTAATTGGTTGGGTGAAGAAAGTGGACAAAAGCAAATATTGCAAAATTATATACACCTCAGCCTTAAATGAAAATGTGACATGTTTGTCACCTATTTTCTTCTTGAGATGACAATGATTTCTTTCAGGTTTGGGGTTTTTTTTATTTTTAATAAGAATATGCATATAGTGAAAATATTTATAAGAGCAGACAAGTGAATGCAGAGAGCATGACAAGTGAATATAAAATCCAGTGTCAGGACAAACTTCAGACTGTTTGAAATATATTTCACCTAGTTGATTTTTTTTTTTTAATCCTCTACTTCTCTGAATTATTTCAAATTAATCCTCCTGCTTTCTTTCAAATCTGATATCCCTCTTATGGTCTCCAAAGAGTTGCTGCATCCCACAAGTGTTTGATGGCACAGCTATGCACAAATACTTCACTCTGCCCCTGCCACAGGCACAGGTCTTCCACAACCTGCGCATATTCTCCATGCAGCATGCTTTCTTGTTGTCTCATAATAAGCTTCTCAGAAACTGTCTTCTCCAATAGCTGAACTTAGCACAGTAAATGTCATTGGTCTGCACCCAAGTTTTCTCAATGCAGTAATGGAATTACAATTATAGTCCAAGTGCTAGGTATGAAAGTTATTTATCCTTTCATGAACTGAAGGTCTGATAGGACCGCAGCCTATTGCAGGGTTAATAAAAACTTTTGCACTCAGGGAGGAAACAAGAAGTAAAGGAAAGCACTTACTTCTACCTGTGAAACTTGTGGTTCCCAGAGCTATGAGCCCAAGTAGGCTGATCACCCAGAAGGACCTCCTCCATCCAATGCATCACCAGTCTGTACCAGGTATCATTCTGGTTCACCTGTTTACAGGACACACTTTCCCAATCTAATAACCTTGAAATATATCTTAGCAGAAAGGTTCACTAGAAAGTACCAGAATATTCATCACATCCACAGAAATAACATAACACATTGTTAGTTTCACCTAGCTGAAAACTGGATTACAGAATCATAGTAAAAGACAAGTGATCCTTTAGATTCTGTATTCAAATCTACTTTGAAGGATAAGAAAGGTAGCTCCTTCCTCCATTAGAACATGCTGTCCTAAGTATTTCCCTTACCCCATTTCTCTCTTCATTTGGGCTGGACCTTATATCCTCTCACACAGCTTTTGCATGAGACGTGTTTGTATATAGTGTCCAAAATTTGATATTTTGCTTCAGATTCCTACAAGAAGTAAAAATGCAATTATATGAATGCCTTGCATTGTATGAATATGGTATTGTGACTCTTAAATAGCAGGTCAAAGTAATCTAAATACTATCTGATGACAGAAAAAAATCAATTTTCTTTCCTTATATAACCTAAAAAATATTTTGCGCTCATGTTATCATTGGTGCTGGCTTTTTAAACATGTCAGTATTCTGTGCTGATTCAGGCTGAAACGGTTGGTAAATGTTCAGGATGAATGTGGTGAATACAGCCAACACAATCAAAAGGAGGAGATATCTGAAGCCATGTGCACAACAGACAATCACAGAATGTGATAATAAGTGACTTTATTTTACTATATCAGAACAACAGGACAAATCCCTGCTTTCAGACTGTCCTAAGTTAATTAAGGCATCAGATAGCTTAGACAGAAAGCTTTATTTCAGAAGAAAATCCCAAAGTACTGCATTTTAAGTAATTAAAATAATAAAATCTTTCTTTTGCACTGAATACAATGTAAACTTGGAAAAAATCCAGAGCATCAGGAAACCTGGGGTTTTGTGCTTCAAAATGCTGAATGTTATTGCACCTCCTAGTACAAGGTCTGTATATGTATATGGTATTTACCTCCAGAGGCAAATTGTTTCTGGTATAGATGATGATATAAATTGTAATCAAACAGAAATATATGTATATTTTAACATGCATCTGGGAGAGACTGCTGAGTTGATGATATCTGTAGTGCAATACTAGTTGCCTTATTAAAACCAGACTATGGGAAAAAAAGGTTTTCTAAATTGCCACCCAAGATAAATTACAACCATCTTTTGTGATGAATTTGGCTATAATTTATTCCTTTCTGGTTTATAGCAATTTTTTTAACCTAGATGAGATTTATGCTATCATCTTAAATAATAATTAACCTATTAACTGCTATTTGAATGGTCAGGTTATTGCAGAAGTGCTTGATGCAGTGAATACCAATATTTTAAAAAGACCCAGGCTCATTTTCCCTCCAGGGATAATGGACTAATGTTGAAAATTATACTGTATACAAATAGTTATAATGATTATGCATCAAGTTGGAATTTATTCTTTAATGATACCTTTTTTAGTAGCTATGATAGCCTGACACCAGAATAACTTCATTTTAAAATTTTAACATTCTGAATGATAAAATAAAATTCTTAATTACTGCATTAAATAAAGGAATTGTTAGCTGGTCATAGGCCTTGGCAAATGTGGTGAATTGTGGTAGTTAAAAACCCTCATTAAAAACAATATTCAATTTGAGGGTACAGCTTCTTGAAAACAACCTGGGTGAAATATATGTCATTAAAATTGCAAAGATTGCTATTTGAGATTCTTCTTTGTCACATGTCTACCTTTGCTAAAGAACTATTGTTCTGATAAAGCTTTTTGGTCCCTGAAATGTCACCGAAAATTTTGGACATAAGGCTGGGGTATATCTGACTAAATGTACGTACGTACAGCCAAGCTAGTTTCCTTGACTCCTTACGTATTTTTTAGGACATAAAAGCATTTTCAGAATTTACTTAATCTAGTTTATGCTGGAAATTTACTTCATGATAATATGAATTTTACTGTGAAGGTATCTCTAAAAGGAGAAAAGGGTAACTAGTTCTGGTGTGACTAGAGAATATACATCTCCATCTAGCCAGATAAATCCCATCCAAAGACACATAGGATATATTTTTAAAGGACTTAAGCAACTGAGTTGCAAATAAGATATTCTGAAATCCCCACTAAATCTTTACATCACTTGAATTCAAGCTAGCAAATCTTTGATACTCAAATAAGTAACTAAATTAGGCACCTTGTCATTCAGGTGTCTTCTGTGTTCAACGCAAAAGTCTTAAAAGGTTTCTATTGTTTTCTATTTTCTAATGCAGAGAGAACACAAAATGAAGTGATGCCTATTTTTTGCATCTCACTTAAATGCCTACAGTTAATTGCATGGAAGAAAAGCCCAAATTTAGTTAGGCTTAGAATAAAATGCAGGAATAAGCACAATTTCACCTAGGAAATAAATGATAGGTGGATGGACATCTACCCCTGGAGTTGAGCTAAATGTCTCAATTCCTTTTGTAACTATCAGAGAGAAACAGTAATCAACACCATACAATTCCAGTCTGCTTTAGGTAGAAATGAATGACAACCCAATGTATCTATTTTTGTTCTGAAGAATTTATATGATCACAACATCTTAACACAGGAGTGCTCCAAAACTACCAATAACAATTATACTCCCATCAATCTTGTACAACAAGATGATACTTTGCTAATCAAAGAAAAAAATGTCTACTAGGAAATTTCATATACATTCAACCAAAACCAAATACATTAAAAACTTTCTATATATGGACTTAAGGAAGTTTTCAGTAAGCTTACTGGAAAGACATCGTATGTGGTCACTTGCTTTGGAGAAGCTAGTAGTACGGACATGTCCTTCTCTCCAAGAACATTCTATAGCACTGTTTGATTTTCTAAGAGGTATGTAGACCCTGCTTCCTACCAGTTCCCTTTGACATTGGCAGGAATTGTTGAACCCAATGTGAGGTTGTCTTTAAGGTATATCTATATGGTTCTTGTTTACTCACAGATCCTGGTTTCTTGGTTGCATAAATATTAATTGCCTCTGGACTGCCTTTAGGAGTTACACAACTATTTTCTGCATGTGTTTTGGGTAACAGTTCACTCCAGTGACAGCACCTATTGAGCAGTATATATATGACTGCAACTAATTTGGCTCCTTCCAAATTATTCAGTGCTCAAGCAATGGTGAAACATTCTTGGCATGGTCAAATATCCTTTATGACACAATGTATATTCCTATTTTAAAAACACCATGAAGCTTGCAATGACCTTCCCTCATTCCAAAGACCTGGAATAAAACCATCCTACAAAAATAAGAATTGTTTTAATGATATAAAGCAGGGACAATATATGGGGTATCTCAAGTAGTACCATGCAGTCACTCTGATTAGAGAGAGGCTGCCAGCAGTGTAGGCACGCCATTTGGATACAATGTGGATATACCCTCAGAAATGCAGCTATAGGTCCTTACTATAGATTATAAATAGCTTAAAAATTAATAATAGTTTTCATAGTAGCACAGATTATAACATAAATTTAGTCCTAGAGGTACCTGTTTATGAAACTATAGACCTTTAAATATTTTTCCTTTCTGTAAATGCAAAGGTTTTGAGATTGAAATATAAATCAATATTTGTTTTGTTTTCTACTATAGCAGATCGAGCTACCCAAGGGGAATTGTCTTTCACCTTTCCAAAGATTTTATTACAATATTTAATGAAGCTCTATGATGTATCTTCTTTATTATATTAATTTCTACAAGGAGTACTTTTGTACCCTGCAGTTCTTGTTTAGTTGTTTTGATTTGTGCCAGACTGGTTTCAGTAGATCAAAAGATTATAAATTGCTAACTCCTGAGTTGATTGAAACATAGCAGCACTATAAATCCTTGTGATAGATTTTCTTGCATCAAAATTAGGTCAGCTTTATTACTTACTTTAAGATATTTTCTTTTTGTATGAAATGGTATTGACAAAAAACCAAGTTAGTTTACACAGTCTCATATAAAAATCTTATATACTTCATCAAGCTTTCCTACTAGATATGTTCATGGTATTTTATTAGAGTGTATTAGGTATATGTGGCATCCTCTTTCAGAAACAATCCTCTAGGCAAAAGCATTAATACTAATTTAAATCATAACACAGAGATTATACATGTTAACATTAAACAGTGATTTATAGGTATTTCTTTCAAAAGAAAAGTTGGGCTAAAGTTCTGTAAGTTATTTTTCTGGCAGAAAAAAAAATCAAAGCAAAGAAAATGATAAAAAATAAATATCAGTTAAATGTCTCTGTGGCCGGAATTATATAACTGAACTTATAAGTATTTCCAGATACTTCATTTTTATTAGCTCAATGTTTACATTCACTACTTATGAACTACTATATCTCACAACAGAAAATTGAGTATAACTAGGTTCTACCCATCTTTTCCCTTCAGCTGAACAGTTGTGCTGGACCGTGCACTGCTTGTGCAACTCTATCTGTATCCATGACTAGAAGTGCATAGGAAAATCATTCCCATTAAATGTTACTTGAAACCTCACAGTTGTATGTATAACACAGGTTAGGGGGTACAGCTGGGGCAGAAATAGATGAGTGTGGTGTAGAATCTGAAACTGCTTGGCCCTGCTTTATCACTGGGAAAAATTTCTGCTCAAGGATGACATCTGAAACATATCTAATGTGAAAGTGAAAAAGAAAAGCAGTAAGGGTTTTCCAGAGTTTTTAAACATTATTGTAGCTTCTATTTCTGCTCTGATCTCAGTTTCCATTCTAATTGCCTTGCCTTACCTTGCCTCGCCTCGCCTCTCTGATGACTGAATTCCTCAGTTTTACCCGAGTACAGTAACCTGACAATTTCTTGCACTTATAAAAGCTGCAAAGCATCCTTCAACCTAGAGAAAATTCCCTTCTCAACTTATTATACCATTGGTGGAGACTCAAAAAATGTGAAATGGTTCTTCTAAATGTGAAGATTCTTATGATATAGTTATCTAAAACAATGAAAGTCTATATCTTAATTTATTAGGAACAATTTATGGCACGACCATAAGTTTGTCTTTAAAATAACAGCTCATACTTCAAGATAAAGCTGTGTTTACTTTGATGCTACATGTCAAAATACTTTAAAAGCAATCAATCTGAAATTGATCACTAAGGATAAAAAGATATCTGGTATTTTACTGAAGAAAACTTGATAGATTTGATTATTTATAGTGACCTTATAGTCCAATATCAGTTTCTCACTAGTTTCCTTCAGTCTGGGTTTGCTTTGGAAAGTTTTGTTGGTGAGGGGGCTACAGGGGTGGCTTCTGTGGGAAGCTACTAGAAGCTTCCTCTGTGTCTGATAGAGCCAATGCCAGATGGCTCCAAGACAGACCCGCCACTGACAAAAGCTGAGCCCATCAGCAATAGTGGTAGGTAGCACCTCTCAGATAACATATTTAAGAAGGGGAAAAAAAAAAACCCCAAACCTGGGCAGCTGCACCTGGAGAGAGGAGGGAGAATATGTACGAGAAACAGCTCTGCAGACACCAAGGTCAGTGAAGAAGGAGGAGGTGCTTCAGGCACTGAAGCAGAGATTTGCCTGTAGCCCATAGTGAAGACCATGGTGAGGCAGGCTGCCCCCTGCAGCCCATGGAGGTTAACAGTAGAGCAGATATCTACCTGCAGCCCATGGAGGCACCCCACACTGGAGAAGGTGGTTACTGGAAGGAGGATGAGACCCCATGGGAAGCCAGCACTAGAGCAGACTCCTGGCAGAACCTGGGAAGAGAGCAGCCCATGCTCGAGCAGGCTTAGTGGCAGGACTTGTGACCCCATGGGGGACCCACACTGGAGCAGTATGTTCCTGAAGGACTGCACCCTGTGGAAAGGACCCACACAGGTGTAGTTTGTGAAGAACTGCAGCTTGTGGGAAAGGTTCATGTTGGAGAAGTTCGTGGAGTACTGTCTCCTGTGGGAGGGGCCCCATGCTAGAGCAGAGGAGGAGTGTGAGGAGTCCTCCCCCTGAGGAGGAAGGAGAAGCAGAGACAACACGTGATGAACTGACTGCAACCCTCATTCTCCAGTCCCTCTGCACTGCATGTGGGGAGGGAGGAGGTAGAGAAAATTGGCAGCGAAGTTGAGCGCTGGAAGAAGGGAGGCTGGGGGGGGGGGGGGNGGGGGGGGGGGGGGGGGGGGGGGGGGCGCTAAGTGTTTTAAGATTTAGTTTTTATTTCTCATTACCCTATTCTGATTTGATTGGTAACAAAATTAAAGTAATTTCCCCACGTTGAGTCTGTTTTGCCCATGAGGGTAATTGCCGAGTGATCTCTTCCTGTCCTTGACTTGGCCCCTGAGTGTTTTGTTATATTTTTCTCTCCCCTGTCCAGCTGAGGAGGGGAGTGACAGAGTGGCTTTGATGGGCACCTGGCATCCAGCCGGGGTCAACCTACCCCAGTGTATTCATCTATTTTTTTAATTTTCAGTTTCATCGTAGTTATAAATCCAACTGAGAATTTCTATTAACCATTTTCTAGCAAGACTAAGATGACATTTTTTTTTACTTTTTATTATCAAGCATCCTGCTATATTCTTTCTCACTATACTTTCAAAGACTGTTTATTCTTTCTCCTGCGAGCAAGGAGTGGCTCCTTCTTTAATCTCCCTAACAAATTTTTCTGGAAACCACCAATATATGAGCCAGTGTTAGCTAACACTTTTAATAGAGAAATGGGCACATCTGACGCTACCTACTTCTGATCATATGATAGGTTTTTCCTTGGTATAAAGTTAAGTGAGATCAATTTGACTTAAGGTGCCTCAGTATTTCCTGTTTCTGAATTGTTCTGAAATTTATACATAGTTTAAAAAAGTCTACCTCAAAACATCTTTTAAAATTTGGTAGACTAAACAAGTCCTCCTTCAGAGAAATTTTTCAGAATTCCTTTGTCCTAAAAGAAAAAGTTTTAGTAACAGGAGTGCTAGCAGCACCATTAAATGAGCTCTGATCCTTTGCAATGACCCAAACAAGTTAATTGCAGCAAAGCGCAGTACAACCCAACTTTTAAAACAATGAAATTGAGTTCACTGTTAATCCTTTCCTGTTACCTTTTAACTACAGTACTGGTACCCACGACACTAGAAGATCAACACAGCATCATGATGTTTGTAATCTAAAAGTCTTCAGGACTGAAACATTTTCCACATGTGAAAATAATGTCAGTGTCCCAATATGCCTATAATATTTTTTCCTTCTTAGATTTTTCAATTTATAATTGCACACATCCCACATGCCTTCCAAGAGTCTGGTTCTAATAATGAGATTCCACTAAATGAAGTAAACCAGCAATGAGCATCACAGATGAAAAATATTTATAACTAATTATTAACTGTGATTCTTTTCAGTAATCAAATGCAACTGTAGCAGTCACAAACTCACAGAATTGTTGAGGTTGGAAGGGACCTCTGGATGTTATTTTATTCAGCCCCCCTACTCAAGCAGAGCTGCCTATAGCTGATTTCCCAGGACCACATCCAGACAACTTTCAAATATCTCCCCAGAATGAGACTCTGCAACTTCTCTGGGCAACTTGTGCCAGTGCTCAATCACCCTCACAGTGAAAAACTGTTTCCTGATATTCAGATGGAATCTCCTGTACTTCAGTTTGTGCTCATTGCTTCTGGTACTGTCACTGGGCAACACTGAAAAGAGCCTGACTCCATCCTCTTTGCACTCTCCACTCAGGTGTTTATAGACATTGAGAGGTTTCCCCTGAGCCTTCTCTTTTCCAGGCTAAACAGTCACAGCTCTCTCAGCCTTTCCTCACAGGAGAGATGCTCCGGTCCCTTCATCGTCTTTGATGGCCCCTTGCTAGACTCTTTCCAGTATGTCCATGTCTGTCCTTTACTGAGGAGCCCAGAACTTGACACAGTACTCCGCGTGTGTCCTCACCAGCGTTGAGTAGAGGGGAAGGACCACTTCCCTTTACCAGCTGGCGATGTTCTAGTCTAATGCAGCCCAGGATACCATTAGCTTCTTTGCCACAAGGGCACGTGGCTCGCTCACAGTCCTTCCAATGTCCCTCTCTACAGAGCTACTTCCCACTCAGGTAGCCCCAGCTGGGTCTGCTGCATAGGGCTGTTGTTCTCCAGGTGCAGGAAACATCCTGCATTTCCCTTTGTTGAAATTCTTAAGTCATACAGCTCTATCTGCACTCTTACCGATCTTTAATTGCTCACTGGAAGAATCCTCAAATATCCATCCACCTAACAAAAGAAAGTGAAACAACATGGATTTAGATAATCTTTTGTATCATTAGCCCAGGATCTTCACTGGCATACTCTATGTCTATAATGTCAAATAAAACAGGATCCTCGGTGATACTGAACTTGAAAAATGAGTACATAGCCAAATCAGGCATTCTGCTTAACTGCTAGTTCATGGCTCTTTTTCAAAGGACTCCAGATAGATCTCTCCAAATCAATCCAGCATAGAAGGGGCTAGCTCTCAGCATCCAGAGCCACTGGGAACTGAGGCCAGAAATCATTCCCTGATTTTTTCTTTTTAGCAATGTTGACATAACCATAAAGATTAGTTCATGATATCACAATGGGTGTAATTAGTTTACAGAATGATCCTGATATCCAGATTCAATTCTTCGATGCTTTGGTTGAACACACTGCAGTATGTTAATACTGTAATTACTTACCTATTCTATTACCAGAGAGTATAACATCATAAAATGCATAACCAAACTTTTACCACTTTAGGGACAAAGGTAACACCTTATCTAAAAATGTGTTTGGAGGTGGATTTCAGCTGAGACACAGGATTTTGAACTGAAATAGCTGAGTTTTTGGCAGACATTCTTTTCTCCTTTCTTTTTGGTCCCGATTTTCTGAATAAGAGGACTGGCATAAGAAGGGATCCTAACTTGGCCAGCTTTGTGACATGGATCTCCTTGCGCCTCCTTTTTTAGAGTAAGCGTTATTAGCCAATGTATGTCCCAATAGGAGTATATCTGTAAGGAGAAATAGTTGATTCTGATGACCCAGTGTACACATTAAACACTTTTTTGGTAATAGAGTAATTCTAGCCAGATGCCATGGATGAAGTGGCCATTAGCAATACAGCACATTAAGAGCACTCCACGACATCATCTTTTGCTTATGTTCCATCCAAAAGAGGTCCTCTTTATGTTCTCTAAGACTGTTTTATGATGTTGACCAAATATAACAAGGGGAAATATTTGAAGATTTGCTTCAAAAGGCAACCTACGATCTGAACTAAAAAGCTAATAAACATGCATCACAAAAGCATCAGAAAGACCTTTGACCTCCTAATGCCAGGTTTTATTTAAGCACAAACTAGGGCAACGAGAAAATTCAGACTCACGTAAATAAAACGATACAGGGATTAAAGAGTTTATTAACAAATCTCTGCTCTGCTTACTGTGTCCTCTCATGCTGAATGTTTTCTTCCAGTCTTGCTCTAAAACAACATTTATTGGCTTTGTGGTTTTCAATATACTTTGCACAGTACAATCAAACTTTTTTTACAGCAAGGGACTCATCTATGTATTTTCTCACTGATCTCCTCAGTAGTGAAACTGTTATAAATTCCTGATCTGTTTTTCTGTATTACTCTGAAAATACTCATTACTTCTAGCGAAAGCATAATCTTCTGTTATTTGCAGGCACTTCTATCTGACCCAGAAAGCAACAGGAAAAGGCAAACAGGAAACCTTCCTCTTTGCTGTCCATCCTTATCCTTTAAAAAGAACAGAATGCATATTTATTGTGAACAAACAATTAGAACAAATATTGTCTATTATACCATTCAAAGTAAAAAAACAAACAAAAAAAAAACCAAAAAAACCCAACACTCTGAGAGCAAGATAAATCTGTTTAACTAAAACATCAAAAGCTTCCATTACATGCATGTGTTGATAGAGCAACTTTTTAAACACTGTTACCCACAGCTATACTTCCCATTCATTTACAACATGCTAAATATCACCTGATTACCGCTAAGGCAAAACTGAGCACATGGAAATAATTTATAAAGTGAATGAAGACATGCAAAAGTTATATTGGGTTTGGTTGGTTGGTTGTTTTATTTTGTAATAGGATTCGTCTATGCTTACTTTGGTCAGCTGAGGAATAAGAATATAAATTGACTTTAGAACACAGCAATCATGTAGATGTTTCTTTCCAAGGCATAGTTTACTTCTTACTGTTTGGAGCTTTTTTTCTTCACCATTTTAAGAAATCAGTAATTGAACTGTACAAAGAAAGCTAAAAACCCAACCCATAATAAAAATTAAACATACAATAAGTGTGCGGTACTCAAGTGGAAGCTAAGGGATTTAGTAAAATAAATTCTCTTACGTGGGAGTTGTGTGGCTGACTTGTCATAGGGTCAATGAAAATATACCACATTTTTGACAGACCAATGTTTATCAGACAGGGCTTTTAAGCAAAAACTCTACTGGAAAAAGTATTGCATCAACTCCACAGCAAAAAATTAATGTTTTGACTTTTTTTTTGATTGTTTGTTCTTTTTCATGGTCCACCTAGTTTTTTTGTTTTGTTTTGTTTTGTTTTTTTAATTCCCCTTTTTTTCCTTGCATGATGTTCTTAATGGGTTCTCTAGGCTACTGTTGCTGTCAGGATATTTGTCACCTTCTACTGTGAGGATCAGGCTGTGCACAGAAATTCATTTTCAGTGGATACAGGGACAGGTTTCTTGGCAGTAATGGTAGGAGGCATCTAAAATAAGAAGTGTCATCATGCTATAAGAAATGGGCTCCAGGTAAGGCACCATTTATCGTGTCTTAAGCTTCAGCTTGAGAAAGTCAGACTCCTGTATTTGTCCTTTCATTCTTTTGCTTTCCTTCCTTCCTCTCTTCCTCTCTTCTCCATCTCCTTCTCTCTGTCCCTCTCTCTCTCTCATAGCTATCAGTTTCATTCTTTTATGTAATTAACAGGTTTATTCTTTTCCACACACTGTATAATTCTGGTAGAGTTTTAGAAATTGTCTTTCTCAGGAAGAAAAAGCAAATGATACAAAGAGCCCTTGTTGCCCCAGCAGGCTAGAAATTAACTCCAATGCATACAAATAGGTATCACAACAATTCCCAAAATGTTCAGCTTACCTTATTTTTTCTGCTATCTCCAAAACTCAGCTTTCTGTTAACACAGAGTACAAATTAGTGGTTAGTTTAAAGAAGAGTTAAAAAGTGTGTCTGAAAACAGTCTAAAATAACTGTCAGTACATATATATTACAAAAGATCTATAGATTTTACAGTTCTTTGAAAAACAGTTTAGTATAATGATAAATACCTGGTCTAGCCTCCATCACCTGAATATTCCATTTTTACCTTATGCCAGGAATCTAAGCTTCAAGCAGACATCCTAATGAGAGTGCATGCTGTGACAATCTGCTGGGTAAGCTACTATATGCAGAGCAATTTCATTATTTTTAATATATGTCGCCTGCCTATGAATACTTGATGTTTCCTTTTATTCCTATCTCATCAAATTCAGGTAAAGATCCATGAAAAGGCAACTATGAAAAAAACACCTGAGTAATATAAACTCCTTCTCAGCTTTTCATTTATAAACCATTTTCTTGGTTTATATATATAATAACTGAATTTGCTGATAAGCACCTGGGACATTTTTTGTGTTGTTGTCCTTTGGTTAGTAATGCCTTCTCCTAACCTAAGGTGCAACAGCAATTTTTGTTTGTTCACTCCTACTTAGCTAACAAAATTATTTTCTACATAAGATATCTTTGCTGTGGAGTTCATGACATCATGATGTTTTGAAACAGCAAGGATCAAGATCTGAAAAGAGGAAAAAAATTACCTTTTTCCTTCCCATGGTTCCATTCTGCTCATGATATCCTTCAATACCAATAGTTTATCATGAACAAGAAAATAGTATAATTCAGTAGCAGGAAAATATTCTAACGTTAAGGTAATAAATAATTATTTGAATGCCTGCTTTAATCTAACAAATTCCATTTCTTATGGATTCCTTGACATACATAGAGCAGGGCAGAAAAAATATTGAAGAGAGGATATCCCTACAGAGTGAGAACTGAAGCTTGTTACTGCAGCCATGCAGGGTACAGTGTCCCTCGTATTTTCATGTAGATTATTTCAGACACTTTGACTTATGCAATCAGCAAAAGTCAAAGTGAAGCATACCTTCTCTCTTACTGAAACTGTAATAACAATTTTCAGTTATTCTATCATCGCAAAATATTTTGCTGCAACTATTCTCCTGATCACAAGAGCAATTTCAAACACCTCGAGAACAGAAGTGGGTGCTTGCTGAACATTACAATTATTCATCTAAAAGACTATTTGGCCAAAGTTATTTTGTCATCAAGATGGCTTTGTACATCTCCACAGTTCAAAATATTTACCTAATTGAATGTATGACTAACTGGAAGACAAAGACTACCACAATAATTACAAATATTACCATCAATTTTAAAAAAAGCAAAACTATACAGAGCTATTTGGTAGCAGACATCTGAATATGCACTTAAAATCACTTTAAAGCATTGGATTTCTAAGTTCTGCTGTGGAACAGTTTACCTAAACTTCTGATTCAAATTGAAATTGAGAGGACATTTCCTTTATCTCTTAACCACAAGTTATTGTTTCAAATTTGTAGCACCATTGCCGTATTTTTACAGTTCTTCACTACAAATTATTTTTTAATATCACTGACAAGCACTAGAAACAAATTTTTAATGGCTATGCATGCTGTTTGCTTTTTCAAAATTTGTTTGAGAGGACTATCATATTAAAAATAGTTGAACCAGTGGCCAAAATCATGTTTCAGCCGAAATTTTCTGCAGAAAAAATGCTTTCCTTAGATTATTGAATTCCTCTTTTATTAAGGAGATGATTTAAGTTTTTCAGAATGACAAAATCAGGTGAAAATGATTGCAGAAGAATGGCAGTCAAAGGAAATGAAATTAGGTTTTGGAGGAAACTGGCAACTGGAAGTTTCAAAACAAACAAAAGGACATACTTGTGTATACAATATAAAGTTAATTCATTAATATCCTAGCCACAGGGTATTGTGAAAACTAGAATTCCCCAAGGACATAAGAAAGGGTCTGGGAAATTAGTAGAAAATCACTGAGGGCTACTAAATAAACCTCTGGTGTTCCCGAGGGGTCAGTACTGGGTCCAGTCTTGTTCAACATATCCATCGATGACCTGGATGAGGGGACAGAGTGTACCCTCAGCAAGTTTCCTGATGACACAAAACTGGGAGGAGTGGCTGACACACCAGAAGACTGTACTGCCATTCAGTGAGACCTGGACAGGCTAAAGAGTTGGGCAGAGAGGAAACTGATGAAGTTCAACAAGGGCAAGTGTAGGGTCCTGCAGCTAGGGAGAAATAATCCCGTGCACCAGTACAGGTAAGGAGTTGACCTGCTGGAAAACAGTGCTGCAGAGAAGGACCTGGGAGTGCTGGTGGACAACAAGTTGACCATGAGGCAGCAATGTGTCTTTGTGGCCAAGAAGGCCTCCTAGGGTGCATCAAAAAGAGTGTGGCCAGCACTTCAAGGGAGGTCATCCTCCCCCTCTACTCTGCCCTGGTGAGGCCACATCTGGATTACTGTGTCCAGTTCTGGGCTCCCCAGTTAAAGAAAGGCAAGGAACTGCTGGAAAGAGTCCAGCGGAGGGCTACGAAGATGATCAGAGGACTGGACCATCTCTCTTACGAGGAAAGGCTGAGACACCTGGGTCTGTTTAGCC
>RSEF01000001.1:154654481-154671434 GCA_003993805.1 Himantopus leucocephalus | reverse complement strand
CTGCTCGCTGGTGGGGCAGTGTGAGGAGCAGAAAAGGCCTTGATTACTTAGCAACAGCCAAAACCATCAGTGCACTATCAACACCGCTCTCATCCTGAATCCAAAACATAGCTCCATGCCAGCTGCTAGCAAGAAAGTTAACTCCATCCCAGCTGAAACCATGACACCAGATTATGTGACAGTGCAGGTTTCTCTAAATGATGAGAATGGGGCACTCTTCCTGTCCCTGTGTCATCTGCAGGTTTCATCATCTGCGCATTGAGAATAGTGCAGAGCCCCACTGGAGCATGTCTATTCAGTGATTCCACAATGGCAGTTATATTAGTGTATATTCATGATCTTGGTATCGCTCTGTTACACCCCAATTATTTCATCTGATATGTACTTGCCTAATGCTGTACAAAACTAATTTCCGGTCAAAACAAAGTCTTAAGAAAGTTATGTCTATTAAACATATACAATTACTTTTATCAAATTTGTCATCTCAGCAAAGATGAAGATCTGTTTTGCTTAACAAGGAGGCTTTCCAAACCTCATTTCATTGATCCCTTCCTACTCTTTTGTAGTGTAATGCTATATCAGTTTTTCCCCCGTTACTTTGCCTAAGATCAATGTCAATCCAACAAACCTAATTATCCAAAAAGGGTAGGTGAGATGTCCTAAGGCTGGACCAACATTAACACCCCATTTTTCTTTAATTTCCACAGTATTCCCAGATTTATTAGCATAAGCAATGCAGAGATCATCTCAAATATCTCTGTGGGAAGTTACGTAGACCTGCTGATTCCAAAGTGTCCATGGAAAGGAAGACACCCTAATTCCACATCCTTTGGCTCCCAAAAGATAAGAGCAGGGATTTTAATGATACCATGAGGCCAGAGGAGCACTGGAGAGGGCATACAATGTGATGGGACACACACTGCTGGTGGCTGGAACTGCTCAGATAGGCTCTACGTAGTTGAAGGGCTGGAGTCTTTAGCCTCAAAGTGCTGAACGTACATTATGGACTTATTACACAAGGATAAAAGGCTTGTGTAGTGTGGTGAAGAGATCTGGGGGGAACTTTTTTCTTCTTCATGCCAGAGAAAATGGAAGTGATGCTGCTGCACTAGCCCCTCATCCATGGCATAGCAGGAAACTACCTTACCTACTGGATAGAGACAGGGCTAATAGAGTTATCCACACCTGTTGCCCAATATGACTTAGATTTGCACTCTTAATCACAATGAAAAATAGGTTTAAATTTTTCTTCATAATGTCAGAAGCTCAGCGTATTTGCTCCGCCCATCATCCTTCCAGAATCCCTTCCACTTTGTCAAAACACCCACACATTTACACCTTAGACTGATTTATGTCTTAATATTTCTTTAAACTACATTTCTGGACCAATGCCAGTATCAGCTGTCCCTCTAAGGAAATGAATTTAAGTCATATCCCATCTTGTTCTTCTACTTTTATTTTTCTATCAATCATGCTTTTCAGAAATATGTATTCATTTGGGACTGTTTTGAGAGCTCAGTGCTCTCTGAGTTTAAATCTAGCTATTGTTCATCTTTTCCTGGTCTTGTAATTGCAGCTATTCCTGCAACAGCCTTTAGGAGTTAATCAAAAAAACCCAGCCATTTATAATTGCAAAATTCACATTGAACATTGTCCTAATGTTTGCTAGCCTCAGCCTAAAATCATATTTTATAGTGGATGAAGTATTCTTAATTACTGTCAAAACTGTCTTGAGCCTCTGAACTGGGAGATGGCGGGATCCACTTTTGGGTATGAAAGCCAAAAAAGCTCCAGATCTTGCCTGCTGCTCCTCTGGCTGGCTGGCTGGCAGTATAACATGTCTTTAATGCTGGCAAACATTTGCCCCGAGACCACTCTGGAGCTGACTGGACAACCCTTTTTCCCAGAGTGGGTCTCAGAAAAGGAAGGCACCTCATTCTCCGACTTGAGGAAGCTAACAGGCTTTAGCCTCACCTTTTACTGAGGGGGGCAGAGCAGAAGGCAGCACCTGGTCTGCGTTAATCCCAGCCCAGCTGCCGCTCTGGGCACCTCTCGTTCACAGTTCGCAGTCCTTGACTTGACAGTTGTTGCCGTAATGCAGCACATTTTCAGCAGCATCAGATACTGCTCCCACTTCATCACACTAGAGACTGAGCTAAGAAATGTGATTATTGATTTATATGTAGGATACCACTGTGAGCAGAAAAACAAATGATTCAGCGCCTCTGTCAGCATTAGTCTTACTAAAATTGTTGTATGAGTTAATTTTTACCTCCGTGCTCTCAGAGACTACCAGCTCCTTTTCCAGTCCAAAAAAGAAGACAATTATTATAGGGGGAAAAAAATCAACTTCTGTTCGTACTTGGAATTTGAGGGAAAAAGGAAAAAAAAGGAAATATACAAGTGGAACGAGCATTTCACTCTTTTTCTTCATGCCTCAGGGCCAGCTAGGTCTCATTTCCAAGTCAATACTTGTACAAAAATTTCACAGGTACTGGGTTTTGGGGGGGAAAGACTATTTGTGAGGAACAGGGAAAGGACTCCTGCCTCCGTTAATAGGGATTATCCTCAAGCTTTATTTTTCCAAGGGAGGAAAGGGCTATTAGAGACGTATGCTGTCTCTACCTTCCAGTAAGAAGCAGCAAGTGCCATAAGTGGCTGCCCAGGCAGCGCAGTTCCCCCGCGTCCCTGCCAGGGACTCACCTGCCTGTGCCATTTTTAGCTCCCGCTGTAGATAGACCTTGCCACTCAAAAGCACGTCCGTTTTCCTCTGCAGCATCCGCTCATTTACTAAAAGCAAACCTCCTGCAAGTCCTGCTCCTCAATAAGCAAGCGAGCGCTCCAGTAAAGAATTCAGCTTCGGCATTTACTGGCAGCAAAGAATCCTTGAGCAGCGAGGGGGTGATTAATTATCATCTAACCCTGCCTGCCTTTAGCCTCCGGTCTCCTTCCTGCTGCCTGTGCTCTGGACTTCAGGGAGGGGCTTGAGGGGAACCTGGACAAGTGGGAATTCCCATTTGGTGCTTCCTGTCCTTAAATCTTTTCCCCTTGGGCTTTAGGAATAACAGGCTACACATAGATTTGCACATAGGTTATTGCTAAAAGGAAGCATACGTATTTGCTTCTGTCTCAGTGTCTGATGCATTGATATTTGCAGCCTTAACTCTGTAACAATAGAGGTCTTCTGTTAAGTTTTCTTTAAGGCAGAAATGGCATCACAGTAATATTGCATATGGTTACATTCTTAGTACAGGAATCTGTATCAAAAAATATGACTCTCTAGCTTTAACTCAATCTCCCTTGGGATGAGACCACGAGTGAGAAGTTTGAGCTGAGGTGCATCATTCAAAGTTACAAGAAAGTGAAAAGTGTTTACCTAGCACTCGATTTAACAACTGCATGAAAGATCGCACAGCTGATTACTTTTTTAATGCAGACTAGGCCATAAGCACCTTGCACATTAGCGAGCACTTATACACACTGAGTGGAACAGTCTTCTCTGTTTTCGTGAAGATTACTCACAAAAGTACCAGTTAAGAGCGACAGCCTCTCCTTGAAACAGAGCAAAAGCCCCAGGAGGCAGCAGGCACTGTAAAGCCCTGAAGCTCTTTTAGTAGAAGAACAAGTAGGTCCTTTGTTCTCCTCCAGACCTTTTCCCTTCTCACAGATACATCTAAGGGTTTACGTCCCATCTGAACTTCAGCAATGTTTGCAATAGTATATTTTCACCAGTTACACCTTCCAGTCAATAAGAAATCCTTTGAATAAATTTTGTTGATTTAAGCATTAGTGAGGTGGTTGAACATAAAATAACTAACTTATGATGGCCTTAGTGTGCGTGCAATGTAAATAACAAGCTGGAGGCTCCACAATCTTCATAGAAATGGTACCCGTTAAAATAAAAGTGTAGGTACAAGTAGCATTGAGTTTTGGTATGGAGATTCACAGGATTAGGAACGTTGAATGTCATAGCTGTAGGACCATGCACAGCCCATCTGGAGGCCAAACCTTTTTCCATGGCTCAGAGGACCATGAGTCAGCAAACAGCAGTGCTGGATTTCCCTTCTTCTTCCCTTTCTGCTGAAGTAAACATGCCAAAGGGCTTCTGTGTGAATCTTGGGTTTTGTAGTAGAGCAAGACAACTGTAAATAAGGAAGCCTCAGATCTGCTGGGTAAGCCATGTTAAAAAGACCTGAAAATGTGGCTTTTGAACAGTGCCCTCCTCTCCCATTTCTCTGAGGTCTAAAGCACCTCACAGTCGGGTTTTGTGCTAACCAAGCACAGTAACACAGAGAAGAGTATATGAAAACTCTGTTTTATGTGACCTCTGAAGCATGGCTGTGGGCCTGCCTTCTGCAGAGACAGGCTCCCCGTTTCGACCAGAGTTTCTCTCCCCTCCTCATACTTGCTCCCCCCTTGCTGACTCCCTTCCTCCCCACTTTGCCAGCAAGTCCCTTCTGCTGGTCCTTCCACAGGAGCCGTGGTCCCTCCTGCCTCCCTGCCACGAGGTTCCAGCATGACCGAAGCTCAGCAGCTGGGCAGGAGGTAAACAGGCAGCCTTTCTTCCTGCTGCCCACTGACACGACTTTCTCATAGGTATACAACACGCAATATTCCCACGTTGAAGCATAGGCGAGTTAAAAATAATTCTGTCCCGGGGATACTACTTCATACTCATACTGGCATTCTCCATTTTCAGAGCCAACGTAGTACAAGATTAAAATACATCAAGACTTGTGCGAAGGCCAAAATCTTTCAGACACCTTTACCCTCCTTTGCCATAGGAAACCTACAAGCTGGTGTAATCAGTCTCGACAGGCACAGTAAACCACGTAGTACAGAGACAGCCGCTGGCCTAAATGAGCTATTCTGAAATGGCTTACAANACATAAGCTATTCTGAAATGGCTTACAAATGAGATTTGTCAGGGTTTGGGGTTAGCTCTTGCCTTAGCTCTGAAGGATTTTAAATGAATTCTCTCTATGAAAGAAACATAAAGTGTTCCTTTTAGATATGCATTTAAGAACCCATTTTTTGCATATTTTGCAAGAGCTGCCTGCGTCTTTGAGCTGCTTGAGTGAGCCGTAGTTTGTAAAAATCCAGTTCAGTGCTGGGCAAGGAAGGGAAGGGGACCCTGGGAACAAAGGGCTGCAACTACCTTGAGAGCTGGAAGTATTAGCCTGATGGTTTGCTGCTGATTCTTTATCTTAAATGTTAGATTTGCTTCACTAAGTGAACAGAAAATTGTTTAAGGCATTAGAACAAGGTGTTAAATACAGCACTGACGCTCCCCTCTTTAATAACCATCCTTCCTTACAAAATGATGGCGTACTGGCCAAGAATTTAGCATAGCGCTGCTCTTCAGTGCACATTCCGCATTTACCAGCCCATCCTCCCATTTCCCTGGTGAGAGAGCTCCACGTTGTGGGAGGAACATGCACGGTGAGCAACAAAAATAAGGGATGCTGAAAAGAGAAAGCATTGCACAAAATTTACCCTGCTATTTCACTAGTCACTTTTTCATGAGGGGAGTGTCACGCGAAAACTCTAGTCTCTCTCTCTTTCAAAGGGGATAAACTTGTGATAACAACATTGTTTTACTCCGCTCTTTCCAAGCGTATCAACACTGTTAGAGGAGGATACAGCACAGAAATGGGGAAAGGCAGAGTGATCCCAGTTCAACCAGCTATTTAAATAAATACCCAGCTAAACTGAAGGTAAGTTTAGATGTCTTGGAATCATAGGCACAGATCAGCATCCAGAAACAACTAAACCTGAGGCTAGTAAACGTTTTCATCTTGCTGAAGCAATGATTTATTTAGAAAGTGCATGTGCTACAATTTTCTACGCTGCCATTTCATACCTGTTTAGTTCCTCAATCCATTTTAGACATTAAAATCTAAACTGGTCTATTCTAACACACGTGCTTACCTCCCTTATTTTTAAGACAAGGTAATAAAAGATGCACTGTCTATTAGTTAACTGAAATGCAGGATAAGAGAATCAGAACGCCATGACCTTTAAAAATGAAGTTGCTCAATACCATGAAATTTTGTTTGTGTGCAGTGATTGGATGATGTTTTGTTGTCCCAATTTTGTACCTGGCAAAAACTTTAATTAAAAAAAAAAGACTCAGTTCTTCCACCCTGTGACAGTGACCAGCCTATTCCCTGTGACACCTTTTCTCTTGAGGCCAAATTCTGCTACCTCTGGGTGACGCAAAATTTTTAATCTCAGCATCACCCTCTCTCATCACCATATGCTGATTTATCCATTTCCTCTCTGCTTTTGAGTCTAACTTCTTTTGCGGTTGCCAATCTAATCACCTTTTTGCTGCTCACAATCCCTTTCTTTCCTTACCGTTGACAAGCCAGCCATCATCTTTTTCACTGCCCTTCAATCTTCCATGCTTATACTCCATCAAAACTTATCGAGCAACGTCTCTCCCTCCTTCCCATGCTGACACTGCAGCTTGGGCCCATCTTCTTGTCACTTCATAGTGTGCTTAGATGCTGAAAAACAGATACCGAGGCAGCATCTTACAAATAAGATGAACCTTTAATAAAAGAAAAGGCTCGTATGAGGAAGGTTTGCCTCTTAGGCTGCTCAAACCAGAAATTCGATAAAATATTGTTCTCTCCCCAAACTCTTAAAGGCCGATACCTTTAAAACTATCCACAAATCAGTTTACTTTCACAGCTATTTAATTTAGTCTAATACTATAGACTATCAAGCTGCACAGGGACGGAGACCCCATCCTTCTTCTTGACAAGAAAAGCACAGGGGCTCCAGCAAGGGAGGCAGGGGGGTGGAGGAGCCCACGTGCCAGACTGTCCTTGAGCTACTCCGCTAATTCAGAGAGTGACAAGGCATAGATGTGCCCAAAGGGCACCTCCTTTCCTGTCATCGTGTCAATGGGGCAGTCGTGTGGGCAATGGGGCGGTAGAGTTTCTACCAGCACGATGGCCCTTTTCACCCCTTCTTTCTATCTGGGATGAGGAGTGAGGCTGCGGGACACCTACCTCTGTGGGCTCCTCCTCTGCGGGTAGTAAGGGAGGACATGACAGGGCTCCTCCAAGGGTCCAGGTACACTCCCCTTTGGCGCACCGATTGCCAATGCTGAGCAGCTGGTATCTGTTGAGTGGGTCCCTGAGTAGGCAGTGAAGATTAACTGCATCTGACTAATAAATTCCTGCACCCTTATGTTTTGCACCAGGATGATACCAGTCAGAAAGTCACTCAGACTCTGTGAAGTGTCATATAAAATCCTGTTTATTAAATCTAACACTATAAAGAAAGAGACACTAGTATAGATAATCTCATGCCCACTTAGAGGCTGGGAAGTCATGCAGCATCAAATGGGCCTCTGATCCATGCGCAGCACACTGCAGAGCCTGTCCATGGGAATGGTTACACCATTTTGATCGTTGTCATGGTTTAACCCCAGCCGGCAGCTAGGACCATGCAGCCACTCATGTAGTTCTCCCCCTTCCCCCAGAAGAGCAGGGAGAAGAGGGAGAAAAGGAAGGGGAAAGGAAAGGAAAAAACTCATGGGCTGAGGTAAAGACAGTTTAATAGAGCAATAACAGAAAAGGAAAATAACAATAGCAATAATAATAATGACACGAGTCACTCTTACCACCAAGTGAATTGGTATCTTCTCGAGCAGTTATTGCGAGCACCTGCCCCCTGGCTAACCCACCCCATTTATATACTGAGGATGACATCTCTGGTACGGAATATTCCATTGGCCATTCCATCATTCTGTCCAGGCTTCTTCTCAGCTTCTATGAGAAGCTGAAAACAGTCCTTGAAAAATATAAACATCACCTGGAAACAACTAAAACAATATGCATTATTGACATTCCTTTCATACCACCTCTGAAACACAGCAGCCACTAGAAAGAAAATTAACTCTGTCCCAGCTGAAAACAGAACAATCATTCAAGCTATTATGGGATTTTCTTAAAAGAAAACAATGCTATTCATCATTTCTACTGTCAAAGAGAAAGGATGCTCACATGAGAACTTCTTGCTGCACTGGGCAAGGACACAGAGGTGGTGTAATGACCAGTATGGAGTGGGAGCCATGGCAGCGAGCTGGCCGAGGTTGTCCTGCAAGCAAGGGGTATGTGCAGCACGGCACAAGCGTGAAGGCCAGCCTGTACATGCAGCAAAGCACAGACCTGTGCCTATTCAGATTGACCGTCACGTGAATCACTAACTCCTCGGTGTACAATGGTCTGCTGGTCAGGACCATGACACCTTGCTCGAGTCCAGTTGAATGGTTCAAGGAGCTGGGGGACAGAGGTTGCTCTGGGTGCAGGGGATGTGAAAGAAGCCTGCTTTCTGCCTTACATGCTGACCACAGCTTCCTGCAGGCTTTGGAGGTCAGCCAGGAGCAGCAGGGGGAATCATGGGGGCACATAGTAATCACAGGCCTGGGAGCCAGTGAGTAAGCTGTTGGGGACAGACCCTAGTACAGCCTGGGGAACGGGCTCCATGGTACTCAGCTCCAGGTTCTGGAAGACCTGAGCTAACTGCCAGGGAGCAGTAGGAGCAGAGCTAGTCTAGAAGGGAAGGCAAGCCAGGAGCTGAGGGTGACCACAGCGCAGGCAGTGCCTTCACCAACAGGGCACAGTCCCTGAGCTGGGCAAGCAAGGCAGGGTGGTGACAGGCAGAGGCAAGGGGACACATCAGATCTGTGGTGAATCTTGGAGATGCAAACAAGAGTTCAGGCATGTCAGGGACCTGGTCGGGAGCACATACTGCCATTCAGTGGAGCTTCTGTCAATGGACAGAGAGTGTGGATGGGGGTTCTGAGTGGGGTAGGGGTTCACACAGAGAGTGTGGGCTGAGGCTGGTCAGGGCAAGTCATACCTGCAGGGGCCATTGTGGCCCTGACAGCAATACAGTCCAGTTGTCCCACGCGATATTCAGTTGTTGAAGAAAATTACAGTCGCCTCCATCTGGACCCCTAAGTCATCTGACATCTGTCAATTTCTCTGAGAAGCTGAGAACCTCTGCCTCCTTCCTGACTTCTACCCATCTTGTACAGGTACAGTGGTTCACAGCTTTATGATACAATATTGATGTATCAGCATATACTTTCACTAGAGTGCCATATTAAAATTGCATGGGAAGGCTGAATTTGGACAGTTCTTGTCTGAACCATCATTTTAAACATACTTTGTGTTTAACCCACACGGGCCATCTAAACTGGCCAGACTGTCAAACTAACCAACTATAAAAATACATGTGCTACAGTTAAGGTGCTGATTCAGTTGGCAAGTATTTGTTATACTGAAGAAAAATAGTTTCACAGCAAGAACTTTGTTCATTTAGTTCTAGCATATAGGTAAGGCATCAAAGTTAATGATTACTGTTGCATAAAAGTTCAAGAAACTATCTTGATTTCCCATTTCTCCTACACTTTATTTCACTGTCAGAGACCTATTGCAGTAATATTTAAGTGTCTGACTAGAAAAGAGATTGAAAGCACAAAGTTTCACCTTCAAAAACATCAGTCATTAGAACATAGGTAAGTAACCAGAAAATACTTAGCAGAGTAGAACAGGAGAAGAGTTTGAAGTCTGAAAAAAAAAAATCCAAGGAAACAAAACCCACTAAAAAAACAGCAGAGAGGGAACTCCAGAGGAGAGGGACTCTGCCAACACTCAAATAACAAGTTAAAATCAGCAGCCAAAATGACAGTTTTCCCAGCTGTTAGGGTTTGTATGAATGATGCAGATTGTAGTTCTTGTCACACAACGACAGGAGTTAGACCTAAGGCTCTTTCTGATGTAGGGAGCTCCTCTGAGCACCACCCCAGAGGACGCTGAGATCTTACCAACAACAATGCTCTGAAATATTTACACCTAAGTCACTGACAGGCAAGGCTGACAGGCTAGACAACTGCCTAGAAAGGCCAGGGAAGATGAATGGATGCTATCTTCCATTTCTTCAGGGTGAGCATCTCTCCCCACAGGTTCCCCAGCTCTTCCCCTCGGTACTAGCCAGGTACTGGCATGACTCGGCCCCTACAGAGATATTTCCTGTGACAAAGGAGAAATCCCTGTCATATAAGCGCAAAGTGCCATTTGGGCATTCACATGTTGTCATGCTATTTTGGGATGCAGAGAAGTGCCACTTCCTCCTCGGCAGTGTGGGAGAAGATGCACCAAGCCAGCAGTCCTCAGATTGCTTTTCTACATCTACTTCACCAGCATTGCATTCTGGATTTTGGGTGCTCTTCCCACGTAAGAGTTGCTTTTGGATGGGTGCAGGGGGAGTGCTGGCTGGAGTGCAGCAGGGGTCATGGCAAGGAGAGGACAGAGGGAGGAGGGGGCTAAGAAGGAGCTGTGACAGCCAGGCTGAGAAAGGTAGCAAGAGAAGTCTGTGACTGCTGCGAGCCACAGAGCCAAACCACTGCACCTCAGCGGGGACACCAAGACCAGAGCATTAGAAGAAGAAGGCTTTTCCCAACAGCTCTCAAAAGCCACAGATTGCTTCAGCCACGCTTCTTGGTGCTGCCTGTCTCCTCACCCAGGAGGAACCTTTTAAGCACTTCTTCATCTACTGGCTCTGTTCCCAGGCCATCTTTTTGCTTTCCTCCCTCCCCTACTCATCTCTCAGCAGCTCCTCAGGGACAGGCCACCTTCCATCACAAGGAGATGTATTCCCCAGGTCCCTAATGCACCAGCCATTATCAGTATGAGAATAGCCATGCTAAAATACTATCCCCTCTCCAGAGATCATAAACAGTAGCCCATAGCGCAGCATCCAATTAATTAATCAAGATGTGTGGCTTTACTGAAGAAAATTGTTGTCAGGCAGTGAGACAGCCAGGCAAGATAAGAAAAGCACACACACAAAAAAAAAGTGAAATTGTTGACTCATATTAGTTATTAACTCAAGGCCTCAAGAGAAAACCACTAATGTGCAAGTTATAAAACTGAGAAAAAAACAGAAGGTAGTTAGAAGACAGCAACTCAGCAATACAGAAGATTAGCCTGCTCCAAGGAGCAACAAAGACTGGTGTTTTCTGACATGTCTTAAAACTGTGTGGCCAACGAGAACATGTCACCCTGCACTGGAGTGCTGTCTTGCATGCTAGACGTGCTAGACCTGGCTATCTTCTGTGTGCTTTCACCAATGAATAATCACTGTGTGCTCAAAAAAATGTATACTCCTGCTTATAATCCTCTGTGTATGGAAAAAGATGCCCAAACATGAGTGAACCGGTGGAAAAGAAGGCTCACAGCCCAAACACTCAGGTGGCATTTAGGTGCACCGCTTCGTGCTCAGCATGCTGGTGTTAGTAGATCCATGTGCTTAATCTCAAATATTGAGAAGAGCTCAATACTCAAAGGCTAACTGTAACGCATTCATTTCACAGGTCAGATAAGCAAGTGTTTGCATGTATTTGCTTTAAGAACTACTGCAAATAGCAGGCTGTTTTCTCACTTGATAGAAAAAAAAATTTCTATCCCCTTTGTCTCAGCATCTCAGCATGGTCGTCATTTCCTCAAGCTACTGCGTAGCTGTAGCCTATCTTCTAGCAGCAAAGCAAGCCATGGCTTTGATCCTGCTACTACTGTTTTTCTCATTATTTAGATCATTTGACAAGAGCTTGTGTTTTAAAGTATAGGTTCCCAGGCTCTACAGGGAAGAGCACTTTTACGTCCCGCTATATTGTCAGCAACCACTTGACTACACACACCCTCATTGCAAAGGCAGAAGGAAGGCCGGGTTAATGCTTGGTGGCCCACCATGACTTGTGCAGCATACCTTATATGCACAGTGCTCCTCAGCCATTCCCCCAGCAGAAAGAATTGGCATGGGTATAGGAACCCGCAGAAAGAACCAGCCTCTACCCAAAATGTGTCTTCCTCCTAAGTCAGGCAGTAGTCCTGGGTGCAGTATTAGAGAAGTATACTGCTGGTTGCTGAGCTATGATCTCTGTTTTCCTACTTGATACTGCAGCTGGCATATTTCCTTCTCCCTATGCATCTGACTAATGCCCATCTCAAAATCCAGCTGGCTTTTTGGTTTTTGAGGAGAGGGAACTCTGACAACGGTGGTTGAAAGCCCTCCCTGCTCTAATCTGGTAGGTGTTGCTGCACCTATCATTGTCCCTGAGTTCAGAGCGCATCAGAAGTAGTTAAAAGAGAGGGGAAGAAAACCCCAAAACCAAAACAGAACAAACAAACAGACAAAACAATGATTTATTTAAGGGCCAAAAGAGGGAAGTCTCCCAAATATTAATTTTGGGGGCTGGCAGAATTGGAGTCAGCCAAACAGAGTCCAAAAGAAACATTAAGGTAGAGAATTATTCTGTTCCAGCTACTGGCTAAAGCACAGAGAGGAAGGAGCTTCAGACATTCCCGCTGTTCTATTGCTGAAGTAGCAATTATCTTATCTGCCTTTCACAGTGCTATTATGCAGTCAGCCTCATTTGAAGGAAGGATGTCCTGAGACAAAAGATTTAAAAATACTCTTTTGTTCGCAGGTTCCTTTTAAAAAGTTTTGGTTTGTTCTGTTTCTTTTTTTTAAGTCACATTTATTTGACAAAGGAACCTCATCATTTCATTGAGTTTAAGATTAGATCATTAGACCGGAGACACTATTATTTGTTACAGTCGTCCATGACTCTCAACCACAAGATCTTATTTCAGCAGTGGTTATCATTAAAATCAGCATTAAAATACTTTTTATCATTAAAGCTAGAGATAGTATGATGTACATTAAATACCACTTTATGTCTCTGCAGTCTGCACACAGGAAGACTTGCCCTGAAAGCTGACACTACCTACAATATTTGCTGGACATCTCATATAGCCAGTAAATGTTTTTAGGCACTTCAAAGTTAGTGACAGCTAAGCACAGGGATTCCTCTTCTCAGATCTCTTTCTGACAGTTTAGCAACCCCTAATACCTTTTGTGCGCAAGCCAGTTGTTGTCAGGGTACCAGTGATCACGGTCTTCATATATCCAGGATAAACATAACACTGTGCCAACTAGCAATAGAGACTCTCACTGTAAGAGAGACTGAACTCTTTGGAATAAGTATTTGAGGAGCAAACACTATCAAAGAAATCTTTAAGTCAGGTGTATGTCAAAGACACCCCAAATGCATAAGTGAAATAGCTGAAATAAGAAGCTCAGTAAATCAGTCTAATAATTGTCCCATATCCCTGGTACCTCATCTGCTAAGGACCAGAAACATCACTTCCCATTTCACCTTAGTTAGTGAGTATCCCTGCCGGCTGCTTTGTGTGAACTCAGACCAAATTCAACAGACACATTTTAGTCATTACTAAAACCCGCTTTATGTTAGGATCCAGGACATACAACAGGGCATTAATATTGACCTATCACGTAACAGGCACCTTAACTACTATGAAAAATGACTTTTCAGCGTAGGCATTGCCAGGATTTAGAGAAGATGAATGAATTTCCCTAGAAGGTGACAATGCCTTTCTGACATTGCCTAAGGTCTTAATGTTACGCTTAGTATAAATATAGCCTTGTCTTATTAAAAGGTGCAGATCAGCAGGTGCGATGATTGTGTGATAACAGTGAACATCTGCCGAACACAGCGAGACTAATCTCGTGCCAGTTGGTTTCCTTCCAGCTTAGATAAGTAACTGCCACAGCTGCCTTTCATTACAACTCAAACCAGCTCTGTTTTAAATATTAAACTCAGTTTTAAATATGAAACATTAAATACTAAAGTAGCTGGCTCTGCAGCTGCTCTGATTTGGAGCAGAGGAACTTCATGGAAAGCCTCCTTTTCCATGCACTGTCTGGTAGACTCTCCCTAGAAATGGTTTGAATCAGCCCATCACCCTTGTATCCACCCATTGCCGTTTCCCTTGCTAGGACCCTGTTTAAGCCCATTAGCTGGGAACCCCAGCTTCTCCGTACTGTTCTCCCAGAGCGGACAGGCTGCTTCTTTGTGTCCTCAGGGGCACAAAGTGGAGCCGGAGATGTAGCTTTGGTGCTGAGAAGGCACATATTTAGTAGATAAAACATATTGCCAGGGTGGTGGCATATTATTAACACCTAGAATTGAATAACTGGATCCCAGAAGCTCGATGGCTTACAGTTTGCAAATGCATGGTCAGTTGAAAATGAATCTTCACGGGGAAAGTAGTTAAATATGGGCCATTCTCATGATGAAATTGGTACCCTGTTGTTTAGTTTGATGACAAAAAAATCCAGTTCAGATACATTGCAATGCATTTACAGTCTTCCAACAATATTGGCTTGAAACCCCATTCAAAAGCACCCATATGAAAATAAACTTTACAGTACAGCTTTGGAGTACAGGATGCACTCAACCTTACAAAGATTGATCTCTGAGCAGGCAGCTGGCTGCTATATTCCCTGAGATGTCTGCTAGAAATGATGATTTTCTGAGGAGCAATGTAGTAGAAAATCCATATATATATTGTTGGAAGTATGCAGCAAATTTTATGAGAGTGTTTACTTGATTAGTAAGAGGAGTGCTTCCGATGTTCTTCACTTGAGAGAATTTGAATTGTCCAAGCCTCCAAGGTGTACCCTAAAACTTGGTCTCCACTCACTGAATTCAGCAGCTGACCAGTTTAACAGGAAGAGGCTGTCACCAGAGGTGATTCAATGATTACTACATGCTCGTTTGGCATGCAATTTATGAAGTGATGCAGATCACCATATCAAAGGTTACAGTAACATACTGACAACATCTTTAAGTCTGAAACACGGTCCAGAACTTCCCTTAGCTCAAGCAGAAGATTAATGTGGCTAATTAATTTTAATTTTCTTAAATTTCCAATTGCAATCTTAATTTTCCAATATGGGAAAGACAGAAAAATTTATCGCACACAAGATTGTGATAGAGCCTGCTTTTTTTTAAGATGGTTGTGATGATCATACCTTCATTGGAAGACATGTTGTAAAGGTTCACATTAAAATACCAGCATGTGCTAGGCTTTCACCACCCTTCTAATGTATGAAGACAAAGAGCTGGATATACATGTACTATATTCATCACATTACGATGGTGTATTCAAATTCTGGAAATCAGCATGGAAAAGTATGGCCTGGTGAGAATTTGCAACTAATGTAGGTGGACTGCATCATCTGCTACAAGACTAACTGGAAAATCTGTGCTTTTTCCTGTATTCCCTAGTCACTGGGGATCTAGAAGTGATTCCTGCACAGCAAATGTGAGTAGACACGATGTTAGTTAACATGGGTTCTCCACAGCGTGATCATGAACATAGATCAGAACTAGCTGTCTAGCTTCTGCCTGCTGCACAAAGGACAGATTTTCTCTGAAGAGAGATCTTTTCGTCACAGGAGAACAGAAATCTGTCTGCCGTATACCTGCCATGCTTTCTGTGCAATAACCTAGTATCAGTCTTCCACCATCTTTTCAGGAATGATGCTGAAATTCTTCAAAACTCCAGAATTATATGAGGCTACTGTCATTTAGCACAGAACTTGTTTTCCATAAGCAAAAGTGGCAGCAAGCCTTTATTACTCATTCAGACCGGACTTTAAGAATTGCACATCGATAACAAGCTCCATTGCATGAACCTTGGACCCTTTAACAAAGGAAACCTAACCTGCCCTCGCTTTTCCACTCAAGACTGCACTGGATGGTGCTGATTTGCAGCCTGCTTGTCCTGCCCTGGAAGAGAGCCGCTTTATCCCAAGGGCTGCCTGTCTTCTTGTAACCCATAGGACAGAGAGACCACAGACGGTTGTGTGGCCTCCTATATTGCAGATGGGATATAAGGCAGCATTTTGTTGCAGTTTCATTCCATTTCAGACATCAAGGCTTAGCCTGATTTTTTTTAGTTCTAGCTCCAGAGGACATTTTAAAGAGTCTTGTGGCCACTGCCTACAGTGCAGTATAGCTCAGTGCTGCAATTTCATTTCACAAATACCCCTAGGGACTTTAGAAGCCCAAACCTGGGCCCACGGACTGTACGCTGTCTTCTCTGTACGGTTCAAAAAGTCCTTATTAATGGAGCAGAGAGAAAAAATACTGACAGGACCCATCAGTGCAGTGCAGTTCCTTTCAGCAGGTTTCCATTCATTCTCCCATCCACAGATGCCTATAGCAAATCACAAGGATTACAACCAAGATTCAAGTCACTTCCTTGCCAAAGCAGGACCCACTCATACCAGTGATGGCCCATTTACACCAAATCCACTTTCATACTCCAGGCAACTGCTTGAGTCCCCTTAGAAAGGATTTTTAGGTCATCTTCAGGCCCAGGTTCTGTGGACCATTACACAAATCTTCATATAACTGCCCTTACTGTGGTCTCTGGTTCTCAAGAGCTGGAAAAAGTAGCAAGGATTGCCACCGTCTTCTTGCTGTTTTCTTTTCAGTCTCAGTTCCTACTGCTTCAGTTGGTGGCAAAGTGGATCTCTGTAGTGCTTCTGCCAAGCAGAATTACTGCTGTTGCCTCAGGGTCTGATACAGCTGTTGGTAAACTTCCACTCTGCTCTCCCAGCTATTTTATAACGAGCTTCAGATTATCTTCTGGGCACAGCTACTGTGTTCTCATTCTGTGTCAGATACAGACTGATCTGATTTTCCTCTAGCCTAGATAAAACACTCCAACAAATGCTTTAATTAAAAAAGATACCATTTTTATTTTACTTACATAAAACAGAGGAATCCAAGCCATTACATAGGAAACAATACACTCCTTTAGATCAGGCAAAAGCATTTTTCTTCCCCGTCAGATAAGGGAAAAATCCATCCTAACCAGAAAAGGTCCATCGCCCCCACAAAAAAAAAGGTGAAACCTCTACCAAATTTTCTCACCCACTTTCAAGAGACCTACCTTAATCACTCATCCCTTCCTCTGGGTAGGAGCCCTACATAAGTCTATTAAAGTCTTTGGATTGAGAGCAGCCCTGAGGAGAAGGACCTGGGGGTGCTGA
>RSEF01000001.1:154635391-154646212 GCA_003993805.1 Himantopus leucocephalus | reverse complement strand
ATATTTAGAGAGCATCATTTAAACAGTTCATATATCTTTTGCTTGCTTGTATAACAAAATTAGAAAAGGAAAGCAATCATTTTCATTTTCCCATAAACTATTCTGTTTATCAGCTGCTAAGAGATGCAAGTTTGCCATTTAACAGCTACTTCAGCGACGTTCAAAAAAAGAAACTTACCCAGTCACAACAGACCTTAGGAATTTGGTAGCTCTTTCCACCACTTCCAGCCAGACAGAAGATACAGTCCCTTCATCAAAAAGGGATGCCTCTGGTAGAGCTCGTAGTGCATCAAGTGATTCCTGTAACAATTCACTGCACAGGTCTGCATCTTCACCTAAGGAACACAGTAATGCTAGTTACACTCCCATCTTTACAAAATTCATACAAATTTTTGTATACAATGTTTTGTGGATTATTTTTTTTAACCTCAAGCTTAGAAGTTACTTAATAATATGTACAAAAAAAATATGTACAAATATGTACAATGTTCACATGAACATTTTGACTGCAAGAATTCTGAAGAACTATCTGCTTCAGAAAAAATACATAAAGAAAGGTGACAATTCTTAAACAAGCTCATCCCACTATGCATTTCCTGAGGAAATCAGACAAACTACTAGGGCTGGCTGGACGAAGAACGAACCAAACAGTTGCCATCTGAACAAACAGTGCAGACCGAGACAAACAGGTAGGTTAAGGTGACACAGATGACAATTCTGCCAACCTCTACAATTTGACAATCGCTGACAAGTACACAAACTAAACACAAATTTCACACTACTGCTCCAAACTCCTTTTCTAAGCTGCTACTATCATGTAGTAATATGTGGATCGACCCTGTCTGAAGAATAAATCTAACTTTTCTGAAACCTGCCATTAAAAATACGTTCTCTTCACAAAATCCCAATTTGCTTTCCTAAGCATTAAAGTATCCCAGCACAGTACAGCATTGGTACTGCCTTGGATGGCTTCAATCAGCAACAGTATTGTTGGGCATAATACCGCATAAACATAAAACACAATTATGCAAATCTAACATTTAGAAATGTATAGTTCTATACAAATATTTAATACACACATGCTTTAATGAGTCATCTGTCTTCTAACAAAAGATACATGCAATACTCTACAGAGCAGACCTACCTGACCTCCAGGCTCTACGAAGGAACGCAAATGCAAATGAAAGTGCTGCTCGGGATCCAACTCGTGCAAGTCCTTCTACACCTTTGCCTACAGGTCTTGGGCTAAATAAAATTATATATGCATTGTCTCGATACAATTTATATAATAATAATATATATTTATATTACTATTTGTATAACTTGAATATTCAACAGTTTTATAATTTAGCTATATGCATGCATCTATAATTACACAATTTTTATTTGTAAAGAACTGTAATTGCCTCTTGAGAATTAAGGTGATCAACATCAGAATGTCAACAACCAAAATTCAACTTCAGCTGCTTCAAAGAACAACCAACTCAACCTCTAACATCAAAAAGCTTCACAGAGAAAAAATAAACTAGACCAGCATAACTGACTGCCATCAGAAAGTCACATATAGTTACCCAGAGTGAAATTCTGACGGTGTATTCAAAATACACAGACATAAGACACTTCATGTACCCATTATTTACTAGGAAATTTATACTTCTAGTTAATTTGGACTGCATAAACTATGCTTTATAGGCTATTTCTTTAATGAATCTTCAATTACTGATAATTATTTCCATTAATTTTGTCATTTCTTATCTTTACATTCAAGTGTCAATGTTACGAATCTCCCTTTACAGCTTCTGTATTGGTGTGCATAAGGATGAAAGACAGCTTGAACTCTTATTAATATCCCCTGGACTCGCATACACTTGTGTTAACTTTTCTTTTTATGCAAACAGTCACATTAATTTAAGTAAGCTTTCCTTTGTACTTAATGACAGGAGATTCCCTACTGCTTGCTCTCAGAAAGACACCAACAGTTCTGTTCTCTTTTTAATCTTACATCAAAAGAAAATGAACTGCTTACGACTTTTTCAAAAGAGAAAAGACTTTAACTGGCATTTTTAGCAATCTGATAACTTAAATATACCAGTGTTCTTTTTAATCAGAACTGAAAAAAAAGTAAAATCAGAGAATAGACTATTCAGAGAAAGATACCATTGTCAGAACTCCAATCCCATAATAACTAGTCATGGTATCTACTTACTGTCTCCTTTCATTTTTGAAGCTAGAGACAATCTAACATAAAAATTTCCCTGGCTGAATTGCTTGTTCTGTCAGACAGCAACCTTGTTCAGCTACTGAATAGCTTCTTTAATGCCTCATCTGATAGCTTATTGACCTAAAAATAGAAAAATCTATCTAGACATGGAAAGTAATCAGACAGTTTCTTATTCAGTTAGTTCTCTGGAAACAGTTTCATTAAAAAAATGTACCATTGCAGCATTTCTGATCCAACTAAGGAAAACTGTTCAACTTTTATGTTTTTTTTTTTTTTTTAAATTTGTTATGTGCCTTAACTGAGCAAATGTTGACAAAAAAAATATATTAATGTTAGTAGAACTATGTAACCTCCATCAGCGTAATTTCTGAAATATGCTTCTCCATACTTTCTAGCTGAGTAGAACAATAGGAATATCTCAATAAAAGTATACTTATAGCTGAAAGAGTATCTGCAGCAATGTATTACAATAAAAACCCACCAGTATGAACAGACACTGTAAGTAAGCATCAGCCAAGGAGGAAAACTGCATGGCAGGTAACACCACGTAAAACCATCTTAAGAAATTAGAAGTTTCTTTACTGCTTATGTTTCACAGGAAGGAAGAAATCACATTAAGCTCTCACACACAGGCTGATAACCTTTCTATGACTTTTCTAATGCACTAACTTGTTCATGCATGTGTTGTTACCTTTTCTTATCCACAGCAGGCAGAGGAATACTGCTGCTTTTCCATTTAACTTTGACATTCTCCTGAAGAACTGTTCTGTTCAATGCAATGAAATATCGTTCCAGGATAACTAGCCTCTGCTTTAGCCTCATAGCTGAAAGAGCTGTTGTAGCAGTTTGTGTGGCCAGAGTTTGCTGTTCCTTCACCAGTACTTGAAGGCACTCCTTCAATTCATTCACATCTGAGAATCAGATAAAAATATTATTTTATGGGTGTTTATCTTTGTTATATACAGTATCAAGAAAAAACAAGACAGATTGAAAACTGTGAACTGACCCCAAGTCTGAACCTCAAAACCCAGTGAAACTCTCTGTTTCCATATTTAATGCACATATTTCTAATCCACAATATTACATAATCACAATCATACTTAACAGGTGTTTAGACAAAGGTTATCATCAAAACTGGTTTTGTGTGAACACATCTGAACCTTTCTATTTCACGTCTGAAATTAATTGTCATAGGAAATATTTAGGCTTTTCAAAAAAAACAAGTCAGCAAATTCTTATCATCATCAGACCTCAGACTTCTCTTAAGTGCAGGCAACAGCCTTGCAAGTCCCCACAAGGATATGCTTTTTTTTCTTTGCAGTGAGACACATTATCTTAAGTTTCTCAGAAGTTATAAAACTACTCTCAGAAACTCTAGGATCACTGCCAAGAGCTGCTAAGCTTCTGAAACAAATAATGTCAGAAATTTAAGATGCTTGCAAATACTATTAGCAAATAAAAGATCTGACTTTTGTACAAACACTAGAGAATTAATTATTCACTAACCAGAAGAAGCAGTCAACAGCCCAAAGTCCCAGTAATCTAATAACAGATGGTAACAAGTACAGTGTCAGAAAAATAAAAAAAAACCCACACAACATTTTAAAATAAAAATTTGGAAATTGTTTATTTTTACATTCTCTTGTCATTCCTAGAAATAACACCGACGAAGTGCGTTCTTAGAAGGGTTCTTTTCTGTCCCTTTATTAACAGTCTGATCACTGGGCCACCTCCACTCTGCGTTGCACTGAATTACTGTACTCATCCTTAAGCCAACCACATTTGTTGCCTGATTGCTACACAAAAGTACCTTTGTTTTAACTGACACCTGACTAAGGGGCATGAAAAAAAATGTATGTCTGCATATACGTAACAGTCTTCATGAGAACCTAAAAAAAAAAAAAAACCCACCAAACCACCAAACACAAAACCAACACATTTTTTGGAATAGCTGCCTCCAAGCTACAGAAATTTAGACACACGTATGGTAGCCTCCAGAGTTGAAATTGTATCTAATGAGGCATAACTTTTTTTGCAACTGTATAAAGTATTTCAAAGTTTTGCCCCCACTCTGCAATGCATCTTTGTGTACCCAGCAGAGAATTCAAGTGGCCTTCTCTGCCACAGGATCGCATTGCACAGTCACTTATGGTTTGCTGTCAGCCATCACCCCAGCCTGTTTTCAACATTGCTACTCACATTTCACCATTTCATGTGTTAGATTCCTGTCCCTGAGGCAATTTACATCTTTCCACCTGACTATGAGGATATTTTCAACAAGTAATAGATTAAAAAGTGTTCCTTGCAGTCTAGACCTTAAATAAAAAATAAAAAAAATCCACAAAGCAATAGCAGCTATTATACATATTCATACCTTGACTCAAACAAGAAATATGACACAACCAGCAGGTATGACAAAAAAGCCACACTGCCCTTAATATTAGCCTTACAAAATTCCCCAAAGAACTCTGTACCACAGTGGAGCATCATCAAGTTACATACAAACAGCTACTGGAGATCACAATGTAAAGTAACACATAAATAAAACAGATGCCTGTTAAAGACGTTTAGTTTGTTTGGCTTGGCTTTTGTAATGTCCCTTAAAATTATGGCTATATAGAAGTTTACTCAGAAGGTTTATTATAAAGCAAAAACATATCTGACTGTAGTTGTCAGATAACAAATATTCTGCACCAAAGTAAAATCTTCTATAAAACATAAACTACGTGTTCTGAGACTGCTGCTGTTACCTTAGATGTGCCTTAACCTTTATTTTGTAAGCAAAAATACAAACAAACATTTTGCAGCACATGCCTTCTGCACTTCAGAGTATCTTAACAGAACATGGTCAATACTGACATGCCAGTTTCACAGTCCCTCTAAAAAAAAAAAAAAAATCAGAAGAGATAAAAATCAAGGTTTTTTTCTTCCCTTCCTGAACACTAAAGCCCTAGCAACCTTTAAATACCACCAGGATACAACAAATAAGTAAAAAATGACCATACTCTCCACTTCACAAAGAGATTTTTCTTAACATTGTTCAGAAAGAACTGATTTAATTCTGCAGATTCATTCCCTGCATTATGGTCTCATGTATCTATAGGAAAAGCAAACAAATAGTCAATGAAGAAAAAAGAAGGCACTTTAATTAATGCTTATGTTTGGGGAAGAGAGAGTCTGTGTTTGGTGCTACAGAAATCAAGCACTAGGTGCCAGACTCAGCAGTCTATAAAGTAATACAGAACTATGGCATTCATCATTCCTTCCTGGCTGGCAAGTTATCTAAACATGGACACACTCTAAAATTATTTCTGAGAGTTGAAGGATTAGATGAAAAAGCCCTTCATTTCAAAATAGCATGCTTATTAAACATACATCATGGGGAATACTGGAAAGAAACACTTCCGACAGGCAGAGACCGCCTCCAGCAATTATTTTATGCGGAAGTCTCCCTAAAAGTCTGTAACTGCGTAACTTTCAGACCACTTTCAATCAACCACAGTACTGCTGTTATCAGCACACCAGCCATTCTGACACAATAGGTGACACACACTACTGTATGAACTCTGAATGCATAGAAAACCATTAAGATGCACCAGTTTTAAAGCTGGCCTTTGTATTATACACACACGATACTGTGTCTGTGCAGAAAAAAGAAATAGTTTCAGAGCAGCCCCTACGAAATTAATTCCTAATGGTTCAGCGATACATACTGAGGGTAGCCTGTAAGATACTCAANAAAAAAAAAAAAAAAAAAAAAAAAACAACATTACTGTAGGTTTTTAAATACATCAAAGGTTCAATTCTGTTTTAATACAAAAACAGTCCATAGTTCCATGGACTATGCAATGTTTCACAAAAGAAAACCTCACAACAGCACTTTCTAAAGTAAGGGATTTTAAAAGCAAGTTATTTTGCTTTCCTGACAATGAAGTCAACAAATAAAGTTAAACTAAGACAATGCAAAAGCTAGAAAAGGAATCAACTAGAATTCTGTCTTCGCTTTTTATGAAGAAAAAGGGCTGGAAATAATTCAATTTTCAAGTGATTAGTGCTAAAAATCACAACGTCTTTATTTTCAGAAACTAGTAATATGAAGAAATGTTCAGTTACAATATATTATTTTCAAATACTTAAATATTGCATGCAAAAATATTTTTTTCTAATGGAAAATAAGATTTAGCCTCACCAAGATTCAAACCACATAAAAATAACCTGCATGAAGCATAAAGTTAAGTTCACTGAATTTAGTCGTAATAAAATTATTTTCTTTCCCCCTTCTCACCTTGTCTTCACAATCTCAAATGGCTACAATTCCAGTAAGGCTTTCCACCAAAATTAAATAATTCCACTCTTAAATATTTTATACATACTTCTTTAGTATTTCAAGAATGCAAAATAAACTTCATATGCAAAGTGTAGTATATGCTGGAACAGGTTACAGTAATCCTATAACTCAGACATCTCAATACTGAACCACGGACTGTCATTTTATTAAAAGTAACACTGTTTTAAGTGACATATGTCTATACACTTCCTCACTTTAAATCTTCTCTTATTCTATAAGTAAATTTATCTTTACAAAAATTCAGTTCATCTTTAGAAAATTCTAAATATAGCTGGGAATCAACTCAGTGAAATTGATTTCAATAAACCCTCAAGTCTGAACAACACCGATGAACTAAACAGACTAATGAGAGAATAGCTTATTAATAGTAACGATTCAGATTTCATTTGAGAAGGTTACAGGGAACTCTTTAAACAAAGCTGTTCATTTGCCACTACGCCAGCCCTTGATGCTAACCATCCCTTGCAATGCTTTTCTTTGTCAGTTATTTTATGAAGGGCAGAGAGACATTATTTACCTAATCCGTACCGACAACATAAGAGTTAAAGCCATACCATACAAGTTTAAATTCCCAAGCTACCACTAGCAGAATACTTGTTAACTGACAACTACAATCAGACATGTTTCTGGCTGCAGTGAAGATCAGTGAGGGTTTTACCATCTTCTGTTAAAATTTATCACATCCCTCCCTCCCTTCAGTAACTAACATAACTACATGTCTTCACTTCTTAATTCTTCCTGCCAGAAGTTCTCTGCATTAGAACGAAAAATACCAGTAGTGTTTAACCCAGATCATTTGACAGAACAGAGTTAAGAAGTGACATGTTATTTAGGTATGCCAGCAAAACTAGGGGGGCAAAATGAGGAGCTGAAGACAGTAACATCTTAAACCATCTCAGCCACAGTCAAGACACTAACCTGACATGAGTCTAAGACAGGTAGCCTGTCCAAAGGCATGTTTAATCCTGTTTTAGCACCTCAAAAAAAAAAAAAAAAAAAACTAACATAATAAATGGTTTCTTAACATACTTCATTAGGTCTTGTAGGGAAAATCAAAGGTTTCTAACTGGTAAATTAAGGACCTTAAAAATGCAAATATCAAACTGAAAAGTTTCAAGGACTTCAGTTGAGTCACAAGCTTTAGTAAAGGCAAATACAGATGTCACAGTGTGGAGAGATTTCAGACCTAAAAACTCAAAACACATTTCAAACAGAATTTGGCAAGAATCTACTGTTACAATGAGCACACATGTGTGCCAGCATCAGAACTAATGTGCTCTGATTTCCTAGAGATTTTTATATTTTGTCTCCTCTTTCCCCTTCCAACATGTAGTATCTCCACTGGACAAAGAGCAGAGAGAGGATGCAGTTGGCTTGGCTTAACAGGCATCTAATGGCCCTGCAAGCCATTGCCACAGAATGAGTGGATTCCAAAGTTAGAGGGAAAGATGAAAATGCAATCACATACACATAATTTCCTCCAGAAACAAAGCTAAATAGGCTCCCAAAATTATTTTATACCAACAAAGAATATAATTCCTAAAGGGCGTTTAGCTTTTAGCTTCCTTCTGTCTGCTCTGCTATTCAAAAGATGACCATTAGCAGACCTCACTTTATTAGTATTCAGCAGGAGAAATAATGAATAGTTGCATGCACATTCAGAACGCATCTCATTATGTGGCTGGGTACTTAATTTTCAAAGTCGTATACTGTGAGCAAAACTTGTTTAAATTGATGCTCAAACACGCACAGAACAAAACAGCAAGAACTGAGCCTTTTGTGTGTATAAAAATATATATACACATGCACATACACCTTAAAAGCATAAACAGCAAGCAAACAGATACTTGGAGCTGGACAACATCTTTCAAGTTGGGGGGGAGGGGGCAGGGGGGAAAGGTGAGTTAAAATCTGTTCCACGTGGCAAGAAAGTACAAGAAAAAACAGGGATGAAGGAGTTCTGAGAAGAAAAATGTGAAACAGAGGAGGTCAAATTTTATCCTTTGACTGAACATTAATTTCTAAATCTGAAGTTAAAAGTATTAATCAAGAAATTTTATTAAAGTAGGAAATGTCACTATAAAGGAGGTTAAAACCAGTTTTTTCAATGCCATGACTGCTTTTAATTACTTTTGTACACAGTACAAATTTAGATTCAATCATGTAACTAATAGCCCTTACAGAATGACAGTTCTGCATGTCTTCTCTCTCACAAAGCAAACACAGAAAGATTCTACTGCTGTTGGTAGTGACATGTATCTCAACAGTATCATATATCACTGAATTCACATGGCTCTTTTTAACCTGCACCCTTAGGTATTGCCTCTAAAGCATTTCTTAGCACAATCAGCTATACTAACAATGTCAGAAAAACAAGAAGCCACGCTGTCTGTAAACAAGCTCTCACTCATACAGCAGGAAACCCCAGAAGTGCTACATCATGACACCGACTTACCAGCATAATAGTTTAATTCACTGTTAATATAAACCAGATCTGACTACACAAGAAAACCATATTCCCACTTCAACTGTACATTGCTTATTCATTTAAGCATGTTTGCATTAAGATTATTTCCTCATTTAATCTTTTGTCCTACAGAGGAGACAGAACAGTAGCATTCCTACTGAAACTTCCAAGTAGAAAGTGGCATTTTCTAGTCAGACAGCTATTCAGGTGAATTTCAAGTAACTTTGTCTGTAAGTATGCAATATTTCGTATCTTAAACATACAAAATGAGACCAGATTACAGTGAATTTGAATCATAATCTATTTAGCAGTTTGTAAAGTTGGGGGGTTTGGGGTTTTTTTTGTTTGTTTGTTTGGGGTTTTTTGTTTGTTTGTTTTTGTTTGGGGGTTTTTGTTTTGTTTGGTGGTTTTGGTTTGGGTTTTTTTGGTGGGGTTTTGTTTGTTTTTTTGTTTTGGGTTTGTTTTTGTTTGTTTGGGGTTTTTTGTTTTGTTTTTTGTTGTTTGGTGTTTTGGGGTTTTTTTGGTTTTTTTGTTTTGTTTTTTTTTACACACAGTTGTTGCACCAGTTGAGCTGTTTCTATTTTTTTCCTAAGAAATAAGTTACCTGACCTCAAGTGGTACTAAATAAATACTCAACTATATCCACAGTCAAAAATGAGCTGGCTCTACAGTTTTAAGCTTTGAGAAAGATTTAGCCAGTGCTTTTTCCCCAAGACAAAAAAAAAAACAACCAACCAACAAAAACACACAACAAACAAAGCAAGAAACGGTATTCATCTTAAGCAAAAACTGCATTTTTGGATATAAGTTGAAAATACTCAAATCTTTCAGATTTTATATCTACAAAGACATGGTGTATTGAAGGGATTTCTAAGCACCCAATAGTGATATATATTAAATGTTAAGAGTTACAACCCTTTACACTGATAGAGACACATCTAGAATGCATCAAGGAATATGAACAAATAGACGGTATACACTTAAGAGTGACAACAACAGCAAGTCCCACAGAAACCTGTGTAAATTTCTCTGCTGTTCCATACATGCATAAATTGTGTGGAAATGGAGACAAATATTTAGGTCATTAAGTCTGTTGGTACTATATTAGTAAAGATGAGAGCCAACTGCAACAGTATGCAGGCAATTAAGTGAGCGAGCAATAAAATGGTAGATGTACACTGATGAGCAAGGGAAACAAAATCCCAGTTTTTCCTGTTAAAGGGGCTCCAAACAACCTTCCACTCAGGAATGAGATCTTGGCACTACAGCAGGCTAGATCCAAGAAATTGCTCACAGCAGCTGGACAAACAGGGTATCAAGACAGACAGAACAGAAACCAGAGATCATTACGCCACTTCATGAAACCCATGAGGTACCACAGCTGAAGTTGTATATACAGTTCTCAACACACATTCCCTGGCATAAAAATAGAGGGGGGGGGAAGGCACCAAAACTAAGAAAAAAAACAAAAAACACAGAGGGAAGAATTAAGTGTTTGGAATAGCTTTTGTATGTAAAGAATTTGCATGAAATAAGATCTTCAGTGAGGGAAAGATACAACTAGGGGGTGATCATGACAGAATTCTTAAAAGACAAAAACCCACCCCCACCAGCGTTGGTTGGATTAACCACTCACTGCCTCTTCCAGTATAAGAACAACAGGGCATTGGGTGAAAACAACAGATGTCAAAATCAAGTAGTCAAGGACTAGGACGACATAATATTCATCTTATAAACAGTTGAATTGCAAAGCTCCTTGCTACATATAGCTCTGGATGCTAGAAG